>OX346267.1:1301200-1844952 GCA_947049275.1 Epinotia bilunana
CAAGTACCAGGAGTACATGAGAACAGGAGAGGCCGAAAGCTATACTAACTTACGGGACTGGCCTCAAGTACAAGTACACAAGTACACAAGTATTTACACAAGTACCTGGTACATCAGAACAGGGGAAGCCTGGAGCTATAGTAACATACGGGATTGGCCGCTACACAAGTACCTGGTACATCAGATTCAGAACAGGAGAAGCCGGAAGCTATACTAACTTTAACCGCGCCTCGCACACCTCCCACGGGCCGCGCACGCACACGCAAGGGAGCACAAGTACCAGGAGTACATGAGAACAGGAGAGGCCGACAGGCAGTGACTCACGGGAAGGTGGCGTAGTACCGCAGCAGCTGCAGGAAGAGCTCGGCGAGCGAGGCGCGGTTCTGGCGCGCCGCGCGCACCTCCCACGGGCCGCGCACGCACACGCAAGGGAGCACAAGTACCAGGAGTACATGAGAACAGGAGAGGCCGACAGGCAGTGACTCACGGGAAGGTGGCGTAGTACCGCAGCAGCTGCAGGAAGAGCTCGGCGAGCGAGGCGCGGTTCTGGCGCGCCGCGCGCACCTCCCACGGGCCGCGCACGCACACGCAAGGGAGCACAAGTACCAGGAGTACATGAGAACAGGAGAGGCCGACAGGCAGTGACTCACGGGAAGGTGGCGTAGTACCGCAGCAGCTGCAGGAAGAGCTCGGCGAGCGAGGCGCGGTTCTGGCGCGCCGCGCGCACCTCCCACGGGCCGCGCACGCACACGCAAGGGAGCACAAGTACCAGGAGTACATGAGAACAGGAGAGGCCGACAGGCAGTGACTCACGGGAAGGTGGCGTAGTACCGCAGCAGCTGCAGGAAGAGCTCGGCGAGCGAGGCGCGGTTCTGGCGCGCCGCGCGCACCTCCCACGGGCCGCGCACGCACACGCAAGGGAGCACAAGTACCAGGAGTACATGAGAACAGGAGAGGCCGACAGGCAGTGACTCACGGGAAGGTGGCGTAGTACCGCAGCAGCTGCAGGAAGAGCTCGGCGAGCGAGGCGCGGTTCTGGCGCGCCGCGCGCACCTCCCACGGGCCGCGCACGCACACGCAAGGGAGCACAAGTACCAGGAGTACATGAGAACAGGAGAGGCCGACAGGCAGTGACTCACGGGAAGGTGGCGTAGTACCGCAGCAGCTGCAGGAAGAGCTCGGCGAGCGAGGCGCGGTTCTGGCGCGCCGCGCGCACCTCCCACGGGCCGCGCACGCACACGCAAGGGAGCACAAGTACCAGGAGTACATGAGAACAGGAGAGGCCGACAGGCAGTGACTCACGGGAAGGTGGCGTAGTACCGCAGCAGCTGCAGGAAGAGCTCGGCGAGCGAGGCGCGGTTCTGGCGCGCCGCGCGCACCTCCCACGGGCCGCGCACGCACACGCAAGGGAGCACAAGTACCAGGAGTACATGAGAACAGGAGAGGCCGACAGGCAGTGACTCACGGGAAGGTGGCGTAGTACCGCAGCAGCTGCAGGAAGAGCTCGGCGAGCGAGGCGCGGTTCTGGCGCGCCGCGCGCACCTCCCACGGGCCGCGCACGCACACGCAAGGGAGCACAAGTACCAGGAGTACATGAGAACAGGAGAGGCCGACAGGCAGTGACTCACGGGAAGGTGGCGTAGTACCGCAGCAGCTGCAGGAAGAGCTCGGCGAGCGAGGCGCGGTTCTGGCGCGCCGCGCGCACCTCCCACGGGCCGCGCACGCACACGCAAGGGAGCACAAGTACCAGGAGTACATGAGAACAGGAGAGGCCGACAGGCAGTGACTCACGGGAAGGTGGCGTAGTACCGCAGCAGCTGCAGGAAGAGCTCGGCGAGCGAGGCGCGGTTCTGGCGCGCCGCGCGCACCTCCCACGGGCCGCGCACGCACACGCAAGGGAGCACAAGTACCAGGAGTACATGAGAACAGGAGAGGCCGACAGGCAGTGACTCACGGGAAGGTGGCGTAGTACCGCAGCAGCTGCAGGAAGAGCTCGGCGAGCGAGGCGCGGTTCTGGCGCGCCGCGCGCACCTCCCACGGGCCGCGCACGCACACGCAAGGGAGCACAAGTACCAGGAGTACATGAGAACAGGAGAGGCCGACAGGCAGTGACTCACGGGAAGGTGGCGTAGTACCGCAGCAGCTGCAGGAAGAGCTCGGCGAGCGAGGCGCGGTTCTGGCGCGCCGCGCGCACCTCCCACGGGCCGCGCACGCACACGCAAGGGAGCACAAGTACCAGGAGTACATGAGAACAGGAGAGGCCGACAGGCAGTGACTCACGGGAAGGTGGCGTAGTACCGCAGCAGCTGCAGGAAGAGCTCGGCGAGCGAGGCGCGGTTCTGGCGCGCCGCGCGCACCTCCCACGGGCCGCGCACGCACACGCAAGGGAGCACAAGTACCAGGAGTACATGAGAACAGGAGAGGCCGACAGGCAGTGACTCACGGGAAGGTGGCGTAGTACCGCAGCAGCTGCAGGAAGAGCTCGGCGAGCGAGGCGCGGTTCTGGCGCGCCGCGCGCACCTCCCACGGGCCGCGCACGCACACGCAAGGGAGCACAAGTACCAGGAGTACATGAGAACAGGAGAGGCCGACAGGCAGTGACTCACGGGAAGGTGGCGTAGTACCGCAGCAGCTGCAGGAAGAGCTCGGCGAGCGAGGCGCGGTTCTGGCGCGCCGCGCGCACCTCCCACGGGCCGCGCACGCACACGCAAGGGAGCACAAGTACCAGGAGTACATGAGAACAGGAGAGGCCGACAGGCAGTGACTCACGGGAAGGTGGCGTAGTACCGCAGCAGCTGCAGGAAGAGCTCGGCGAGCGAGGCGCGGTTCTGGCGCGCCGCGCGCACCTCCCACGGGCCGCGCACGCACACGCAAGGGAGCACAAGTACCAGGAGTACATGAGAACAGGAGAGGCCGACAGGCAGTGACTCACGGGAAGGTGGCGTAGTACCGCAGCAGCTGCAGGAAGAGCTCGGCGAGCGAGGCGCGGTTCTGGCGCGCCGCGCGCACCTCCCACGGGCCGCGCACGCACACGCAAGGGAGCACAAGTACCAGGAGTACATGAGAACAGGAGAGGCCGACAGGCAGTGACTCACGGGAAGGTGGCGTAGTACCGCAGCAGCTGCAGGAAGAGCTCGGCGAGCGAGGCGCGGTTCTGGCGCGCCGCGCGCACCTCCCACGGGCCGCGCACGCACACGCAAGGGAGCACAAGTACCAGGAGTACATGAGAACAGGAGAGGCCGACAGGCAGTGACTCACGGGAAGGTGGCGTAGTACCGCAGCAGCTGCAGTTAGAGCTCGGCGAGCGAGGCGCGGTTCTGGCGCGCCGCGCGCACCTCCCACGGGCCGCGCACGCACACGCAAGGGAGCACAAGTACCAGGAGTACATGAGAACAGGAGAGGCCGACAGGCAGTGACTCACGGGAAGGTGGCGTAGTACCGCAGCAGCTGCAGGAAGAGCTCGGCGAGCGAGGCGCGGTTCTGGCGCGCCGCGCGCACCTCCCACGGGCCGCGCACGCACACGCAAGGGAGCACAAGTACCAGGAGTACATGAGAACAGGAGAGGCCGACAGGCAGTGACTCACGGGAAGGTGGCGTAGTACCGCAGCAGCTGCAGGAAGAGCTCGGCGAGCGAGGCGCGGTTCTGGCGCGCCGCGCGCACCTCCCACGGGCCGCGCACGCACACGCAAGGGAGCACAAGTACCAGGAGTACATGAGAACAGGAGAGGCCGACAGGCAGTGACTCACGGGAAGGTGGCGTAGTACCGCAGCAGCTGCAGGAAGAGCTCGGCGAGCGAGGCGCGGTTCTGGCGCGCCGCGCGCACCTCCCACGGGCCGCGCACGCACACGCAAGGGAGCACAAGTACCAGGAGTACATGAGAACAGGAGAGGCCGACAGGCAGTGACTCACGGGAAGGTGGCGTAGTACCGCAGCAGCTGCAGGAAGAGCTCGGCGAGCGAGGCGCGGTTCTGGCGCGCCGCGCGCACCTCCCACGGGCCGCGCACGCACACGCAAGGGAGCACAAGTACCAGGAGTACATGAGAACAGGAGAGGCCGACAGGCAGTGACTCACGGGAAGGTGGCGTAGTACCGCAGCAGCTGCAGGAAGAGCTCGGCGAGCGAGGCGCGGTTCTGGCGCGCCGCGCGCACCTCCCACGGGCCGCGCACGCACACGCAAGGGAGCACAAGTACCAGGAGTACATGAGAACAGGAGAGGCCGACAGGCAGTGACTCACGGGAAGGTGGCGTAGTACCGCAGCAGCTGCAGGAAGAGCTCGGCGAGCGAGGCGCGGTTCTGGCGCGCCGCGCGCACCTCCCACGGGCCGCGCACGCACACGCAAGGGAGCACAAGTACCAGGAGTACATGAGAACAGGAGAGGCCGACAGGCAGTGACTCACGGGAAGGTGGCGTAGTACCGCAGCAGCTGCAGGAAGAGCTCGGCGAGCGAGGCGCGGTTCTGGCGCGCCGCGCGCACCTCCCACGGGCCGCGCACGCACACGCAAGGGAGCACAAGTACCAGGAGTACATGAGAACAGGAGAGGCCGACAGGCAGTGACTCACGGGAAGGTGGCGTAGTACCGCAGCAGCTGCAGGAAGAGCTCGGCGAGCGAGGCGCGGTTCTGGCGCGCCGCGCGCACCTCCCACGGGCCGCGCACGCACACGCAAGGGAGCACAAGTACCAGGAGTACATGAGAACAGGAGAGGCCGACAGGCAGTGACTCACGGGAAGGTGGCGTAGTACCGCAGCAGCTGCAGGAAGAGCTCGGCGAGCGAGGCGCGGTTCTGGCGCGCCGCGCGCACCTCTCACGGGCCGCGCACGCACACGCAAGGGAGCACAAGTACCAGGAGTACATGAGAACAGGAGAGGCCGACAGGCAGTGACTCACGGGAAGGTGGCGTAGTACCGCAGCAGCTGCAGGAAGAGCTCGGCGAGCGAGGCGCGGTTCTGGCGCGCCGCGCGCACCTCCCACGGGCCGCGCACGCACACGCAAGGGAGCACAAGTACCAGGAGTACATGAGAACAGGAGAGGCCGACAGGCAGTGACTCACGGGAAGGTGGCGTAGTACCGCAGCAGCTGCAGGAAGAGCTCGGCGAGCGAGGCGCGGTTCTGGCGCGCCGCGCGCACCTCCCACGGGCCGCGCACGCACACGCAAGGGAGCACAAGTACCAGGAGTACATGAGAACAGGAGAGGCCGACAGGCAGTGACTCACGGGAAGGTGGCGTAGTACCGCAGCAGCTGCAGGAAGAGCTCGGCGAGCGAGGCGCGGTTCTGGCGCGCCGCGCGCACCTCCCACGGGCCGCGCACGCACACGCAAGGGAGCACAAGTACCAGGAGTACATGAGAACAGGAGAGGCCGACAGGCAGTGACTCACGGGAAGGTGGCGTAGTACCGCAGCAGCTGCAGGAAGAGCTCGGCGAGCGAGGCGCGGTTCTGGCGCGCCGCGCGCACCTCCCACGGGCCGCGCACGCACACGCAAGGGAGCACAAGTACCAGGAGTACATGAGAACAGGAGAGGCCGACAGGCAGTGACTCACGGGAAGGTGGCGTAGTACCGCAGCAGCTGCAGGAAGAGCTCGGCGAGCGAGGCGCGGTTCTGGCGCGCCGCGCGCACCTCCCACGGGCCGCGCACGCACACGCAAGGGAGCACAAGTACCAGGAGTACATGAGAACAGGAGAGGCCGACAGGCAGTGACTCACGGGAAGGTGGCGTAGTACCGCAGCAGCTGCAGGAAGAGCTCGGCGAGCGAGGCGCGGTTCTGGCGCGCCGCGCGCACCTCCCACGGGCCGCGCACGCACACGCAAGGGAGCACAAGTACCAGGAGTACATGAGAACAGGAGAGGCCGACAGGCAGTGACTCACGGGAAGGTGGCGTAGTACCGCAGCAGCTGCAGGAAGAGCTCGGCGAGCGAGGCGCGGTTCTGGCGCGCCGCGCGCACCTCCCACGGGCCGCGCACGCACACGCAAGGGAGCACAAGTACCAGGAGTACATGAGAACAGGAGAGGCCGACAGGCAGTGACTCACGGGAAGGTGGCGTAGTACCGCAGCAGCTGCAGGAAGAGCTCGGCGAGCGAGGCGCGGTTCTGGCGCGCCGCGCGCACCTCCCACGGGCCGCGCACGCACACGCAAGGGAGCACAAGTACCAGGAGTACATGAGAACAGGAGAGGCCGACAGGCAGTGACTCACGGGAAGGTGGCGTAGTACCGCAGCAGCTGCAGGAAGAGCTCGGCGAGCGAGGCGCGGTTCTGGCGCGCCGCGCGCACCTCCCACGGGCCGCGCACGCACACGCAAGGGAGCACAAGTACCAGGAGTACATGAGAACAGGAGAGGCCGACAGGCAGTGACTCACGGGAAGGTGGCGTAGTACCGCAGCAGCTGCAGGAAGAGCTCGGCGAGCGAGGCGCGGTTCTGGCGCGCCGCGCGCACCTCCCACGGGCCGCGCACGCACACGCAAGGGAGCACAAGTACCAGGAGTACATGAGAACAGGAGAGGCCGACAGGCAGTGACTCACGGGAAGGTGGCGTAGTACCGCAGCAGCTGCAGGAAGAGCTCGGCGAGCGAGGCGCGGTTCTGGCGCGCCGCGCGCACCTCCCACGGGCCGCGCACGCACACGCAAGGGAGCACAAGTACCAGGAGTACATGAGAACAGGAGAGGCCGACAGGCAGTGACTCACGGGAAGGTGGCGTAGTACCGCAGCAGCTGCAGGAAGAGCTCGGCGAGCGAGGCGCGGTTCTGGCGCGCCGCGCGCACCTCCCACGGGCCGCGCACGCACACGCAAGGGAGCACAAGTACCAGGAGTACATGAGAACAGGAGAGGCCGACAGGCAGTGACTCACGGGAAGGTGGCGTAGTACCGCAGCAGCTGCAGGAAGAGCTCGGCGAGCGAGGCGCGGTTCTGGCGCGCCGCGCGCACCTCCCACGGGCCGCGCACGCACACGCAAGGGAGCACAAGTACCAGGAGTACATGAGAACAGGAGAGGCCGACAGGCAGTGACTCACGGGAAGGTGGCGTAGTACCGCAGCAGCTGCAGGAAGAGCTCGGCGAGCGAGGCGCGGTTCTGGCGCGCCGCGCGCACCTCCCACGGGCCGCGCACGCACACGCAAGGGAGCACAAGTACCAGGAGTACATGAGAACAGGAGAGGCCGACAGGCAGTGACTCACGGGAAGGTGGCGTAGTACCGCAGCAGCTGCAGGAAGAGCTCGGCGAGCGAGGCGCGGTTCTGGCGCGCCGCGCGCACCTCCCACGGGCCGCGCACGCACACGCAAGGGAGCACAAGTACCAGGAGTACATGAGAACAGGAGAGGCCGACAGGCAGTGACTCACGGGAAGGTGGCGTAGTACCGCAGCAGCTGCAGGAAGAGCTCGGCGAGCGAGGCGCGGTTCTGGCGCGCCGCGCGCACCTCCCACGGGCCGCGCACGCACACGCAAGGGAGCACAAGTACCAGGAGTACATGAGAACAGGAGAGGCCGACAGGCAGTGACTCACGGGAAGGTGGCGTAGTACCGCAGCAGCTGCAGGAAGAGCTCGGCGAGCGAGGCGCGGTTCTGGCGCGCCGCGCGCACCTCCCACGGGCCGCGCACGCACACGCAAGGGAGCACAAGTACCAGGAGTACATGAGAACAGGAGAGGCCGACAGGCAGTGACTCACGGGAAGGTGGCGTAGTACCGCAGCAGCTGCAGGAAGAGCTCGGCGAGCGAGGCGCGGTTCTGGCGCGCCGCGCGCACCTCCCACGGGCCGCGCACGCACACGCAAGGGAGCACAAGTACCAGGAGTACATGAGAACAGGAGAGGCCGACAGGCAGTGACTCACGGGAAGGTGGCGTAGTACCGCAGCAGCTGCAGGAAGAGCTCGGCGAGCGAGGCGCGGTTCTGGCGCGCCGCGCGCACCTCCCACGGGCCGCGCACGCACACGCAAGGGAGCACAAGTACCAGGAGTACATGAGAACAGGAGAGGCCGACAGGCAGTGACTCACGGGAAGGTGGCGTAGTACCGCAGCAGCTGCAGGAAGAGCTCGGCGAGCGAGGCGCGGTTCTGGCGCGCCGCGCGCACCTCCCACGGGCCGCGCACGCACACGCAAGGGAGCACAAGTACCAGGAGTACATGAGAACAGGAGAGGCCGACAGGCAGTGACTCACGGGAAGGTGGCGTAGTACCGCAGCAGCTGCAGGAAGAGCTCGGCGAGCGAGGCGCGGTTCTGGCGCGCCGCGCGCACCTCCCACGGGCCGCGCACGCACACGCAAGGGAGCACAAGTACCAGGAGTACATGAGAACAGGAGAGGCCGACAGGCAGTGACTCACGGGAAGGTGGCGTAGTACCGCAGCAGCTGCAGGAAGAGCTCGGCGAGCGAGGCGCGGTTCTGGCGCGCCGCGCGCACCTCCCACGGGCCGCGCACGCACACGCAAGGGAGCACAAGTACCAGGAGTACATGAGAACAGGAGAGGCCGACAGGCAGTGACTCACGGGAAGGTGGCGTAGTACCGCAGCAGCTGCAGGAAGAGCTCGGCGAGCGAGGCGCGGTTCTGGCGCGCCGCGCGCACCTCCCACGGGCCGCGCACGCACACGCAAGGGAGCACAAGTACCAGGAGTACATGAGAACAGGAGAGGCCGACAGGCAGTGACTCACGGGAAGGTGGCGTAGTACCGCAGCAGCTGCAGGAAGAGCTCGGCGAGCGAGGCGCGGTTCTGGCGCGCCGCGCGCACCTCCCACGGGCCGCGCACGCACACGCAAGGGAGCACAAGTACCAGGAGTACATGAGAACAGGAGAGGCCGACAGGCAGTGACTCACGGGAAGGTGGCGTAGTACCGCAGCAGCTGCAGGAAGAGCTCGGCGAGCGAGGCGCGGTTCTGGCGCGCCGCGCGCACCTCCCACGGGCCGCGCACGCACACGCAAGGGAGCACAAGTACCAGGAGTACATGAGAACAGGAGAGGCCGACAGGCAGTGACTCACGGGAAGGTGGCGTAGTACCGCAGCAGCTGCAGGAAGAGCTCGGCGAGCGAGGCGCGGTTCTGGCGCGCCGCGCGCACCTCCCACGGGCCGCGCACGCACACGCAAGGGAGCACAAGTACCAGGAGTACATGAGAACAGGAGAGGCCGACAGGCAGTGACTCACGGGAAGGTGGCGTAGTACCGCAGCAGCTGCAGGAAGAGCTCGGCGAGCGAGGCGCGGTTCTGGCGCGCCGCGCGCACCTCCCACGGGCCGCGCACGCACACGCAAGGGAGCACAAGTACCAGGAGTACATGAGAACAGGAGAGGCCGACAGGCAGTGACTCACGGGAAGGTGGCGTAGTACCGCAGCAGCTGCAGGAAGAGCTCGGCGAGCGAGGCGCGGTTCTGGCGCGCCGCGCGCACCTCCCACGGGCCGCGCACGCACACGCAAGGGAGCACAAGTACCAGGAGTACATGAGAACAGGAGAGGCCGACAGGCAGTGACTCACGGGAAGGTGGCGTAGTACCGCAGCAGCTGCAGGAAGAGCTCGGCGAGCGAGGCGCGGTTCTGGCGCGCCGCGCGCACCTCCCACGGGCCGCGCACGCACACGCAAGGGAGCACAAGTACCAGGAGTACATGAGAACAGGAGAGGCCGACAGGCAGTGACTCACGGGAAGGTGGCGTAGTACCGCAGCAGCTGCAGGAAGAGCTCGGCGAGCGAGGCGCGGTTCTGGCGCGCCGCGCGCACCTCCCACGGGCCGCGCACGCACACGCAAGGGAGCACAAGTACCAGGAGTACATGAGAACAGGAGAGGCCGACAGGCAGTGACTCACGGGAAGGTGGCGTAGTACCGCAGCAGCTGCAGGAAGAGCTCGGCGAGCGAGGCGCGGTTCTGGCGCGCCGCGCGCACCTCCCACGGGCCGCGCACGCACACGCAAGGGAGCACAAGTACCAGGAGTACATGAGAACAGGAGAGGCCGACAGGCAGTGACTCACGGGAAGGTGGCGTAGTACCGCAGCAGCTGCAGGAAGAGCTCGGCGAGCGAGGCGCGGTTCTGGCGCGCCGCGCGCACCTCCCACGGGCCGCGCACGCACACGCAAGGGAGCACAAGTACCAGGAGTACATGAGAACAGGAGAGGCCGACAGGCAGTGACTCACGGGAAGGTGGCGTAGTACCGCAGCAGCTGCAGGAAGAGCTCGGCGAGCGAGGCGCGGTTCTGGCGCGCCGCGCGCACCTCCCACGGGCCGCGCACGCACACGCAAGGGAGCACAAGTACCAGGAGTACATGAGAACAGGAGAGGCCGACAGGCAGTGACTCACGGGAAGGTGGCGTAGTACCGCAGCAGCTGCAGGAAGAGCTCGGCGAGCGAGGCGCGGTTCTGGCGCGCCGCGCGCACCTCCCACGGGCCGCGCACGCACACGCAAGGGAGCACAAGTACCAGGAGTACATGAGAACAGGAGAGGCCGACAGGCAGTGACTCACGGGAAGGTGGCGTAGTACCGCAGCAGCTGCAGGAAGAGCTCGGCGAGCGAGGCGCGGTTCTGGCGCGCCGCGCGCACCTCCCACGGGCCGCGCACGCACACGCAAGGGAGCACAAGTACCAGGAGTACATGAGAACAGGAGAGGCCGACAGGCAGTGACTCACGGGAAGGTGGCGTAGTACCGCAGCAGCTGCAGGAAGAGCTCGGCGAGCGAGGCGCGGTTCTGGCGCGCCGCGCGCACCTCCCACGGGCCGCGCACGCACACGCAAGGGAGCACAAGTACCAGGAGTACATGAGAACAGGAGAGGCCGACAGGCAGTGACTCACGGGAAGGTGGCGTAGTACCGCAGCAGCTGCAGGAAGAGCTCGGCGAGCGAGGCGCGGTTCTGGCGCGCCGCGCGCACCTCCCACGGGCCGCGCACGCACACGCAAGGGAGCACAAGTACCAGGAGTACATGAGAACAGGAGAGGCCGACAGGCAGTGACTCACGGGAAGGTGGCGTAGTACCGCAGCAGCTGCAGGAAGAGCTCGGCGAGCGAGGCGCGGTTCTGGCGCGCCGCGCGCACCTCCCACGGGCCGCGCACGCACACGCAAGGGAGCACAAGTACCAGGAGTACATGAGAACAGGAGAGGCCGACAGGCAGTGACTCACGGGAAGGTGGCGTAGTACCGCAGCAGCTGCAGGAAGAGCTCGGCGAGCGAGGCGCGGTTCTGGCGCGCCGCGCGCACCTCCCACGGGCCGCGCACGCACACGCAAGGGAGCACAAGTACCAGGAGTACATGAGAACAGGAGAGGCCGACAGGCAGTGACTCACGGGAAGGTGGCGTAGTACCGCAGCAGCTGCAGGAAGAGCTCGGCGAGCGAGGCGCGGTTCTGGCGCGCCGCGCGCACCTCCCACGGGCCGCGCACGCACACGCACGGCAGGACGGGTGGCGACGTGCCGCCTGCAACAATGTTTTAATACGGCATTTATTCATCCGACCGCGAGGTTTCCCCTTGATTTTCCCTGGGCTACTCTCCAGCTATGCATTCCGTTATCTTTACTGGACTCGGCCTACAAAACAACAGGCTGATTCAATAAATTAAAGTAAAGTATCCGAATGCCCCAAACGACCAGACTAAACGGTAATGTTTCCAATGTCAAAATAACCCGGCCAAATATTGTAAGGTGCGTTAAGTTGCGGACAGTAAGTTGTAAGGCAGGAATTGGAAAATAATGAAACTTTACTTTCATTGTTGGTGGGTCTTTTATGTTTATCGTCATTTGTGTAGGACGGCGGTGTACTCACACTGGAGGAAGTGTATGACCATGAGTGTGAGCGAGTAGGACGAGAGCGTGCAGTGCCGCGCGTCATTGATGTCGTGCGCCTGCGCCCAGAGCTTGGTCACCGCCACCAGCGGCCGCACGCGCCAGTCCACTGTTGGGTTAAAGAGTCGTGAACGGAGCGAGGGATCCAAAGGCACATAAATAATATAACTATAGCCAATTTACACTAGAAAGGTAAACAAAAAAGAGTCGCGAGCTTAGCGAAGGCTTCAAAAGTATACAACACAGGTCTGAGGCCAGTTGCCAATTTCACAAAGCTACAAGTTACTATTTTAGGAGTCAGACTAGACAGACGCGCTCGATCAATAACGACTGGCTATTAGATCAATGTTGCATATTTCGTTTAACATCGGAATTAGTAGCTCTCTGAATCGGGCCACTGTCTACAGCGGGAGTATCACAGAGTCTTAGCGTAGCGAGGGACTCAAAGGTACTCACGTCGCGAGTAGCAGTAGAGCAGGCTGGTGTTCCTAATGCCGACAACGTTATTGCAGTTCAAGTCCACCAGCAGGCCGGCGCGCGCGTCGCGGAACTTTAGGATCGGCACCTTCGCCTGGATTAGTTCGGCGTCTGTAAACGGAATCATCGTTATTGAATAGTAAAGTTCTTGTCGCTGGAGTAACTGTCGCTATTTAAGTTTAATTCAAACCGTTTCATTACAATATGTTCAAAAAAGCAACTGCGGGAAATGTGAGGTCGGGAAAACGTTTGTACAGCCCGTTAGCATTTAGAATGGCATTCGCGTAGTCATGTGGGTCAGGCCGTAGATTTTGCCACAAAGAGCGCAGCGGTGACGTAGAATTTTCTACGAACCGGATGCGCAGAGTGACGCAATACAGTAATGCAGGTGCGCAGAGTGACGCACAACGGAAACGCAAAATAATTAAGGTGCGCGCAACATGTGTGATTTTAACATAAAATATTTGGAATGAATATATAATAATAGTAGATTGTGAACCGAGGGAAGAAAAACCCCATTACAGACGAGATATTAAAGGTACTGGAACGAAGTAAGAGCACCAATAGGTCGTGGATGGAATGCGTTGTTTCATACGAGTAAAACACTATACCTACACGTTTGATTTCGAATATGAGGAAAGTAGAACAGACACGATGTTAGGAAATATCATACATTATAAAAATGCGCCCAAGATCACCAAGAGACTCCATACTAAATAGTAGAAATTACCTATCATTACTATTATTAAGCCTCAGGATTTTCATCATAGTTAGGTTAGGTCAGGTACAAAATAAAATGACGGATTTTGGTATGGTATGTTTTTTTTTATTACTTTAGACAAAGACTGAATTTCTTGGATTTCTCTGCCGGAGTCAAAGGCATCTGAAAGGAAATATAATAATTGTAGCTTAGCAAAAAAAACACCTAAAAAAACGCAAATCTAAGCATTGTAAGTAGCGCAGAGTAGCATACAGCCATTCTGCGTAACGTGACGCAGATAGAATCAATCTTAACTCGATAAATACACAGTTTTTTCCAGGTTTCTTTGCCTTGAAAGATTACACACACTTTACTGAATAGGGCACAATAACAATAACAAATATTCATTCAAGACTTACCTTGAAATCTTAAAAAATGCACTCCGCGACAAACTGGTTACCTTCCACTTTTTGCCAAAATTGACAGCCGACTGACAAAAATATAGCCGCTACCGCGTCATTGACCATTGACAAGGTAACTTTGGTGTTGTCACTACTGTAATACAAATACTGCTAATGTTTAACTCCACAAAATGGGGAGGTGTTAGTTGCGCAGTCAAAGTAGCGCAGAAAAATGGTTTTTTGTGGTGGTTGTGTTTTTTTTTAAACGTGTGTAAATGAATGTAATTTCTTAGGAAACATGAAACGATATTTAAAAGGCGGCTAGGTAACTATTATTTCATAACGTCAAATCAAAAAGTTATTAAAAAAAAATTTTTTCTAATTTTTCTGATTGAGTAAAGTTCACTACTACCTAAGCGGATTCGCGTTTTTTATGAAATTTTGGACGTTTTTCGTGAAAAAATATTGTGTAACTTCCCAAGTTCATGGATTTATTTTAATATCTTCAGTGACCAAGGTTCACCATTTCTTAGGGGATACAATGCTGTGGTTGAGAAATTAATATTACGTATTAAAGGTTTAAAAAAAAGGAGCGGAGTTAGGTTATATCTTTTGTGGCAAAATCTACGGCCTGACCCACGTGCCGTTCCCAGGAATATTCCCATACAAGGGAATATAGGGGAACATTGAAATTGTGTATGTTTATATATCTTACTATCAGGGATTCCATGATAACTTGGGCCCTTGATTTTTTTACCAAGACATTAACCAGTGTAATTATCCGCAAAAGTAAATTCCCAATGTTTCTGGGAATATTCCCCGGAACAATGGGAATATTCCCCGTTATTGGGAATATTTCCCCAGCCGAAAAAACAATTTTTACAAAAGTACTTCTGCAAGTAACAAAAAACGATACAAAGTGAATGAAAAAATCAATAAAATATGTACAAATACAAAATATGAAAATATTCAAATAATAAATGGCAATTGAGATAAAAAGTCAGAATTAGAACAATAATGCAATTTTTGGTGAATGGCACTATTTGTCGGGGCACAATCATTTCAATTACTTTTATTACAACTATAATTTTCCTAATTTGTATTTTAATGTTCCCCTGTTTGGGGAATATTCCCGGGAACAAGGGAATATTCCCGGGAAATTACTATACGGGAATATTCCCGTTCCCGGGAATATTCCCCGGCACATCACTACATTCGCGTCTATATTTCTCTCGCTTGCGTTCTTATGCCAAAATCAGGGCTTGAAATACCGGTATTTTCCGGAACCGGTATCATGACCTTCAACTAGGAACCGGTATTTGACTTGGTACCGGTCCCGAGGTACCGTAACCAAGGAAAATACCGGTATTGCTAAAACCGGTATCCTACATGATACCGATACCTTTGACTACCGGTAAATTGATGAAATTACAGCCGTATTCATGTTGGGGGTCGGTAATGGGGACGATCTGATTTGTGGTAGGTAAGTCTAAGTCGTACGTAATTGTGGTGTAAGGTGTAAGTATTAGCAGTGAAGCCAGTGTGTGCTAGTTATAGCTTTCCGCTATTTACTGGCTTGACGAGTAGTGTATTAATTTTGCAGATATAACTGCATCAGCTTAGAGCAACTTATAAATAAATACATAATAATAATCATAATCATATTTTATTCATAATAATTCAGTATTACATGTCAAAATTGTTAATAATTATAATTAGTCCATTATTACAATGAAATAAAATAATTACAATTAAACAGAGAAAATAAAAATACTTAACGAGAACAAGAACAAGAATTAACCTTTATAACTATCACAAACCACACTGACGTTGTTTCCCTTAAACTTAATAGTGCGGAAGTTTAGTGAAAAACCTTACTTTTTTTGATACAAGTATAAAACTTGGCACAGTTGTTCCTTGTGTCAAAATAAGCTGATTAAGATCGGTAGTCCTCGGGGGCCCCCTCTCTGGCACCGGGGAGGGGGGTTAAAATACCGCACCACTCGGCTAAATTCTAAAATTGCTAACAGCCCATAGTTAGCTAATAAATCAAATTTGGTATAATTTTCGGATAAATCAAGAACGTCGAATTCATTTCATAAATAAAATGAGATTTATCAGGAAATTTATAAAAAAAAAACATAATAATCTATTTTACAACTCCATTTTTTATTTTGAACCGTCGTAAATATTGAACGGCCAGCTATTTCTGTATACAATTTTTTTTTAAATATTTACAATTTAATATAGATTTCAAAAAATTAAACTTAAAAATTCCTTTGTTATCACTAAATAGTGTGAAAAAAAATTAAGTAGCGTGCGGCAGAAAATACCGCTCCGCTCGACTTCATTCTAATAATTGTAACCGTCCATGGTTAGGTAAAAGGTTAAATTTGGTATCAATTTCGGCTAAATCAATAATGTAGTATTAATGTACGGTATTTTTTTTATCAAGACTGAAAAAAATACAAAAAAACGAGTTACGTATACAACTCCATTTTTTTATTTGAGCCGTAAACATTGAACGGCCAGATATTTCTGGTTACCTATCATAAACTCGAAAATCGTAATTCGCAATATTAAAATCCCGCAAACGTTTCCCTTTTTATTAGTTGGCCGAATGTTTGTTTGTCAGAAATTTCATTTCCCATATTATTATTTTCCCAATTCTCAGTTCTCACTTATTAAAATTCCGAAGGATCATTTGCCAACTAGTTTTAAGTGCCGAAAATTTTTAAGTCCGAAATATTATTATCCCGCTATATCAAAAGATCGAAATTGTAGCATGTCGATGCAAATCAAACCTAACCTAACCGCCAGCGTGTCGACGTCACGCTGGCGGTCACCGCTTCGGGGTGCCTATTTCCGCTCTAAGGGACAGAAGCTAACCCTAACCTAACCTACAAATAATGCTATAGTTAGGATCGTTTGATATTTTTTACTGCGGGGGGCGTCGCCCCCCGAGCCCCCCTTTTTGCGCGTTTTGGGAGCTCGTGCAGCACTCTAGTTGTTATAATGTTTGGATATAATCTAAGCCCCTTTTCTATCAATTGTTAATTTTTTAAGGTCACAGTTTTAAATATAACCTATTAGTCAAAGTTTATTTTCGCATTGCAATTTTAAAATGCACTTCTGTAGGGTTTTAAGCATATCTGAATGTTTTTTTAATCGTGGCAGTAAAATGATATTAGGGAAAATGAGATTTCGATTTTACGTAGCATCGGAATTATGAAAAGGTGGTTAACAATTCGGTTGTCAAATAATAAAGTTGGCAATCGTTTTTCGGGTTATTGAGTTTCGGGAAAACGATAATGTGGGAAAACAAACTAGCGACATTTCAAAAGTATGGTAAACAAAGTATATGGATTATAAGAATGCGGTCAACCGTTTTCGGACAAGTGAAAATCGCACAAGTGTTTTTCGAAACTTCGATAGGTCACCGATATTTCTCTATACAAACAATATTAAAATAATGCCAATTCAATAAAAAATTGAAAAAATATAACTTTTAACTACCTTTGCAAACAATAAATATGTAGTGTGAAAAAAAATCATGTAGCGCGCGGTAGAAAAGGCCGTTCCGCCCGCCTTCATTCTAAAAATTCTTATCGTCCATGGTTAGCTAATAGGTGGTTTGTTATCAATTTCGGATACTCAAATAAATAACGCTAAATCAATTTCTGGTATAAAAATATGTAATCTATAAAGGAATAACAAAAAACCTATTTTTTCTACAACATAATATGCCTTCGTGTTAAACGACTACTTAGTTTCATATGCAAAAATATTTTTAAAAAAGCCAATTTATTGTAGATAGGTACGACAAATATAACTTTTACCTAATTGCTAATAATAAATAGTGTAAACTCAATTTTTACCGCCAACAACCGAAGAAGTGTGCATTCTCGAGACAAACGCGAGGCTCCGCGACGTAAGGACCAATAATTCTAAGGTCACGCACGCCACTACTTTTTAACTGTGCAAATAAAATTATATTAAAAATATTTTTAAACCTTTTTTTATGATCACAAGAATGAATATAGCATAGACACTTACTCGGTCTCCAGAATGTGCAGTGCACTTCTTCGGTTGTTGATTAAAAAATATTTTACACTATTTATTATTAGCAAATGTAGATGTTATATTTTTTCAAAAAATTATTAAATTGGATTTTTTTTTGTTATACAGAAATAGCTAGCTGGTCGTTCAATATTTACCACGGATCAACATAAAAATTGTATAATTACATTTTAATTACATTCCAGAAATTAATTCTACGTTATTGATTTATCCGAAATTGATAACAAATTTGACCTATTACCTAAACATGGAGGACAGTTAGATTTTTTTGAATGACGTCGGGCGGAGCGGTATATTCTAACGCGCGCTACGTTAATAAAAATTCACACAATTTTCTGTTAGCAAAGGTAGTTCTTATATTTTTTCAAATCTTTATTAAATTAAAATTATTTTAATATTATTTGTTTAAAGAAATAGCTGGCCGTTCAATATTTACGATGGCTCAAAAATAAAAATGTAAATTGTAAAATGTTTTTTTTTATAAATTGCTTTCAAAGATTCAAAGATTTATTTGTCCAACATAGGTAGTTATTAGGTATTACATTTATTCAGTATCACTATGTGGCGCCTTGCGGCATACAAATATAGTTATATTTCTGTAACATGCTTCTGCATGCAGCATGCTTTACAAATAATTTACATTAGGTAGTCAACATTATTAAAAATATAAAGAATAGAGTAATTTTAATGAAGTGCATATGTCAGCTAAAAATTGATTAATTGAGTAATAAGCTTTTTTTAATTGATATCCATTTATTAGTTTCATATCAACATCATTTTCAACTGTTCCAACAATAGTCTGTGGTAGTTTATTAAAAATCTTGTGGGCCATTCCAATTATGCTTTTTTTGCAATAACGCTGTATTACATGAAATTGCTTTTAATTTATTCTGAAGGCGGGCACTTTTATATTTACCAAATTGGTTTCGATTTTGGATCACAAAATTTACTATTTCATATATGTACAAACAAGGTAATGTGAGTATTTTTAATCTAATAAAGTGTGGTTTGCATGAGTCACGCTGTTTGATTCCACAGATTGACCGCAAACATTTTTTTTGGGCTTTAAAAGCATTTTCCCGATTTGAAGAATTACCCCAAAAAAGGATACCATATCTTAAAGTGGATTTAACATATGCGTGGTACGCCGTTAGTACAGATGCCTGATTTGACACTTTTTTAAGGTTGTATAAGGCATATGAAAATGTACTAAGTTTTTTACATATAATGTCAATTTGGTTTTTCCACGTCAACTTATTGTCTACGCTTAGCCCTAAAAAACGACTTACATTAGTTTCATTTATTCTATGTCCTTTATAAGCTATATTTAAACTAGTTGGCTGCAATTTTTGTCTAAATGTCATTACATTTGTCTTATCCAGATTAATTTTCAAATTATTCGTTGTCAACCATTGTATAATAATACTTAATGTTTTATTTATGTCTGCTTCATATGTTTCTGAATTTTTGGCTGCGAATACTACTGTACTATCGTCAGCGAAGAGAACCATAGGATGTTCGATAGCTCTAGGTAAATCATTAATGTAAATCAAAAACAATAAAGGCCCTAATACACTTCCCTGAGGCACTCCGTAGAGAACGTGTCTGCGACCAGATGTGTAGATTAATTCTGTTTTTTTTCTAAAGACAATCTTTTTATTTGGGTCATTTGTTGTCGATTACTTAAGTAGGATTTTATTAAACTATAAACATTGCCACGTATTCCATAAGTATACAGTTTATCTACAAGAATATTATGATCAACAAAGTCAAATGCTTTAGACATGTCCATGTATAAAGCACACACAGGGACTTTTTAATCCATATTTATTATGACAGTCTGCAGGAAATCAAATATAGCCATTTTGATTGTTTTTTCTTACGAAAACCTTTTTGTTCATTAGAAAACAAATTTTGACATTCAAAGTATGTGTATAAACGATTGTATATAACTTTTCAATTATATTAGAAAATATAGATAACAACGTAATGGGCCTATAATTAGCAACGTTATTTTTGTCATCTTTTTTGTGAAGGGGTCTTATAACAAAAATCTTAAGATATTCAGGAAATGTGCCATGTTCTATACATAGGTTAATAATATAGCTGAGTATAGGAGAAAGAACTTGACATGCTCTTTTTATAATTTTTGTATGTATCCCATCAAAACCGACACTATTCGTACTTTTAAGGCACCGTATTATTAATTGTATGTCATCCGGAGTGGTGGGTTGCATAAACATTGAATTGCTATTAGATGTCATTGTATTAATTTTATTGTAATTTTAGTTGTCACTAGACTGATTAAATCGATATATTTGGTCAATGTAATAATTATTAAAAGCTTCGGCAAAGCGTCTCGGGTGTGTTATAACATTACCATTCAATGTTATTTGTTCAATGTTTTCTACAGGTTGCTTAGCTTTAGAATTATTTATAATTTTCCAAGTTGCTTTTGTCTTATTTTTAAAAGTATTTATATAATGGTCATTCTGTGCCTTTTGGGTCAAATTTATTATTTTTGCAAGTCTCTTGTAATAACATTTAAACAACATCTTACTATCAGGATCTGATGACAGTCTATATTTCCACAACATTTCTCTTTTTCGCCTCCAGCAGAGTCTGATCCCTTTTGTGATCCATTTTGGCTTACAGGTGTTAGTAATTTTTACTTTCTTAGTTGGAAAACACAGCCTGTAGAATAATGTAAATGATACAATAAAACTATTAAACGCTTCATTTGGGTCATTTGTAGCAAAAACATCATTAAAAGTTAGATTGTCGAGACAATTTATAAATTTCTTAATATTTACATCACACATGTCTACTTTATTAATATACCAATGCGTGAGAAAACAAGTTTTCTTTACCGGACATTTAAGTAATTGTGCTGTGTGTTCTGAGAGAGCAAGTTCCAATACTTCTGTCTTGCTTCCTCTGATATTGTGGATTATATTATCAATACATGTTCCACTACACAATCGGGTTGGCTGAGATATACCTAATTTCAAGTTATAGCCAAGTAAGAGATTTTCAAAATCCTTACAGTGCGTATTTCTTTTGAGGGTGCTTGAATAATAATTTATTTGTTCTACCAGAAATAAATTCTACTTTATTAAATTATCCGAAGTTAATACTAAATTTGACCTATTAGCTAACCATGGACAGTTAGAATTTTTAGAATGAAGCCTGGCGGAGCGGTATTTTAGCTCCCCCTCTTCGGTGCCAGAGGGGGGGCTTCCGAGGGCTACCGATCTTAATCGGCTTATTTTGTCACAAGGAACAACTGTGCCAAGTTTCATACTTGTATCAAAAAAAGTAAGGTTTGGCCATTTTATATCGCTAAACACCCTCACTATAACTCAAAATACTCTTAAACCCGATTTACCTACTTTTTTTCGCCCCATCTCAATTCGCATCGCATGCGCGCGAGTCGAACATGGGTTTAGTAATAATCATGGAACTAAATCACTTCTCGCGCGCCGCCGGCTCGGCTGGCAACGCCGCCGTACACCCGTACGCCGCACCGCGCACTCGCACGAAACGGCAACGTCGCATACACGAGTAGGAACCTTTATAAAGAACCGGTATTTTTCGGTGCTAATACCGGTATTTTTACTTTACCGGTTCTGTGGAACCGAAACGAAAAGAACCTATAAATACCGGTAACTTACCGGTATTTTCGGTACCGGTTCCAAGCCCTGGCCAAAATATGCAATTTCACCCGAACCCGACTACTTTCCCAAGAGTTTTAAGCTCGGACTGTAGGTATTAAAAGTTGTTGCTTGTCATTCGACTGGATAAACCTGTTTTCTATTAAATTAATTGAAAATGGATCTGTTATACCAGGTGTTCACGAGCAATCTAAATTATCTTACTTGCCAATGTTTATTACTAAAATGGTATACGAAGTAAGCTGGGTTTTTCGTTTATTTTTTCCTATGCATCTCTAGCTTGTAATATTAATTAAGGCACAGGTCCCTGTCGGACGAGTCCAGCGGGAAGCCGGACATTGTGTCAGGCTACAGTGTACTGACCGCGGTCGAAGCTCTTGATGTAGGCGAGGATGTAGTTCAGGTGCAGCAGCGCGTGCGCGCGCACGTACAGGCACAGGTCCATGTCGGACGAGTCCAGCGCGAAGCCGGACATTGTGTCAGGCTACAGTGTACTGACCGCGGTCGAAGCTCTGATGTAGGCGAGGATGTAGAGTTCAGGTGCAGCAGCGCGTGCGCACGCACGTACAGGCACAGGTCCATGTCGGACGAGTCCAGCGCGAAGCCGGACATTGTGTCAGGCTACAGTGTACTGACCGCGGTCGAAGCTCTTGATGTAGGCGAGGATGTAGTTCAGGTGCAGCAGCGCGTGCGCACGCACGTACAGGCACAGGTCCATGTCGGACGAGTCCAGCGCGAAGCCGGACATTGTGTCAGGCTACAGTGTACTGACCGCGGTCGAAGCTCTTGATGTAGGCGAGGGTGTAGTTCAGGTGCAGCAGCGCGTGCGCGCGCGGCTCCGTGTCACACAGCGCGCGCACGTACAGGCACAGGTCCATGTCGGACGAGTCCAGCGCGAAGCCGGACATTGTGTCAGGCTACAGTGTACTGACCGCGGTCGAAGCTCTTGATGTAGGCGAGGATGTAGTTCAGGTGCAGCAGCGCGTGCGCACGCACGTACAGGCACAGGTCCATGTCGGACGAGTCCAGCGCGAAGCCGGACATTGTGTCAGGCTACAGTGTACTGACCGCGGTCGAAGCTCTTGATGTAGGCGAGGGTGTAGTTCAGGTGCAGCAGCGCGTGCGCGCGCGGCTCCGTGTCACACAGCGCGCGCACGTACAGGCACAGGTCCATGTCGGACGAGTCCAGCGCGAAGCCGGACATTGTGTCAGGCTACAGTGTACTGACCTCGGTCGAAGCTCTTGATGTAGGCAAGGATGTAGTTCAGGTGCAGCAGCGCGTGCGCGCGCGGCTCCGCGTCACCCAGCGCGCGCACGTACAGGCACAGGTCCATGTCGGACGAGTCCAGCGCGAAGCCGGACATTGTGGAGCCGACCACGTAGAGACCGTAGCGCGGGAATATTGACTGTGGAGTAATGGTAGGATTATACAAAAATACAAAATATTTTATTGATTTAAAACACAGTGGTTTACAGACAAGGCAAGGTTGAGGCCTCTCATTAGGTATTATGTACCTGTGTTGAGAAGTCTCGCTCTTCCAGACATAGTACATTGTTATAATCCACAATTTAGAAAAATGTAGTTTTAAGTATATTATACTAACTTAATCTACGTTTATTTTGTACATTTCCTTACAGGAGACAAGAAAATTATGTATGCGTGTGTGTGTGTGTGTGTGTGTGTGTGTGTGTGTGTGTGTGTGTGCGTGTGTGTGTTTGTGTGTGTGTGAGTGTGTGTGTGTGTGTGTGTGTGTGTGTGTGTGTGTATAGGTACAATACTACAGTTACTAGACAGTTTCATAGGTGCTATATTATTATCTCTATGTGCCTAAGAACAACAGTCCTTCAGTTTCACTATAATCAAGTTTACTTATCCATTCATAAAGTGCTTCCTTACATTTATCGTATCGTAAGCTATAGAAGTGACTCTTAGCATTTAGATTGTTGTATAAGTGCGCAGACTGTACATAGTATTGTCTCTTGGCAAATACGGATTTGTTAGGGGGTACAGGAGCGACTTTTGCTGACCTTTTTGGTGTTTCTGTTGGTGTTTTGTAGGGTAGTGTTTTATGTAGTTTAAGAATTGTAGATGTAATATACAGTTTGCGCATACTAAGAAACTTACACTCGCTATAAAGATCAGAGGTAGAGTAATTATAAGGTTTAAGCAACATCGTTTTGAGTAAGCACCTCTGTCCCCTCTCCACTTCCAAGAATTTTATTTTAGATGCTCCACCCCAAACGGGAATGCAGTACGTCATGACTGATTGTGCTAGGGATATGTATATTTGGTTTAGTAACGTTGTTGAAGCTATGTGTCTAAGAATTTTGAATATCCAAATTAATTTTCGAATTCTATTATTTAAATAATCAATATGTGGGTGCCAGCAGAGTCTTTCATCAATAATTATACCTAGGTACTTAGTAGACCTAACCTTGTTTAACTTAGTGCAGGTACACAGTGTGTCTTCTCTTCCAAGTTACAAACATGTATTTTTAGATTAAGCCTTGGAGGTGGTTGCATTATTTTAGAGAAGCAAATGTAGTTAGTCTTGTCGGTATTTAAGGTTAGTAGGTTTGATATTAACCAATTGTTGACCTTTTGTAGTCCCTTTTCAGCAGCGGCATGAACCGACCCAACTTTCCGCCGTAAATATGACAGCCGTATCATCCGTATACGAGATAACATGGCCATCTTGAATGCGGATATTGGTAAGTTCGTTAATGTAGACGAGGAACAGCGTAGGATCCAGCACACTGCCCTGTGGTACTCCAAAGGAAACCACAGAGTCTTTACTGACGTAGTCAAAGATCTTAACTTTTTGGTTACGTCCCGAGAGGTAGTCACTTAGCAAGTCCAGTGGTTAGCCTCTGATGCCAATACGTTCTAACTTGTTCACAAGAATGGGAACAGAAACCGCATCAAAAGCTTTTTTTAAATCAAGGAATGTTGCTAGGCATTTTATTCCCTTGTCTACTTCTTTAGAAATAAGTGACGTTAATTTTAATATCGCATCTTCCGTGGAAGTGCGTTTTCTAAAACCGAATTGTGAGTTAGAAAGCAAGTTAAATTTGTTGAGATATTGTACTAGTCGATTGTTGATAATTTTTTCTAGAATTTTTGAAATACTTGTTAATACATTATAGGTAGGACGATAACGGGGCGCGGGCGGCGGGCGGGCGCCAGGGTTCGCCTCCCGCGGTCACCCGTGTTCATTATCGTCCTACCCTGAATTAAGCGATCTATCTATAGTTGGAGTTTTTACGTGCGGACCAGTAAACAGTCATGACAAACAATGCAAAAATGTAGCCAAACCCGGGTCTAAAATATAGAACACTAGCTTCTGCCCGCGAAACCGTCCGCGTGGAACTCATTTATATCGTAGCTCCATACAAACTTTCACCCCCACTTCACTTTCCCTCTGGGGGATGATTTCCGGGATAAAAACTATCCTATGTCCTTCCCCAGGACTCAAACTATCTCTATACCAAATTTCATCCCAATCGGTTCAGCGGTCTTAGCGTGAAGAGGTAACAGACAGACAGACCGACACAGACAGAAAGAGTTTTCAAAATCACATCAGTAGCTTTGGAGATTACCACCTATAGACAAACATACAACCTCAAACTTTTCGTCTTCCATATAAGACAATGTTTTTATCACATTTACAAGCAAAATGAATACTACTCGCAATAAAAATTACTTAAAAGTCAGCCTTGTGCCTGGTGCACTGTTGTATTAATTGTTATTTCATTGGCAATGACAACGCAACTTTATTTATTATGTGCAAGCATATGCAGGTATTAATAATATGTTTTGCCGAGTAATGAATGTTAGTACCTACGACAACACAGCTGACTGACCATCGGTGCACCTTAAGTGGATTGTAATAAGGTTCTATATAAACACGGGATGGTCAGTTAACAGTGTTGTCGTTTGTACCTACGCCTGAGCTCTAACCCATCAATAACAATGATACTTATATGGAAAGAAACAAAATAGTTACCCAACACAGTATGGTTGACGTCAAAGATACCTAGATAAACACTTGGCATGTTATTCCTTGTAATAAATATCCTTTAATAATACAGAGTAAATAAAGAAGCTTGCGTACAGAACGCCCTCTTTGCTTAAGACCTGCGTACGTCACCTATGCGGGGACGAACAAGTTGTGTTTAGCAGTGCACGTCGCCGAATTGTAGAAAACAGCATTGTTTCTCATGCATAATTAAACTGTTATTAAGTACCTGAAGTAATGTTAGCACTTACTAAGCCTTAGGCTATTTCGACTTTCGACAAAGTGAGTCTCCGTCAGCGTGCGTTGTGTTAGTGATACTATCTTAGGATACTATACCTACATGAAATTGACGAGTAATATTACCCCGAGTTTAAGCTAATTGCAACTGTGTCTTGCACCTACCTTTACCTTATTAACTTGCTAAATTCACCGAAGGTTAACTTCCGCAAACATACTAGGTCAATACACCGCTCACAGCTAAAACACATATTTAAGGTTTAATACAAAAAAGTTGGAATACGCCAATAAACAAAAACACACGGAAATTCAATAGAAAACGTAAGAAAATCGCTCCGAACCGAACTATGTAATGCAACTGCAACTACACGAATATTTTTTTCACAACACAACTCCCAATTATAGGACATTCTAAACAAATTTTCGTAAACAAACAACCCTGACAAATTAGACCGCCCCACATTGCGAGTAATAATCACAGCAAAAGGGACTTCTTTCATTTTCCGCATGAAACTTGGTGCCGCATGATCGCATAATAGGCAAATTGTGATTACAATACTCCGATTGGCTGAAATTCGGCGGTAGCGCAAGCGTGATTGGTCACAATACGAGTATTTGCGGCCAATCACGCACAGCGCTGACGCTGACCGACGAGGTCCGGCGGCCGGATTTGGAAGCATGTGTGGATGTGATTTGCGTAAACGTGTGTGCACTGAGCAAATCCGTACATAGTTCACGGACGATATTTACACAAGCGCACTGTAAGAATGTCTGCCGTGGCTTAGGCTTCGTTCGCGGTGCCTAACCTGCGCGCAGCTGCGGTGAGCGAGTCTGGTTCGCGCGCAAATTTAAATTGCAGCGCGTCCCGTAATGTAAGTAAAGAAGTAGATTGTTTTAAAAACTATTATTAGTATCGTCATAGAGAAGAAAAATATATGTGGTGGAGTTACTTTGCAAGGTAGGCACTGCCTATTTGCCTATATGGTACGCACGCCACTGTGGTTTTCAGATATATGATTCTTGACTATATGATTGTTAATCTGATTTAATCGATACATGATTGCCTAAAGTTTCCTCGATAGAAAAGTTAGGTCTATTTTCCTTTTTTTACTCAGCCTACTAAAAAGATACATTATTTTTCTCAAACATGCAATGAAATATTGACGTTGTTCTTCATAATGGGCTTTGAAGTGTCACGTTTCGGGAGCAGCGAGACGAGAGATCCGTAGTGGCATTTCATGCAAAATTGGAGGCCTAGGCCGGCAAGATGGTCTTTTTTAATTCCCATCCCACAATGGCACAGCACAGCATCACGGCGTTCAGCCATGACAATTAAAGTTTGATTTCTTGGAGTTTTCTTTATTTATTTCACTGCATGTTTGAGAAAAGCGCTATACATACCTCGGCGTGAAAAGGGTTGCCAGCCTCATAACTATCCTTTAGCCAGTCTATATGTACTCGGCCGGCAACCCCTTACTTCCCAGCCTCTGTAGTAATGTACTATTACGACACAATCAAGTTAATACTATAGTATTGTATCTCAATTAAAATCTCACTTAATGAAATGTAAATAAAACTGCGTTAGGTATTTATCGAAATTTGTCCAAAATAGCCATTCCCGAAGTGTTGCATCTCTTTTCCTCGTGCGCGGAAAGCATAAGCGTGTCTCTGTTAAGGTACCGTGGTCGACTCGAATCAAGGCATCCCCTTAATTAATTAATTCAAACACACATATGAAAAAGACAAAAATATACGGCCTGGGCCGTGTCACGAAATGGGCACGATGCTGGCTTTAATATTCAGCGCCAGGAATAACGAATTTATTGACACCTCCATTATCAAAATCTGTTCAGTATCTTAAACGCGATGGCAGAACACATGTAAATACAAACAGACTGCTATAATCATATCTCTTCCTTTCGGCTCCGCCGTAGTCGGGCAAAAAAGATAGAAAGAAAAGAGGAGAAAAAAAAATATTCATGACATATAAGCAAATACATGTAAGGATGAAATATGATGAAAATTAAAAATAAAACTAAAAGTAATACATATATCTGCTAGTGTCACGAAAAGGCGATGTTTGACAGCCAGAAAATTCTAACCGTGGCATCCCGCTCGCACGTACTCGCCGCAGAGTACTCTTTCGTTCCTAGCGCGATCGGGTATCGACACCTCGGAGCCAAGTTTAGCCGAAGCGACAGGAGGAACAGGCCTGGCAATAAGGCTCTTGCCCCACCGCCGGTGAGTAGCGAGTACTCTCATGGTAAGTCTTACTCGCTTTTACTCGCTTGAGCGAGTAGCACGTAGTAACACTCGCTTACTCGCCGGCAGTGGGACAAGTGCCTAAGGCGAAATTTGTGTAGATATATGTATAAGGTGCCTCCAAATTAGATGCCAATCGTTTAAGAGATGTTAATTTACATCAAAATAATTTACTTTAAATAGGAATTAACAAACTGCAAAAAAAAACTGTTCATTTGACTGGTGGTTATCACTAACTTGCATCAAAATAATTTACTTTTAATAGGAATTAAGAAAAGAAAAGAATGAATTCTGATATTATGATACGTTTACGTAGGCACAGTTGTTTTCCTATTTTTTCCAAAAACTAACATTCTTTAAATTAGTTTTATACTTAAGTCTACTTCGAAGGACAAGTACTATCAGCTCGGAAAGTATTGGCATCTAATTTGGAAGCACCCTATATTTGCCCTCGACTGTACCTTTATGGTGACGTAGAGATATCTCCAGAGGTTCATCTTCTTGCGGAAAGTCTCCTCGGTCTGCTGCGACTTGACGAACTTGTCCCAGATCTCCTGCGAGAGATTGTCCCATTTTGAACCTAGAACAATAAAGTCTTATAAAGCCTTTTCTAAACCTGGCTAAATATACTATTGGTCAATAATAATCAGGTTGCTTTTAAGAGTGCCTTAGAGTGACAATTTCAAAATAAAGTTGGGCCTTTATTTATTTTTAACCCCCGACGCAAAGAGGGGTGTTATAAGTTTAACGTGTCTGTGTATCTGTCTGTGGTATAGTAGCTCCCAAACGGATGGAAGCTGTAACTTGCATTTCTTCATGTGTCTTTTCAGAACACACTTCTAGCGAAGGTATTGGCCACCCACATTTAGCTTACCATTTTCGAGTTTACATGACAATAAACAAAATATTGGAACACATGTTTCATTATCTGCTGTTATTCCGCAGGTAATTTTCGCAGCTGCTACCTTCTACAGATAGCAGCTGCCAGGCCACACCTGTTTGGTCTCGTTTTACGTCAAAGCCAATGCAGTGTAGCAAATAACCAATTTGGATAGATTACATACGTCACTAAAAAACATTTCAGTAAAAAAATGGAACAAGCTTTTGTCGCTAACTGTACGCTTTGTGCCCTGTGGTGTCCGGTTAGAATAGCACCACCCCCTCGCTTCCTGTGGGTGTCGTGAGAGTCGTACTAAGGGAACAGGGTTGAAGTGTGTTGCGGGCGATGGCAAACTATCACTGCTGATATCGCATTTTGTCGAGCTTTTATACCCACATTTTATTCTAAAAGTGGTACCGGAACAAAAGTTTCATGTGCTCTGCCTACCCCTTTTGGGAATGAAATGAAATTATTTATTTTGCAAAACATACACAGGTGTTATAAATGTACATGACAGTAAAATTAATTTACATAAGGCATGTTCCGCCATAGAATGAAGACGTGAATTTATGTATGTATGTATGTATGTATGTCACTTATTGAGAGGGGTTCCAACAACGAACGAAAAAAACATATAATGCGAGCTCCTTACAAATTTATACCCAAACACCTGTCTGAAACCCGGTATGTTCGAACTAAATGGCTGCCTGGCATCTTTGTGACACTCCGCCCCCATCCCCGCATAATGGCAATGGCATCCATTCTGTGGGGCCATTTTGCGGCGCTACTTAAGAACTCTGGTTTTTTCGTTTGCTGGATTCCAATGAGTTTGAGTCCAAAAGAAAGAAAGAAAGAAAGAAAGAAAGATACATTTATTCACAAACACACAAACAAGACGGCTTTATCTTGTGTAAGTTTAGGAGTTGCTTCGGTCTCCCGTCTCCATCATAAGATCAGCTTGAAGGTGTTATAATACTGGATTGCCACCGAACTTACGTCGGAATGCCAAATTTTAGCTCAATCGGATACCGGCAAGGGAAAAAGGGTTTTCATCTTTTGAAGGGCAACATTCATACTACATACATGTACAGTCAAGTTCATAATTATATGAACGTTCCTAAAAGTTTCAAAATATCCGAGCCACCTATTAAGGCCGTCACAATAAAGTCGTGTTCACATATTTTTTATCACGTTGTCCGTGCACTTTTGCACTCGACTGTACTTACCTACTTACATACGAACAGTCCTAGTCAAATAAAACAAATTTTGTAAAAATAATAGTGCGTGCCACTATACCTTCCACAAATATGAGCAAAGCAAACGTTTGTAATGTAATCAATCAATCAGAATCACCTATTATAAGTATTATAACATGCGTGAAAATAGCTGAGAATGCATAGTTGCTATTTATTTTTTAATATTGAACATTTTCATTGTGGACGTAATAACACCACTTCTAGCTTTGTAGGCAAATGTTGTTGTGTTCCTAGTAGGGAATGCAATAACCGGTCATATTTCATAACCGGTTAATATTTCGGTTAAGACGAAAAAGTTATATATCAGTTACGGTTATTTAATGTGAAAAACAAGGAAATCGTTGATTAAACACCAGAAAATAACTACTAGAGTCTAGTGGTTATTTTCTGGTGGGTTATACTCTAATGGTCTAGTAACTAGACCATTCTGACAAAATGGAGCAACCCAAATACACGCTCTCATCCTACTAATATTATAAATGCGAAAGTTTAGATGTTTGGATGTTTGTTACTCAACCGATTTGAATGAAATTTTGCACAAAGATAGTTTATAGCCTAGATTAAAATATAGGATAGTATTTATCCCGAGTCCACGCAGACGAAGTCGCGGACGGAAGCTAGTTCTTAAATAAAAGCAACAGTAGCGTGGGTCGAGTTTCACTGTATAGGGTCTAGAGTCCAACCACGACTAGCAAGCTTGTTTTCGCTTTTAGAAGCAATTATCCAATAATGCACTGTATTTATCTATCCAAATCACAGTAAAAAGAAACTTAATTTATTTTGATATTTTAATTAAGGAAAAGTATAACCGAAAATAAGATTCGAAGAGGGGAACTAAACAATGCAAACATCGCTTTTGCGGCGAGTGGAAGCCGCCGGAGGTAAGGCGTTTCGTGCACACATGGCGGCGAACAGTCGAGTGAGCTGCGAGCATTTGGACTGCGCTGGAGCGAGGCCAGAGACGTCGCTCGGGACAGGAAGGCGTGGCGCACCTCTGCACCCCTGGGCACAGTGTTCCAAAGCACTCAAAAAATTTCCCTATGCTGTTTACCCCATAAATCGATCCAGAAATGCATTTCAAATGCAAGACTAGAGCACCCGCGTGTCTATTTCAAATACTTTTTTTTATAAAAAAATATTTCTGTTTCGTGACTTTCACTTAGAAAAATGATTAAATAAATTCTGTAAGCGTACCTGATCAAGATATTTTTTTTTTAAATAGTACAGTTTGATAAAGGACTTTAAGGCGCATATTATCCAGTTTTTATTTTTGGAAGATCGCCTCTGGTTACCGAGTTATTAGTTTAAATTCCCATTTTTGTTTATTTTTTTTTTTCTCCCAAAAAACTCAAAAGTGCGACTTGTAACCGGCACTGAAAGATTCCTCTTAATTAGGTCTATCGCTGATAAAAAAAACACGTTCCACTATCTCGGTGTTTACTAGTTATGGATAAAGGTCAAATAGTAAATTTTAGGGTTGACACCATAAGGTCAAACAAATATAATATTTGTGAACTTTAAGACTCATACAAATAAATCATTTTCGTTTTCTAGGGTCAACGACGTCCAGTCCTCGACATTGGATGGATCTTCATCATCGTCTGATGTGAATGAAGATCCTTCTAATGTTGGATCTTCGTCATCCACCTCGGCCAACTGCAAGCTTTCTTCATGCTTCAGAAGTTCACGAACAGCTTCTGGCAGACAAATCCTATTGGACACTCTTTGGCGTTGTCTGTAGTGTGCCATAGACAAAAATGGATCCGATGATTCTAGTGCACGATGAAAGAGGTCAATCATAGTTTTTTTCCTGTTCATTTTCCGGCAATGGTGCTCCCTATCTGAGCGCCAAAATTTATTGCGGGATTCGGCAGCTTGCTCTGAGAGCATACCGACAGGAAGAGAACATGATTCTATGATCTCTTCACCGTGTACTAGAATTTTGTGTAGCGTTACAGTCATTGGGTGCCAATTATATGACTGGACGTACCTTTCCGCGAGCGAGCGACAAAAAATGCCAAACTTTTTTGCGTCTATAGGATACTCACAAGATATGGCGACAAGGATAATATGCAATCCGTCGATGAACCATGCATTGAGACCTAAAATCTCAGCAAATATGGCACGGTATTTATCTGATAGTGCTGTGCGGGCTGAATTGCCATCATTTGTGGTTCCTGAATTAGATTTCACTACGTCCACCAACAATCCAATCCGGTTTCTTACTTCAGTCTGAATACGTTTTTTCTGTTCTTCGACAATTTGGCTTTCCCTGCTACCCTTATTGAAGGTCAAGTTGAGTGATAACCCTAACAATATATTTTGAAATTCGATTACTCGTAAACGCCGCGATAGTGGAACGTGATTTTTTTATCAGCGATAGACCTAATTAAGAGGAATCTTTCAGTGCCGGTTACAAGTCGCACTTTTGAGTTTTATGGGAGAAAAAAAATATAAACAAAAATGTGAATTTAAACTAATAACTCGGTAACCAGAGGCGATCTTCCAAAAATAAAAACTGGATAATATGCGCCTTAAAGTCCTTTATCAAACTGTACTATTTAAAAAAATATATCTTGATCAGGTACGCTTACAGAATTTATTTAATCATTTTTCTAAGTGAAAGTCACGAACCAGAAATATTTTTTTATAAAAAAAAGTATTTGAAATAGACACGCGGGTGCTCTAGTCTTGCATTTGAAATGCATTTCTGGACCGATTTATGGGGTAAACAGCATAGGGAAATTTTTTGAGTGCTTTGGAACACTGTGCTGGGGTGCCTTAGGACAACAACAACAACATCACCCAAAATAACCGTAACCAGTTATTAAAAATCCCAGAACCTGAAATTATTTGGTTTCGGTTAAAACCGGTTTGTATTCTCTAGTACCTGGTAGTGAATAAGATCGTGAGAGACACCAGGGCTGCGCTTTGTTGAGACTGAGAGATCTTTTATGTCTTGAGCGATCGGGGATCGCACACTTCTGAAATGTTGGTATTTCAGAGGTGTGCGAGAGCAAAGGTTAGCTAAAGAGGCAAGGATATCAGGCCTGGTTGAGTTCTTGCTCAGGTGTGATGCTACAGACCGAGACAGTACTCACCATTGAGCAAGTCGTCCGGCGTGAACTTGACCTGGAAGGGGTAGGAGGCGTTGAGGTAGCGCTCGGGCGCGATGCGGCGCGGGCGGTGAGGCTTCATCCATCTACAGTAATGATAATGACAGAGACACTCACCATTGAGCAAGTCGTCCGGCGTGAACTTGACCTGGAAGGGGTAGGAGGCGTTGAGGTAGCGCTCGGGCGCGATGCGGCGCGGGCGGTGAGGCTTCATCCATCTACAGTAATGATAATGACAGAGACACTCACCATTGAGCAAGTCGTCCGGCGTGAACTTGACCTGGAAGGGGTAGGAGGCGTTGAGGTAGCGCTCGGGCGCGATGCGGCGCGGGCGGTGAGGCTTCATCCATCTACAGTAATGATAATGACAGAGACACTCACCATTGAGCAAGTCGTCCGGCGTGAACTTGACCTGGAAGGGGTAGGAGGCGTTGAGGTAGCGCTCGGGCGCGATGCGGCGCGGGCGGTGAGGCTTCATCCATCTACAGTAATGATAATGACAGAGACACTCACCATTGAGCAAGTCGTCCGGCGTGAACTTGACCTGGAAGGGGTAGGAGGCGTTGAGGTAGCGCTCGGGCGCGATGCGGCGCGGGCGGTGAGGCTTCATCCATCTACAGTAATGATAATGACAGAGACACTCACCATTGAGCAAGTCGTCCGGCGTGAACTTGACCTGGAAGGGGTAGGAGGCGTTGAGGTAGCGCTCGGGCGCGATGCGGCGCGGGCGGTGAGGCTTCATCCATCTACAGTAATGATAATGACAGAGACACTCACCATTGAGCAAGTCGTCCGGCGTGAACTTGACCTGGAAGGGGTAGGAGGCGTTGAGGTAGCGCTCGGGCGCGATGCGGCGCGGGCGGTGAGGCTTCATCCATCTACAGTAATGATAATGACAGAGACACTCACCATTGAGCAAGTCGTCCGGCGTGAACTTGACCTGGAAGGGGTAGGAGGCGTTGAGGTAGCGCTCGGGCGCGATGCGGCGCGGGCGGTGAGGCTTCATCCATCTACAGTAATGATAATGACAGAGACACTCACCATTGAGCAAGTCGTCCGGCGTGAACTTGACCTGGAAGGGGTAGGAGGCGTTGAGGTAGCGCTCGGGCGCGATGCGGCGCGGGCGGTGAGGCTTCATCCATCTACAGTAATGATAATGACAGAGACACTCACCATTGAGCAAGTCGTCCGGCGTGAACTTGACCTGGAAGGGGTAGGAGGCGTTGAGGTAGCGCTCGGGCGCGATGCGGCGCGGGCGGTGAGGCTTCATCCATCTACAGTAATGATAATGACAGAGACACTCACCATTGAGCAAGTCGTCCGGCGTGAACTTGACCTGGAAGGGGTAGGAGGCGTTGAGGTAGCGCTCGGGCGCGATGCGGCGCGGGCGGTGAGGCTTCATCCATCTACAGTAATGATAATGACAGAGACACTCACCCTTGAGCAAGTCGTCCGGCGTGAACTTGACCTGGAAGGGGTAGGAGGCGTTGAGGTAGCGCTCGGGCGCGATGCGGCGCGGGCGGTGAGGCTTCATCCATCTACAGTAATGATAATGACAGAGACACTCACCATTGAGCAAGTCGTCCGGCGTGAACTTGACCTGGAAGGGGTAGGAGGCGTTGAGGTAGCGCTCGGGCGCGATGCGGCGCGGGCGGTGAGGCTTCATCCATCTACAGTAATGATAATGACAGAGACACTCACCATTGAGCAAGTCGTCCGGCGTGAACTTGACCTGGAAGGGGTAGGAGGCGTTGAGGTAGCGCTCGGGCGCGATGCGGCGCGGGCGGTGAGGCTTCATCCATCTACAGTAATGATAATGACAGAGACACTCACCATTGAGCAAGTCGTCCGGCGTGAACTTGACCTGGAAGGGGTAGGAGGCGTTGAGGTAGCGCTCGGGCGCGATGCGGCGCGGGCGGTGAGGCTTCATCCATCTACAGTAATGATAATGACAGAGACACTCACCATTGAGCAAGTCGTCCGGCGTGAACTTGACCTGGAAGGGGTAGGAGGCGTTGAGGTAGCGCTCGGGCGCGATGCGGCGCGGGCGGTGAGGCTCGCGGCGCGCGCGGCCGCGCCACTCGCGCCCCGCGTACAGCGGCGGCGTCGAAAGCGGCTCTGAGGCGCTCGATGTGCTCTCTCCTGGGGACAAAACAAAAAGCACTATTAGAGCACGGAACCTGAGAATGTTGTGGTTATGATTCTCCAAAACTCTTTCTTGTCTCTCAAACACAAGTTTTAACACTTTCAGTGCTTTCGTACTGAATGTGTGTTGTGTGGCTTTTTGAGAGAAGATTGTGGTTTCGCTTCTACATTTTTGTCTCTTAAACTCTTATAATAATAAATCAGCCTATATACATCCCTCTGCTGGGCACAGGCCTCTTCTCATGGATGTCTGTGCCTTAAACTGAAGTCGCTGAAAATTATATCCTACTAATTATTATAAATGCGAAAGTTTGGATGGTTACTTAGATATTTGTAACTCAATAACACAAACGGCTCAACCGATTTGGACGAACTTTCGCACGAATATAGTTAATAGCCTGGATTAAAATATAGGTTAGTTTTTATATCGGGTCCACGCAGACGAAGTTGCGGGCGCATAGTGTTTTATGAACCCCATTTTTGTTGCATCTCTTTTTTATTGGAAAAATTGTTTGTTTATATCATTCTAAGGACTAGACTAAAACTACCCCATCAATACAACATGTAGTTTTTTGAGAAAAAAAATACTAAATTTGGCCACATAAAGGGTCACCTGAATCACAAAAAAAAATCATACTAATTAAACTGGGCTACTTGATTGAAATTTTATTAAATGTTACGTTTACACTCTTAATGACAAATATTGTGACCATTTTTGAACTCGGTAATATTGATAGTTAGGCACTGGTCCCACCGCCTGCTAGTAAGCTAGAAAAGTTGGGCGAGTAGCATTACATTGCGGATCTGTAAAGGTCGATTGATCACACTGTGCCTGGTCAGCACGCAATGAACCGTTACTCGCCCAACTTTTCTAGCTTACTAGCCGGCGGTGGGACCAGTGCCTTACGAGATAAAACCAATTTTAGCACTTCTGATAATGAGTTTGAATCTTTTTGGCTAATTATGAGAATCATATAGAATTTCAATACAGAAAAAATCCAAGAAAATGTATCTATAATGATAAATATTGTTTTGTTTACTTCCCTTATCTTTGTTAATAAACAAAACAAAATTAACACGTTTACTGTCGCCATAGAAAATGATCTGACTATGTGACATACATCCAAGTTGTGGGGTTATTCGAAGCTGTGAGACTCCTGAAAAGCAGGTGCATGACCCATCTTTGAGGGCACTAGGACAGGAAATGTGTTAAAGATCAAGAAGTGCCTAGAAAATAATGATTATTTCACAAAAACTGTAAGCGCGTTTTAAAGATTATTTTTATGATGTCACCATCTGTATTTATCTAAAATGTGTGGTGAAGGCCACAAAAATTAGATAGGTAGATATTTGTGCTTTATCTGCGTAATATTGACATCCAACACATTACTTTGGCAAACATAACAGTACAGCCGGGATCGCGAAGGATAGTTATTTTCAACTGTATTTTAATACTATTAAGGTTCAAAACTGACGAGCCTATGCTTTTTGTAACTGCATATAGGTCAATCAATCAGTGAGCAAGCAGAGAAGGACATCATTCCTTCTCATTGAAAACAAGTTTTGGGGTTTTGTCCATAGCATAGCCATAGAAGTGTTTTTTGAAGGGTGTTTTCCTGGATTGTCCTAGTTGAACTATCGAATGAACACCCGAAGAGAATCCCGAGTCGAGATGGATCTTTGCCATGTTTTGATGGTAGGGGTATTTTACATTTTCAGTCATCTTGAATAAATTTCTCCATCAGGATTGTGAGGTGATGAAAGAATTTGTAATCAATAGCCATCATATTATTTTAGCACTGTATAAAATGGAGAGAAATAGGTATAATATTCTATTCCTATAGAGATTTGCTTTCATAATTATTCATGAAAACCTAATCTACACATGGAAATATAAGGAGAGATTAAGAAACATGGAACATACTATTTTTAGGCTTCCGGAGATACATTCTACAACATACAAATACATCATAGTCATTCTGTAGTCTGTTCATGGGAAAGTGTTTAATAGATATTTCAGATTTTACTATTAATACTTTTATGCGGTACAATTTAGCATGTTAAAATACTGTCCTTAGCAACATGCTGATTATCTAAAATAAAAGTGGGTAGTTTAAATTTTCAAAATGTAACTGAACACTTATAATTCATTAGATACACTGATATATTACTGCATTTATTACAAATAATTTTGACAACATAGAGTTTGTTTTTATACAAATAACTATTATAATTTCAACACATCACTACTTCCCCGGAGATATAAGAATTTGAGTTTCAGAACATCTGTTTCATGGTATATTTTTTTATCAAAAGTTTGCTCAATTTTAAAACTAAATATTCTGGATAATTCTGATCTACTGACACCAAGCCATGTGCTGTACCAAGCTACTTCAGTTCTCTCATTTCTAGCGCATTCATTCAGAGCTAAAATTATAAGTGGTATTGTCATCGGTTTGCAAGGAGCAAGGAACGGAAAGGCATGACAATAGATTCAGATACATAAGGAGCATACCTTTCTCACCACTCTTGTTAGAGCCCGAAGCATTGCTAGACAGGCTGGAGTCGTCAGACTCGTACCCGAAGGCTGTGCTGTCCTTCGCCGGGCGCTCCGAGTGGTGCGGCGTGGCCTGGCCCGGCGGTTCCAGCGCCGGAAAGTGGCACGCGCGCTCCAACGGCCCTCCAGAAGCGAACCCTTGCCGGGGCCCTCCGAACCCACCACCCCCGTGGTACAGCATCGGCGCGCCTTCGCTCATCACTGCTCGCCTCTCTGCACAACACTACCAGGTTACTGCAAATTCCACCGGGAAATGAATATTCACTCTTCCACATACCGACCTGTATTCCAACCGTAAAATGTGATGGCGTCCGAACTCTTCGTACGCCTATTGCATCATAATAGCCGTTATGAGTTAATTAACGTACCCACGTCGTGGAAATTGAATAATTCTATCTATTTACCGAACCACCGAAATTCGAGAAGAGCCGTCAAATGTCTTCACGGAGTCGATGGCGAATGTTGGCCAATGTCGGATCAGTTTAGTCGCCCGTGTCGCTATGCTCTCTATCACGTACAAATAGGACGCGCTATTATTATTTCAAGTCCGGTTCAGATAGGTAATAAAATCTACCCACGAATCAGGCTAAAATCTGTAAATTTGTGAAAAAAATCCGCCATGACTTTAGGAAGCAACATTAGCGACATCTGACGGGCATTCATGAAGAGTACACGTGATTTTTTTTTTTTTAACTTCAAAATCTTGTGTTCTATTTCAAGCCAGTCGTATCAAATTTATTATCGAGGTCTAATTTTGTAAATATCCATTTGATTAATTGATGCAGGTAGCGTTCATCATTAATAATAAATTTAAATCATTCGCTTTTATATCGTAAGCTGATTTTGGTCACAAATCCCATATGCACAAGCGAAATAAGGAAAATCTCTTTTATTTGAAAAAAATATCAATTGACACTATTGACAGTCGGAAATGCAATGAAACGAAACGACTCCATTTTTCATCCAATCGCGAACGAGTAGAGATGCCATTAATTGGTAGAATCTGGAATCGTGACCTCGTGAGACGTTTTTGTGCCTTTCATGGTGGTTGTCAATCTGACAGTAGTGACAGTGCAATGACATGTAAGAGAGTTGTCACGTACGTAGAAATTGAATGCTGTGTGAAAAAAAAACAACTTTTATTAATTAAAATTAATTATAGTGAAAATGCAAAACACAGAAACTCAGTGTCGTTAAGTTGGAGCACCAAAGTTAATCCTACCAAGTGATGACGTTGAGCGAGGATGATGTGATCTTTAGAGTCAATAGAAACAAACTTTGTCGTCTCATTGTTTGATTATAATCATTATCTCTGCGGAGATATTTTGATATGTCACATTTCGGGGACTTTATGGACGGGGTCCCCGTAAAAATTTCTGAAAAATACAAACGACCGCCCCGCATAGACTTGCCTTATAGCGTGCACGAGTGTCCACAGCGAGCGCAGAATGTGGTCGACAACGCTGTGTACTGTTCCAAGTTCGAAACCAACGTGTTGTCCAAGCTTAAGGAGCTCCGGAGCGCTAAAGAGACGAAGAAAAACGAGCGCAAACACCGCTTGCAGTTACTAGAGGAAGCCAAACAGAAGAAACTAGACGCGATAGCGGCCGCCGAGGCCGAGGAGAAGCTAAAACAGCTCAGCGTCTCCGACGTCTCCTATCCTAGTACTGACGAGATTAGTGCAATATCTCCTGATGAGAAAACAGACAAAAACTGTGATACTACTCCTGTGTTAGAAGAGTCTCCTGACCCGGAACCAGCGCCGGTCCCTGAAGTTACGTACCAACCATGTGGCAATGAACCGGACCTCAATATCCTACAGCCCATACAGTTACAAGCCAACTATCCACAGAACACAAGTTTGCTAGATGACCCTGACCCATTGCAAGAATATAAAACTAATACTAAGATTAATAAAATACCACAATATAATCACAATGTAGAGACACTTACTTATAAAGACTTTGAAAATGATACTTCTAGCCCGTTTGATAATGTGGAGTTAAAGACAATCAATGATATGGAATTGTTAGCTCAGATACTACAAAGTCAAAAGGAATCTACAACTAGTTGCAATCCACAACAGTTTGCTCCCGAGCAAACTTTCGCAGCTCCAAGCTGTGCCTCACAGGCTCAGACAGAGGGTCTCATTTACCTACCTAGTTCTTACACGGAACAACAAATGCAAGGCCCCCTAATGTATATAGCACCGCAACACTATCCTGTATCTAATGGTTACTATGTACCAACTGAAAATGTCTGTGATAACCAAATGCCAATGGAAAATGTGTACATGCCAAATTATCAATATTATGTTCCTACAAATCCATATCCAGTTGATCCCGCATATTATAATAACCAAATACCAGTCAGTACGGATATTAACCAACCGCAAAATGAGTCCACATTCATTCCTCAACCATATTATTTCCACCAGTATCAACCAATGCCTGCACAGGTCAGTGAATATCCAGTGCAGGATGAGAACAAACTAAATGAAAACACAAACGTCCAAAGCATAAAATCACGGTCCCGAAGTGTGCCTGATATAGTTAGAGAATTAAATGAAGAACTCATGTCAGCAAGGCTTAGAGCTAACGAAAGATCACACAACGTTAGTCCAGCACCAACAAACATTCCACATTCATCTTCAAGCACAGAAAAGAAGGTTGAAAGGAAAAGCAAGCGGAAATCAGAACAGCTTCCGAATCCTTTAGAAAAGCTGTCTCCGAAGCTGCAGGATATGTGTAGGAAGATACATGGCATGGGGTTCCCATTGGACAGGGTCGCTAGAGTATGTACGCTTGTAGGTGATAATGATAAAAAGGTGAGATACTTTTTATTTTATATTTATTTTTCACATAGGGGTTTCAGTCATTGAGCTTAAAAATTAAAAAAATTAAAATTATTTATTTATTCGTAACAAACAAATATAAATATCACATACACACGTATAAAACTATGTAATTAGGTACTTTAGCAAGTAGTATTAACCAATGTTGACTAAGGACTTTGCAAGGAATTCAGTGAACATGAGAAGATAGTTTGTTTATTTATTTATTAGCTTCCCATTGCGCCCTCCTCATCATAACAGCTGAAAGATGTTCACTGCTGGAAATAGGCCTCCCCCAAAGAGTGCCAGTGACCGGTCCTGCGCCACCCTTTCAAGGTCATCAGTCCATCTTGTGGGGGGCCGGGGCCTACCCACGCCGCGCCTTCCGGTACGTGGTCGCGACGCGTTGCCGTGATTGAACCCTCTTAGGGAATGATTTCTGGGATAAAAACTATCCTATGTCCTTCCCCGTGACTCAATCTATCTCTATACCAAATTTCATCTAAATCAGTTCAGTGGTTTATGCGTGAAGAGGTAACAGACAGACACACTTTGAATAACTTCGATAATTTTTTTTTTGATAACAAATCTTTAGTTCTGGTATGATGAGATTGATAAATGATGAGTCAGTCTCAGTTATATAAATATTTTTTGCGGATAATCTTACACAAATCGACCTACTCCCAAACTAAGCAAAGCTTGTTACTATGGGTATTAGACGACAATAGACATACTTAAATAGATAAATAAATACTTAAATACATAGAAAACCACCATGACTCAGGAACAAATATTCGTGCTCAACTGCTCATCACACAAATAAATGCCCTTACCGAGATTCGAACCCAGGACCTCTTGCTTCGTAGGCAGGGTCACTACCAACTATGCTAAAGGGTCGTCAACACAGTCAGTACAGTACTATAATATGAGTTATTGCAATCATTTAAATATTATATTTCTCGTAATTGATATACTACCCCTTGTGAAGATTCATTAATTACTTTCCTGTACGCATAATAAAATAAACCTGCAGATAAGATTTCCATACAATCTTGCCTAGCGAAATAAAATCTTATCTCAATGTCACAAAGATTTACAATTGAGCTATTTTAACAAATTAAGACACCTACAAACTTCTAGGTTTAATTTGTTTGGTGATGTCATAAAATGTACAATTAGGCCACAGCGCAGGTATAATTGGATGATTATACCGGTATCTATACTATTCATGCGACATTCATTAACATAGTTATAATAACGAGTGTTAGCCTGTGACGTCAACGTTGTTTTAGGTGAATTTTAATCTTTATTGCCTAATGAATAAAGTTTATTTTCAATTTATTACCACGTTCACGATAAGCAATGGTGGAAACGTTACGCACGTTGTTTAAAATTCGCTTTACTTACAAGTTATAACTCCTGAAGTAAAACAGGGGTATTCAATGGCCGTTGGGGCGGAAAGGTTCTCGAGTTGCGACCACGTACCGGAAGGCGCAGTGAGGGTGGCAAAAGTCGCGGGAGTCCGCTGGATGCGGGTGGCGCTGGCCCGGTCATTGTGGCACTCTTTGGGGGATGCCTATGTCCAGCAGTGGACGTCTTTCGGCTGATATGATGATGACGGTACGCTACGCATAATGTACGATTTCCACCGATCGGGCCGGGTCGGGTCGCGTGGCGCCGCATCGCAGCGGAAGCGCGAGCACCCGGCGGCAGCCGACCGAGTTTTAATCAGGGATCGTTATCGGTATTCTTACTACCGGTTTAAAATAAGGTATAACCGTTTATAGTTGCAATTCGCTATTTATACCGCTAAAGCTCTGATTAGCGGTTTTACCAAAACAGTTATTCAAATGTATAAGCGGTTTTGTCAATTGACAATAATACATCTAAATGGCACTTTACCTCTTAAAACTAATACCGGTAATAGCTGTCAGTGTCAATATTGATGTAGTGAAAGGGAGCGTCGCATCGCGAGAGTCATAATTGTCACCACCATTTTTTTTTGTTTACTAAGATTAAGATTTTATTATACAGTATTTAGCTGACACTTCAGCCAGCCATGCACAATTGACGTTGCAGGATTACACCTATTTGTTGCGTTTTAGTTGTAATGTTCAATTGACATCCTATCTTTCAAGTGCTATAATTACCGCTATTGAATACAGGTATTTTATATCGTAAATAGTGTAACCATAGTGATGTAAATAAAAGCGAAATTACAGCAATACCTGTAATTAGAATACAGGTATTATTTTATTACCGGTAATATTTTGTCAATTTCTATACAGGTATTTAATAAAACCTGTTTTACAATCCCTGGTTTTAATAGAGTGCCCTAGGAAAATTATCCATACTAATATTATAAATGCGAAAGTGCGTCTATCTGTCGGTCTCTCTGCCTGCTTGTCTGTCTGTCTGTTACCTCTTCGCGCTTGAACCCCTGAACCGATTGAAATGAAATTTGGTATGGAGATTCAACCTAATACCAAGAAAGGAGATAGGGTAGTTTTTATCCCGGAAATCATCCCCTAATGGGGGTGAAACGGGGATGACAGTTTATGTGGAGCTACGATGTTTAAAACGAGTTCCATGCGGACGGAGTCGCGGGCAGAAACTATTTTTTCCCAACATTTTTCAAACTTCGAATTTAAACTTTGAAATAATACTAATAATTACACGAACGAACGAACCCGGATGGGAACGGGCGCGGGCAGTGATTCCACCGCGCACTCATCCTGACGAAGAACTCCCGAAGAGTTCGAAACATGTCGCCCGTAGTGACATTGTAATTGTATACGTGAGTTGCACCGTGTAATTATTAGTATTATTTTTCAAACTTACCGTTCGAAAGCAAAAGTTGAACTGTGATTCTCTTCATGTTTCCAGGTGATCGAAGGTCTACTTATCCTGGGCGAGCTGATGGATCTAGGGTTCTCAGAAGGCCGGGTGTCCGCCGCCCTCGCGAAGCACGAGTTCAACCGAGACAAGGCCTTGGACGAGCTTGTGTCATAACGGTTATAAGGAAAATTGTTTGTTAATGGTATAGTTGAAATTATTTGAAATGTATCTTGCAAATTGAACCTTCTTACTTGCAACGTAAGGTCGATATATGTAAGGAAATGTACAAAGTTTCATGTCAAATAATTTTAACCGATGCGATGGTGTAATATAAACAAGAGGTAGATAAGTAGATATGTTGCCTATACGAAATTTTATGTGAAAATATGGCCAGGCTTACGCTAATCATAGACAAGTGAAAACAGGATGGTATGCTAACTTCTGTGAGCGTAACAGAGCCAAGTATTTGCGCGTGTAACCTATCTACCGCATTGTTATATTACCTAATTGATTTTAACTATAAAGTTAAAGAGCGAATTTGTACGTTGCGTAGATATTTGTATGTTGGCTTTGGTACGGTGGCAGTAGAGTAAAGTAATATATTAAGATGTTTGACTGAATGCAATCAAGTAATATTTTCATCCATATCTGAGATGATGTGCAAAACATTAAAAATACACGGCTCTCGCGAAAATACTCGAAACACATCTTTCTTCAATTTATTTTTGCTATTTTATTTTTTCACGTAGGGTACACGAGATTAAACATATAAACGCAGTTTGTCCAGGGAAAAAACTATTTGACTGATTCATACATACATACATACATACATACATACATTCACGCCTTTATTCCCAAAAGGGGTAGGCAGAGCACATGAAACGAATGTTCCAGCGCCACTTTTAGCATAAATGTGGGTATAAAAGATCGACAAAATGCGATATGACAGTGATAGTTTGCTAGCCCATCGCCCACAACACACTTCAACCCTATCCCTTAGTCGACTTTACGACACCCATGGGAAGAAAGGGGGTGGTGAAGTTCTAACCCGACACCACACGGGTATTGACTGATTCATTTGGTCCCAATAATCATAAAATTTGTTACGTGCTTTAAATTTTGAAATACAGTTGATAAAATTGGCTTATCAATGATTTTTTTTTTGTTTCTCTCCCAGTCAGTCCCCTTATCGAATTCATCACACACATTAAATACGGGTACGTACCAATAAATTAGTCTTTAGTCGTCGACGAAACTAAATGTCGAATATGTTCCGTTGTGGCACAAAACAAAACCATACAATTGTATCGTTATTTTTAGGGTTCCGCACCTCAATAGGAAAAAACGGAACCCTTATAGGATCACTTTGTTGTCCGTCCGTCCGTCTGTCAAGATCCTTTTTCTCAGGAACACGTGGAGGTATCAAGTTAAAATGTATACCAGATACTCAGGTCTACTGTCCCTTGGAGCTGTGAAAAAAAAACAAACTTCTAAGCCAACGCAATCAAAAGATACAGCCGTTTATGCCGCAACTTTCCGCAAACTTTCGAAACTCGCAAGGGAATCAAAACCTACAGGGTACTTCCCGTGAACTCAGAATCTTGAAATTTGGTACGAAGCAACGTCTTATAGCACAGATAAAGGAAAAAATGCGAAAACCGTACATTTTTAGTTACATCATATAATAAAATTATTTTTAATAATTTTAAAGTTATTACTTATATAGAGGTACCTACAGGTTTGTACGGAACCCTCAGTGCGCGAGTCCGACTCGCACTTGGCTGGTTTTTTATATTATATTTCAGTCTCCATTCGTACATAACACTAATGGTATCCTCCTGAGTCCCATAGTTATTACAAAATGGTATAAACAAATGTACATCAAAATTAAAGTCATGGATTTCACTTTGCTTTATCTCACACAATGAGAACAAATTAAAAATCAGAACCATTACCCGAATTCGTTTTTTTTTGTATGAGGTGTAGGTATATGTACGTCTACTGAAATTAATGAATTAGTTCGTTCCAAAATTTGATGATGATGAAATTGTAGAATTTAAACTTTCGTGAGACATGTTGAAATACGAAACGAATAGACGCTTGAATCACGCGACACCGCCGCGAAAACACGCATCCTGAAGAAGTACTCCCGAATAGTTCGAAACATGTCGCCCGTAGTGACATTTAATACGTGAGTTGAACCGTGTAATTATTACTATAATGATGAAATTGCGTGCATTTTTACGTTTTCTACCTAATATATTATTATTACTCCTCTACTACTATCGGATATAGTTGAGTAGGCTGGTTGCTATGAATACTTACCCAATACCTGTCATGTATTTTGCGAGCGTTTATAAAATGGCTACCTATCATTACGTCGAAAAACACGAGACATTGCTCTGGCGTAATTTATCAAATATGTATATGATATGGTTGTTGGGAAAATGTTAATGTTATATTATTACACTTTTAGTCCCTAGGGCGACCGGTGAAAATAGAGAAAACAACGGAGAAATCGATTTTTCCCAGACATGAGACCAAGCTAGATCGATTTTTCGCCTCCGTAAAACCCTATATTCCAAATTTCATTGAAATCGTTAGAGCCGTTTTCGAGAACGTGATTTCAAATATATACTGCTCAAAAGAAAATAAGGGCCATTGTAATTATTGGAGATAAACTAATTGATAAGTGGCTAATTAATGAACTCCCGTATAAGGATACGAATGTATTCTGAAGGCAGAATCTAACCTCTTTCGTGCTGGAGTTTAAGTCTAATTGCTAGATAATATATATATTACTGTTAATATAATTTTCACGTAACGATCACCATACGTGTGGCCCCTATTTTCTTTTGAGTAGTATATATACAAATATTGCTCGTTTAATAGTATAGGACTGGACAATCGATATCTATATCGTTAACCATACAAAACTACGAAGTTGAAATAGTTCTGTTGTGCGACAAGAAATGTCCTTATATTTATTGTTTATTTTTGTCGCACAGCGGAGAGCTGTCATAGATATTAAATGTAACTTACCCCCTGTTCCCACTATGTCGTCTGTCGGGACGATTTTTTGTCGTGTGTCGTCGCCTCATACAAATTGGTGTCCGACAAGTGTGAACAGCTTCATATAAAATGTTCTGCCGCTACGACACACGATAAAAAATCGTGCCGACAGACGACATAGTGGGAACTAGCACTTTCAATACGTCTACTTGAGAGCTGGCAACAAAAATATCTAGATTGTGTGGTCTATTCATTATAAAGGATTTTTTTAGAATTTATAAATCAACTGGTTTTAAGGCAGTGTAGGTATTTTCTAATTATTCAACGTACAGTCGTTCAATATGTGCACGGACAAAGTGATCAAAAATACGTGAACACGACTTTATTTTTAAGAGCATAAGGTTGCTCAGACATTTTTGAACCTTTGGGAACGTACACATATTCATGAACTCGACTGTAAGTAGGCACTCAAAAAGTGAAAGAATGAACAGCAATTTGTTTTATGATGTTTTTTCGGCGTAATGATGGATGATCTCGTTGAGTGTTAGGCGCGAAAGAGTGATATATTTTCAATAATATAATAAGAGTAGGTAGTGTGTTGATATAATTATTGTGCTAGAATAACTAAGGCGGAGCGATGACTAGTTTATATAACTTATTGCAGGGACTGTATTCACTGCGATTTGGTGATAGCTTGTGTCATGAGCGATTTTGGAGCACCTCTGTTACATCTACATCACAAATTTACTTGCCTACCAAAAAAATACCATATCACCAGCTGCAATCAAACTTCTTGAATATGGTCCCAGTTATTGGAAAAATGATGTTTTAACCACAAAATGATGACGCTACTCTTAGCCTACTTAAAGTGGAATGCTTATTTATTTGTATGCTTTGTTCACCTTTATGTGTAGAAGAGTCCGGACCAATTATTTTGCCACGTGTCACAACGGAATAGACGTGTCACAGCGGAAATACCGGCGTTAGTTCAGGTATACATTTTGTAAGAATAAATTATTTCATTTTCATAACCAAGTTACATGTCAGTGCACACAAATTTTTGTGTAAATAAATACGATGTCATCATATAGACTGGAGAAACAAGTTTTATAAATTATTTGCCCGTGGAAAGCCAGAATTGCGGGCACGCTGTGGTACAGGCAAAATAAACGCTGTTACGTTCCTTCATCACACACAATTTGCGTGACAATCTCCGTTGTGACACATTTGTTTGGATGAAACGTGTGACCAAAAACATATCTTGGACCCAGATAAAAGCATCTTGAACCCTGACCGAGTCTGATTGATAAACATACATACTTTAATACTTTGACAGTTTTCATATAAACCCTACATTATTGAAATTTCGAGCGATTTTCGACCTTAAATACGTGATTGACCCGTTTTCATTATATTTTAATATGTCTGATTTTCACGGGAGTTTCTATATGTATAAAACCCTACATTATTGTTCAATAGAGTATGTAAAGAATGCGAAAGTATTGAATTCCCATGGAGTCGGGCAGAGTTCAAGGTATTCTTTTGTATTTTATTGCATTGACTGAGATTATTTATGTATAATTAAAAGCGGTATTTTTTGAAATGTAATAAAACTTGCACTTTAAATGTTACTTAAAAATGCCCTGATGTTGATTGGCCAGCCGTTATTGGTCAAGCACATCTGTGACTTGTAAAATTGTACTTTGTAGCCACAACTGTTTGAAAACAAACCAGCACATTCGTTTCCCCACTTGATTTTTTCATTAATTCAGCACTATCTCCTAACTGGAATTGTTTGGACATTTTCAAATATAGGGTCGATGCGCCGGGCCGGTTAGCGACCAACTAATTTAGTGGGCCGGTTTTTTTGCAGAAGTCTATTTCTACAGTGTGTGGCCTGTAAGAGGAGCAAATATTTAAAAGGACGCTTGCTTAGAGCATCTCCAGTAACCCCCTGTGTCCATTTTTAAAAATATTCTTTTTAATTCGGAGAAACGTTGATCGAAAGTTGTAAACTCCAAGTAATGTATCTTGGCACCACGAGATCATAGCACAGCAGTCAATGCAGATTTTGTGGTAGCATCATGTAATGAGGCATTTAGGTTTTTAAAAGATATTTTTGTGACTTTTTTATTTTTATTGTTTTAAAAATAAAAAAAACGACTAGTGTTACCCCAGACGAGAAAAAAATACACGTAAACAAACTTTAAAGAAGAAAAAACTTTTTTTTTTTTTCAATTAAAACCACCTAGAAATAATTGCTCACAAGCTCAATAATCTACCGTTAAATATTTTGCTCCTATTCTAGGCCACACCTTGTATAACAACAACAAATGACTACACCACGCACTACATTAGTAGGTACCTAAACTCCGTTTTTTAGGGTATTTCGAAATGTTATTATATTTAATTGAAGATGCATTGTTCTCCAGGCGGTCGCTAACTGAAACTGGTCGTGTAACCGGCGCACCGACCCAACAAGGTTAATAACAGAGACGTTGTTAGATTTTTCACCTTATTTGGAATGGATGTGTCAATCTCCATATTCGATGCGAAAAATCGTAGTTCAACGGCTGGCGTGTAAAGACCATTATACCTAGCAATTTGTCACTGCAACTTGCCATAGTTAGAATGACAAGTACAAACGCCAACACAGTTGACTGACCACCTGTATTTATACTTTAATACTTTATTACAATGCACGTAAAGTGCAAGCATGGCCAGTTAGCTGTGTTGTCGATAGTATGTATTGCTGTCTCATTCCCTTGCTATAGCAAGTTGTGCAAATTGCAAAGCGTGTAAGGCCTTTAGGCCCTGTATACACTAGCGCTTATGAACACGTGTACAAATGTCTACTCCTTAGAGCCGCCGCACATTGGGCCTATAGCTGCTGAGTGCTGACGACTTATTTCATACATTTTGTACAGAATTTAGTGGCCGTGTTTAGTGGCGACCACTATAATATAGTGGCTGTAATGAGCGGGCGCTCTTACTGATCGTCAGCGCCGGTCTGTGAGGTGCCTAAATATAATTGTTTCTAATGGCAATATTATTTTAAAAATCTATTTATTTTGGATAAAATCCAAACGGACACTATCCTTAGTAAATAGTCAATATTTATGTTTACTGTAAGTGAAGATATGCATTTTGTTATTATTCTGATATTCGTCCACTTTAATAAATTATTACGCGTATTGTTTGTTTACATTGCCCATGTCTATTGAAAAAAAAAATGTGGAAATAATTATTTGGGGAATCTATTTACTTTAGTTCTTATACCATAATTTCCTGTAGGTCCATCAAATTTCACACAATAAACAATAATGTATAAGGTTTTATAGATAAAATAGAGATTGTGACGCAAAATATCCGCTGTGACACGCATATTTGGTTGTGAACTGTAGCAAAATCGGAAGACTCCGAACCCCTTTTTGGAAAGTGTTTTAATTAGGTTTTCCCCTCACTGCCTCGGAAAGCCGTCTTTTATCCTTTAAAACCAGTGGGCAAAAACGCATTGTATCAACTAGTGGGGAAAGTAATTTGACCTTGGAGCGTGTTTAAGTAACCTTTGACAGATAACAAAACGTAAAACACTCATAGTACAAAAAAAACACAGATGATGTATTTCTGTTGCCGCTATAACAACAAATACTAATAAACAGAATAAAATAGGTATTTAAGAACTTTAAAAAAAAATCTTGTTGCGCTGGGTCTCAAAATGTACCTATGCGAAAACTAAAATGCGACTCGCACTTGACCAAAATTCGAATTAATATTACTTAACGTGATTATTACTGTTAAAAATAAAACAAATATGAATATTATTTAAATTAAATAAAGTTGTTTTGCATGTTGCACTTTCCTCGCTGTCCCTACAGTGAGGTGAAAAGTTTTGTGTTACACACGGGTGCAAATGTATTTTACTTCTCATGTCTTGAAACACTAGCTACGCTCAGGATTCTATTATATTTCGCTTCGGTCGTGGTTCAACTATAGCAGGGGTTCCCAAACTTTATTTAGGCACGCCCCCTACTGCCTAAAATTAAGTTCCCACGCCCCCCTTCGCTTCGATGCAAGGAAACGGAAGTGAATGGGTTAGCTAGCCAAATCATCATCATCTTCCTAGCGTGTTCAAATTTCCCGAGGCCCCGCGTCCCCCACTTTGAAAACCCCTGAACTATAGCATCCTCTCGCTTGCTAGTGTTTCAATTCCACACTCGCGGGTAAAATACAACTTTGCACCCTTGTGTAACAAATAACTATTTCCTAAGGCATACATCAACTTAGGTGTGTCTTATAACAATCATAAAAGCGATCATCGTAGCCTATGGACGCCCACAATGACACGTGACATATAAGAGTGGCCGACGGCCCACTCTAGCTTACGTTAGCTAGTTTTGGTTTTTAATAGGAGCGGTTAATTTTTATCACGAAAGGCTTTCTCTTACTTCGTTTACGAACGTACGAGTTTAAGCGCTCCGTGTGTTAGACCACAAATGCTTAGGTTGACACGATCAAATGTATCAACTGCCGCTCGTCGCCCCGCTGCCCGCTGGCGTCCAGACCGCGGCCTTATCGATGTCGAATTTCGTAACGGACTGAATTGAATACGGTTTTCAAAATTATTTTTAATAGTAAATTAATGCGCTCTTGTTATTACGCATTCGCCCAAGTCGACATTGTTGACTCTCTTGTTTATATTTTTAAACGACTTCAAAAAAAGGAGGAGGTTATCAATTCGTTTATTTTTATATTTACGTTTTTTCGGCGTAATTATTTTAACTTTTTTATCATTTTTTTTTCAATGTTTGTTACCTCAGAACTCCGTCATTGATGAGCCAATTGTTAATTTTTTTTTGTTTGTAAGTATATGCTTGCAGGTGGGTCCCCTTTTTTTCAAAAAATCAGGTGGATGATGAGATCCATGAATTAAGGGAACTCCTCAATTATATTAGGCACGCGTGTAGTGATTTTGGTAATTTCTATTGTAACTCGTGAAACCCGGAAATCATATATTTGGTGGAGTGGAATTGATGATGAAGACCACAGATGACTTATGGAATTCCTCAATTATGTACTTAAAAGTATATCACAGATTCTGTTAAGATTCCGTTTAAATAGCAACTAATGAAGTGCCAAAGTTGATCCTTGTGGAATCGACGGAAGTCCTCAAATATTATCGGCCCACATACAGGTGATTCGGTTTTTTTCTCTAATAGTCAACGCATTTGCTCTCGGAAATCAGTTCATGTGGTAAATTGGAAGAGAAATGTGGAAATGTTTTCGTGGCTTGGCGGAGTACTAAATTGAAGTCGGTTAAAACTTTGTTTTTAAAGTAAATTATTGTAGATAGATATGCTCGAATCCGCACTCGAACGAAGATATATCGTTCTAAACTTTGCGCTGTAGGTTCTCATAAAGTTACAATAAAAGTAAGCTCGTCTACAAGAATTTTCAGGGCGACCATGTGCCAATCGGAATAGAAACACGTGATCTAGGCTACTGCTAATGGTGTTTTTAGGGTTCCGTAGCAAAATGGCAAAACACGGAACCCTTATGGATTCATCATGTCTGTCTGTCTGTTTGTCCGTCCGTATGTCACAGCCACTTTTTCCGAAACTATAAGAACTATACTGTTGAAACTTGGTAAGTAGATGTATTCTGTGAACCGCATTAAGATTTTCACACAAAAAATTAAAAAAAAACAATTGGGGTTCCCCATACTTAGAACTGATACTCAAAAAATATTTTTTCATCAAACCCATACGTGGGGTATCTATGGATAGGTCTTCAAAAATGATTCTAAGGTTTCTAATATCATTTTTTTCTAAACTGTATATTTTGCGCGAGGAACACTTATCACCCAAGTGATAAAATGTGTCTCCCCCCTGTAACTTCTAAAATATTTAAGAGTGTGATAAAACTAAAAAAATATATGCTTTACATTACCATGCAAACTTCCACCGAGAATTGGTTTGAACGAGATCTAGTAAGTAGGGCAAAAACTTGGCTAATGTGATATGCAGTAAATTCTGTGATAGATTATTTATACCCTTTATTGCGAAGTTACTATATATAATCTACATCTGTACAGTATTAAGGATAAATAGCGCTACTATCAAAGTTAATCCTTACTAATATTATAAATGCGAAAGTGTGTGTACGTGTAAGTTTGTCCTTCTTTCACGTCGCAACGGAGCGTCGTATTAATGTGATTTTTTGTATGGAGATAGTTTAGAGGCTGGAGAGTGACATACGCTTCTTTTTCCAACGGCAAAACATCTAATTCCCATGGGAAAATTTCAATATGTTACATTTTCCTATTACCACGCGGGCGAAGCCGCGGGCATCAGCTAGTAATGACATGGAAAGTCGGGGAGGCGGTGCTTTACTCTTTGTAAAAAATAATCTGATGCAACAATGTACTCCTATTAACGTTACAACTTACAATATCGAAAAATGTTGTGAACCTTGTGGAAAGATTCATTTATTCAAGCAACCATAATTAAAAAAAACAAACATAAAACTTAAACTATAGGTAAAAAATTTGGCATAAATCGCCGTCAACGGGCATGGTGCCCAGAAGGCTGGCCGTATTTCCTCGCTGTATAGCGATACTAACACGCTGTGCGAAATACTGGCCAGCCCTCTGGTCGCCCGAGGCTTCTATTAAGCGCGTCGCCAAATCTTTATAAAGCCGACGCGCACTTGGACCCCATGGCCCCAAGGTTTCAAGGTTGTGGTGTTTGTATCAATTCTGATGGGGCCAACATGCATATCTTTGTCATATATAGATGTCCCCAGTCTAGCATCAGAGTATTTCTTAATAAAGAAAACATTATACTGTGTGGTGATTTCAATATTAATATACTTATCCAATAGCAAATTGCAAACAGCTAAAGACTTGCTTCAGACACTGCTTGTTCATAACTAAAAACCAACAGTCATGGAACCGACAAGAACTACCAAAACTGCTAAAACAACAATAGACAATATTTTCACCGATAATAATCATCACCAATACATACACGCTTACGTTGCGCCTTGCTCCTTTTCTGACCACGATGCGCAAATAATCCATCTAAAAAATAAATTAACCACACATAATATAAGACACAAAATTGTGAAAAAGCGATGCTATACTAAGGCAGCAAATACAAAGTTTAGGACTGCACTGGAAAAGATAGATTGGCGGCAACTATTATCTAACCTAAGTCACAATGAACAACTCACTGTTTTTTACAACACTATGCATGAACTGATCGACAATTACTATCCTATTAAAACCTGTCGCATTCCACTTTACAAAAAGAAATGGGTAAGCAAAGGTATAAGAAAGTCCTGTAGAACCAAAAGAAAAATGTATAGGTATTGATCTTAAGAGACGATATGATAAAACACTAGACTCGCACTTTAAATTGTATCAACATGTCCTTAAAAAAGTTTTTATCACCGCGAAACGACTCCATGGTGCAAATACTATTAAAGAGGCAAGGAACAAATCCAAAGCTGTATGGAACCTCGTTAAGGAAAATACAGGTAAATTGACCACCCATAAAGGAGTATCATGGAAAATAGAGCATGGTGATGAAATTATTAGTGATCCTAAAACTATAGCTAATTTATTCAATTTTTTTTTTCTGAGTGTTGGTGATAATTCTAATTCTAATAATACTGGCAAAATTGACGATTTTAAAGATTTACTAAAAAAGAAACGCATTAATAACGTTAGATCTATGTTAATAAAGCCTGTCCATGAACCTGAAATTATAAAAACGACTAAAAGTTTAAAAAATAGTAACTCATGTGGACCTGATGAACTGCATACATCTATAATAAAAAATAATATCGACATTCTATGTATACCTATTTGCCATATATTCAATGAACACACAAATAGGGGAGTCTTCCCTGAAGCACTCAAACACGCGAAAGTAGTCCCAGTCTATAAAAAAGGTGGTACCACTAAATTAACAACTATAGACCAATTTCCTTGCTGTCAGTTCTGACAAAGATTCTAGAAAAATGTTTAGCTGAACGTCTGCAAAGCCATATGAATGTAAATGGCTACATATCTACAAAGCAATTTGGATTCCGGAAAGGTAAAAACACTACCACGGCAATAACCGGGCTTACCACGGAAATTGTTAACCATCTAAATGACGGTTTAAAATGCGCAGGAATATTCTGTGACCTAAGCAAAGCCTTTGACTGCGTTGATCATGACATTCTACTTTACAAACTAGAGTACTACGGCCTTCGAGGTTCTGTGTTAAATCTATTCTCCTCTTACCTGAGCTATCGTACACAATCTGTAGAAATAAAATATTCAGATCATACACAATGTGAGCAAATGTTTAAATCATCAGAGGGCACTATACGTCGCGGCGTCCCACAGGGATCTGTACTCGGACCTTTGTTGTTCATCATTTTTATAAACGATCTATCGAATAATGTGCTCAATGGGACACCATATTTATACGCTGATGACACAAGTCTGATTTTGGGAGCGGAGTGTTACGAGAGGCTAAAACATGTAACCAATTGTGGCTGGGGAGACATATCTCATTGGTTCTTCGCGAATGGCCTATCGTTAAACAAAGACAAATGTTCCTACATGATATTTAAACGTGCACTCAACTCTGTAGATTGTGTTTTGAACCTCCCTCTTAACAAAACTGATTCTATCCGTTTTCTTGGGGTAGAACTAGATCCATGTTTAAAATGGTATGATCACGTTAATTATGTTGTAAAAAGACTTGGAAGTGCATCTCTCAAATCAATGTCTAAAGTAGGCGATAAGCTAACATTAAGAACTATTTATTACTCCTGTCGAAAGTATCATCCGATGTGGAATTGAAGTTTGGGGCAATAGTTCATATGTGAATAAAGTTTTGTTAATGCAGAAGAAATGTTTAAGGTTTATTGAGGGTTACTTCCCTGAAACACATAGACACCTATTTATAAAAAACAACATTTACACTGTTACTGCATTATTTATTTATTTATTTATTTATTTATTAAAACATGAAACATGACATTACAGTATAACCAATGCGTCATGAAACGACATATACAAAAGACAAAAAATAAACACATATAATTACATTGGTACAGTTGATTGCCTGTCATCCATCTCCTCACAGAAGCTCAGACATTCACCGCACACATACATCCATCGCCACGCAATTAAGTCACACTCCGGTGCTGATGCCAAGAGCGCATTGAGTTGTGAGAGAGCGCGGATCAGCGGCGAATTCCTGCGTGAAACAGTGCGAGCTGCCGGCACCGCCAATAAATCGCGTCGTCGTGCCCTGAGAGTTATCCTGGGGATATCCGGAGTATACAATCGCACGAGGCGACTCACTAGCTCCGGACAATCTGACTCACCGCGTATGATCCGACACGCAGTCACCAACAAACTGTAATTACGCCTTACCTCCAACGAATTATAACCTAAGGTTCCTAACAGGTATTTGGTGGGATACAGGAATGGATAGTACCCAAAAACTTTCTTATATAAAAACCGTAGGAACGTTTTCTGAACTTTCTCCAGTAATAGGGCATAAGTTGATTCGTGAGGGTTCCATACGATTGACGAAGCTTCAAGCTTGCTTCTAACGAGTGCATTATAAACTAGCCTGATAGCCCCGGGATCATGAAAGTCGCGCAGGTTGCGAATCACAAAACCTAACCTTCGATAGCAGCTTTCAGCAAGTGATAATATGTGCTCATGGAAAGTAAGTCGCCAATCAAAGACCACACCGAGATCCTTAACACTGGAGACACGGTTGATAGGCTCTGCTCCAAGCATGTATTGAGCATGTATCGGGGTATGTGCACGGCAGAAGGTGCAGACACAACACTTGGCAGAGTTGAAAAGAAGTTTATTATCTATACTCCACCGGAAGACCAAGTTGATGTCCCTTTGCAATGACTCACAATCTGTTAATTGCTCCACACCGTAAACTAATTTTAAATCATCGGCATAAAGGAGACATTGGGATGACTTAATAACAGTTGTGAGATCATTTATCATTATTCCGAACAGGAAAGGTCCCAATATGGATCCCTGACTGACACCAGATCGGGTATGATATGGAGCCGAGACAAAGCATCCATGTCGAACATATTGCTGCCGATCACGCAGATAACTAGCGAAGAAAGACAGTAACTTCGGAGAGAAACCAATTTGGTTCAATTTATTAAGCAACACATCGTTATCCACGCGATCGAAAGCCTTCCCGAAGTCGAAATAAAGGACATCAACCTGGATACCTCTATCACGATGCTCAGAAATGTTGTCAACCAAGAGCAGAAGATTTGTGTTTACAGAGCGGTTAGGTCTGAAGCCATGCTGTGCATCATTCAAGTAAGGTTTAACCTGCGCTGATAAGGTCTGGTGGAGTATGGATTCAAACAGCTTAGCCAACGTGGAAAGAATAGCAATGGGTCTGTAATTGTCTACAAGTGTGGCGTCACCCCCTTTCGGGATCGGTCTCACCCTGGACACCTTCCAAAGTTGAGGATATGATCCAGAAGTGAGAGCTAAATTAAAAATATATTGCAAGGGGAGTTTCAGATGATCCTGACAACCCTTTACAACATAGGATGGCAAGTTATCTGGTCCTACAGAACAACTGGACAATTATACCTGTATCAGGTTTGTCTTCATGTATATAAAAATCAAAACCTCTACGAATTAACGAAATATTGTGAAAGATATCCCTTACGTCGTAACTTAGACCTCTTACTGCCTCAGTCAAATTTTGCTCATTTTAAGAAAAGCTTCAACTTTATAGCCATAAAAATTTATAATCATCTCGAAATTGACATAAAGAACTCTAGCAGCATAAGGGAATTTAGTGGGAAGTTAAAATCATACCTAATACGTAGACCTTTCTATGTATAACTTGGACGAATACTTTGGTAAGATATTTGATTGATACTTGTACTCAATTTAAATTTTGTTCCATCTTATCTCTCAACTATTGTAATTTCCTTGTTATTATATCTTATTATTTCTCTTCTTTGACATGTTTATACCGATTTAATGCAATTGTAATGTATATTTAAACGGACTTTATTATAGTATTATTTACCTGACATTCACAATTATCTTAAATGTAATCCTATTTCGTATATTTTTCTAAGTTGAAGTCTATTATTCTGTTGTGTTTTACTGTCGAATTGTTAATTGTATTATTGTTGTTGTTTGTTGTTTCTTTTGTTTATTATGTATTACTGCATGGACGTGTCCTTTAACGCAATAAATAATGAATACTGAATACTGAATACATAAAGAGTGTAACTATAAAGTCACTTTGCAAAAAATAGTGGAAACACTCTATCACAGAATTACTGCATATCACCGATTAGCCAAGTTTTGCCCTAGGTTTTTTTTAATACGTCATAAATCGTAAACCGCACTTTACCTTTCATTCAACGGGTAATGGTACGGAACCCTTTGTGCGCGAGTCCGACTCGGACTTGACCGGTTTTTTTCCTCGCACACCGCTCCGGTACCTCGCAGTCGCACAGCTCTGGTGGACTCTCACCCTGATGCATTGACCGAATCTGCACGCTCTTCGGTCCTCTGTGGAATCTTTTTTAAATAGGTCCTTAAAAAGTTGCTAGGCATTGACAAATTTTCTTCCTAAAAAGACTTATATTTTGTAGATATCTACTGGTTTTTAAATTCGACAACGATACCCTGCTAAACGAAGGTGCCGATTGATACAACACAAGCTAGAAGCGATCCCATGCACAGAATGGTGTCAGCACCACGTGGTTCTATTACTCTCTCGATTGTATTACCCACGTGGGTAATACAATCGAGTTGTACACTGACGGGATATTCACGCCAAATAGAACGTTATTTTTATGGACTTACAGCCGAGACAGATGAGCACTGTGTTGTACAGTCTACGGCTTAAGTAACTACGGTAAGGAAGTCCTGGAATAATCTGTAAACTACTTTATTGTTAAGCGAATAAGGCTCATGCAGACCAAATTTGATCATTGCGTGTAGGTACTGTTGCTGGTTGTAACATAGCTTGAAAGAATAAGGTGATAACAAGGCGTAACATTTAATATTATACGTTTTAATCTTCTTTCTCTGTCTACCGGCAATAGTAGGTCAATGTCAAGAAGATTGGGTAAGATAAGGGGTTCGTAAAAAGTTATGGAGTCAAGATCTCCAGATGTTTAAAAAAATATGCTTGATCATTATTTTATGTTTATAAATACCAACGTCTGATACCAATATTTGTGTAACCTTCGGGTGTAAAATTATTTTCGATTACCTCCTACTGCAGCGTAGAATATTTATTTTTGGGTACTGGCCAGGGGAGACTATTATCAATATTATCATATTATATCGCCCTTGCCTTCGGCGATCTGAGACATTCTTTGTTTTACCGCTCTAGGTGAGAAATAGGAGAAGGAGATTGTGTCTCAAGGGAGAAAACTTATATATTAACGGCGAGGGCGGTATTTTGAATCCTGAGCGAAGCGAAAGATCCTACAATTCTCGATTCTAAAGTAGAATCTTTAGCGTAACGATGGATTCTAGTGTTTACGCCCAAGACGGAAATAGTTTTGCTACCGAGTGACACATACCTACTGCTTTGCACACCTATGAGGCAAGTTGAAATCCCTCATTTAAGGGCAACAATTAGGTACCTACACTTTTCTGGATAACATGATCGATCAGGGAAGAAATGTACAACTTTGATACCTCTTATGAGGGTTGTGCCCATTGAATGACTCATTCCAGAATAGCAGGGGTGAAAATACTATTTCGCCACAAATTAACGCAATAATAATAAACTCCGTTATTTAAGATTACTTGCGCCTGTATTACTTACTTTCTAAATTGCATTACCCGCCAGATAGACATCCGAAGTTACTCTCGAGGTTGCCGCGTTTTACTGCCGACGGCTAGAGTTAGTGGCCGTTAATATTACTCAAGAATTAACACAAATTAGCATTTCCTCGTCCGCAGTTTCCTAATACAATGATACAATGGATGCTTACGAGTAACCAATAAGTACACGACTTCCTCCAGTCTCGAAGATAACTCCGTAGTTCGTTCTTAGGAGACAATTTTCATCTTTGGAGCGAGTCCCGTAATAAGCGCGTCCCGTAATGTTAACGAAGCAGAATTAGATTTGACAAGGGATGTCTTACTAGCTTCCGCCCGCGACTTCGTCTGCGGGACCCGGTATGAAAACTATTCTATATTTTGGCGCAAAATTTCATCCAGATCGTTTGGGCCGTTTGAGCGTGATTGAGTTACAAACATCCAAACATCTAAACACTCAAACTTTCGCATTTGGGCGTTTTCACTTAAATGTGCGCCTTATACTTTTTTGAAGTGAAAACTTCTTTAGCGGCGCTGTGCACATGGGGAAAAAATGTTAAACTCGCGACATGTCACGTGACCGTATAAGATCAAGACACTTGAACTGATCGAAAAGCTGTTATAATGTCATTGAGTTTTCACTTCTGCCGGCACTCCGCGGTCTTTTTTTTTCTCAGATACCTAATGTTTTTCCTGTTCAGAATCATGAGCACCCTTTAATCAAGAGAGAATTAGCAGTCAATCAACTATTAATTGAGAGGATTATCTATATGAGCCCAAATACGATGGATTTCAGGATCAGGGCCCAGAATTATCTGAAACTAGTGGCATCGTGTACCTATGTCATTACGACAGCGCGACATGTCTTCTTATTTAGATGTCTAAAATAGGTATATGTATTCAATTTAGAAATCTGCTTAACCTAATTACAGCTTAAGTGAAAATTCAGGGGTGAATTTTCACTTAAGCTGTGTGCGGTAGCGGAGCGGTGTGCTAGGAAAAAGGCCACCAATACCGTTGCGGGCCTCGCACAAGCATCTCTTCCTATTGGTTGATTTTTTCCTCGCATACAGCACGGGTTCCTCGCACGGGTCTGGTAGATACTTGCTCTAATGCTAACCACACATAACTACTAGGTAGGTATATGTAATAAATATTACATGTAGCTACATTCAAATCTAGCACCGGCTGGCTGGTCAGACAATGCGGTCACACCGCTATGAATGGGCCAAGTTCATTTAAACCCGGCACATAATGGATACAACACTTGTATCTAGGTGCTATTGAATTTTAAGTTGTCGTGCTAGAAGATAGGGTTTAATGTTGTACAACAGAATAGACGACTTGCGATTTTTGTGCCGAGTAGCGTGTCATGTTATTGTCACAATTTCTGGTTATTTTATAAACTTGGTTAATGTAGGACTTATTACTCGCCCAGTAAACTGATTATTATATCTGTACATTCGAAAAGCATAGTACCTAATTCTCCCACGGCCGCAAAATTGATATTAAGTAGGGTTTTTACGCTGGTTACGCGACCACCTGAAGGAGAAGGTTTTTTCTATTGATATCAGATATCATCAATTCTACAGTCCCTATTGAGACAATTAGTTGTACATGCATTTTTTGTCTTTTTTTGGAATAGAAATCTACTAAAAAACCGATAAAATAACCTATCAGTTCACCAACTCGGCTAAGTGGTCGCCAACCGGCACATAAAATTAGGTGGTCGCTAACCGGCGAAATGACCCAAATTTTCTGTAGCTATATCGCTATTTTGCAATTTATAAGTTCAGCAATAAATTCTAGATAAAGTTAAAATGAGAATACAATGAATGTTAAATGGTAATTTAAGCTAAAACGGCTAAAACATATGTAGTTAGAGGTATACCAACTATTTTCAGAGCTGCAAAAAGTTTTCATGTGAAATAATCAATCACACTTGACCTGCATTTTACCGATACACCAACGATACACTTTCGGAATGTGTCGCTTCGCAGCTCGCGATGTCAACAATGCAGCTGTCAGGATCGCCTCGTTGCCTGCATATGCATAGTCTGGCGCCCCATTTAAAGTTTAAAGAAGGAGAACACGGATAGGAAACACCGGTAGTGCGAAGGCGATGAAAACAGTGAATTGCAGGTTGTAGACAGGCCAGGCCAAGTCCGTCTCAGTCTGCCGCCGGCCCGCGCGAAAGCCGCATGTCCGGGCGCTCCGCTCTCGAAACTTATGCCACAACATGATCGTCTCGCGTTACGTTCGCCGCGCCTCGCTGCCTCGCCGATAAAATCTGCGAATCCGATATTCGGCCGATAGCGACAGTCGTTACGAAAGCCCCGACCATGTGATCGCCCGATGGGAGCGAAAACCGAACAAAAAAGCCGGCTGCTAATGTATACCGGCAACAAAAAAGGGATAAAAAGGCTATTCCTGGAATGCGCACATGTGGACGCCGGTTAACTGATCCAGTGTCAAGATGCCCCGCAGGAGTAAGTGGATGCATCTGGTGGCGGGGGTCGTCGCTGGCGTGACGCTAGGAGTGTTCCTCAAGCTCTGCTTAAAGCCGTCCTCGAGGACCTCTATAGAAGCATGCGAGGCAAAGCACGTATCGCCAGACCCGCTGGCGTTAATAGACTTAAACCCGGATGAGACTATTCAGAATTCTAATAGGAGTTTAGTGTTTGTGGGTGTGATGACTGCCGAGCAGTATCTGAGTTCGCGAGCGAAGGCTGTGATGGAAACTTGGGCACAGGACCTACCTGGTAGGATAGCGTTTTTCAGTTCGGAAGTGTCTCGTGCGCCGGGATTGCCTCTAGTGCCCCTTCGGAGTGTGGATGACAGTTATCCGCCTCAGAAAAAGTCGTTCCTCATGCTTCTATACATGTATGAGAAATACGGTGACAGATTCGAGTGGTATATGCGCGCGGACGATGACGTTTACGTGCGAGGTGACAAGTTGGGTGAATTTTTGCGTTCAGTGGACAGTAGAAAGCCTCAGTTCATCGGGCAGGCGGGGAGAGGGACTAACGATGAACGAGACGCGCTGGCTTTGGACTATAATGAGAACTTCTGTATGGGTGGGCCTGGGGTGTTGCTGTCTAGGGAGACATTGAGGAGGGTGGCGCCTCACGTGAAGTACTGTCTGAAGCATCTATACACGACTCACGAGGATGTGGAGTTGGGTCGCTGTGTCGCCAAGTTCGCCGGCGTATCGTGCACGTGGAGTTATGACGTGAGTACTAGATGTTTAGCTCTGATAGGCAATAATCGCGAGTTTCGGCGACGTGTGCCGGTGACGCACAAGAAACGGGTTTGCGGCATTGTTTTGTTGGACAAATTGAATGGCTAATATCTTGTTGCACAATAGCGACGTCGGTGTATGTTTAAACTGGAAATTGTTATAACGATTCTAGGTGCTTTTAAACCACACGAAAATTTACTACACTCGAGGGAAAAGGAAACATATCCTACACTTCGGATCATTCGTTTTTGTTCATTCATTTCGTAGGTATTTTAAGCTGTTAAAAGGTGATATTTTCGAAATAACCTTTCCTAATTCCTAACAGATGCTAGGTACTCGTATACTTATAAGAAACAGCTGTGATCAGCCCTATCCATACCCTTCACTGTCACTATAACTACATAAGTAGTATAAAACAAAGTCGCTTCCCGCTGTTTGTCCCTATGTATGCTTAGATCTTTAAAACTACGCAACGGATTTTGATGCGGTTTTTTTAAATAAATAGTTATTCAAGAGGAAGGTTTACATGTATAATAGGTATAGTACTCGTGCGAAGCCAAGCCGGGGCGGGTCGCTAGTTTCCATATAAGATTAGATAAATCTTTCGTTAATCGTCATGCGATTTCAAGGAAAACCATGTTTGAACGCAAATACATTGGTATTGTTATGTTTGAGAAGCACTTAATGTAATGATCGAAGTAAGTAAAACTAGTAGGTACCTACTATATTTCTTTTTGATCTCTTAGATAAACGAAAAAACGTACACGAATTTGTCCGTTAAAATTCTAATTTTATATGGAACGACGTTTATAAATGTAGGAATGTGTCAATTCATCAGTCTCACTAACCTGAAATAAATAGCCATGACCGCGCTTTTGTCGGACATGAAGCATTCGCCTCTCTCGCACTTCTTACCCGCTTGCTAGTAAGGGTCGAATGCTTTATGGGCTGTTTACACTTTGATTAATAATTAACTTATTAGTTGCTTTTGCATGAACTGGCTCTAATCACTAATCAATCTGTGAACAGGCCCATATGCTGTTAAATGAGCTGGTGAATAAGCGTGAGTACCCACCAGAGCTGTGATTCTGAAAAAAAAAGTTTTCGTTTCAAAAACCAATATTTTACGTATCCACTCGCCTTAGACAAGTAACCTCAAGATTTTCTGCAATCGCAGCCGCCTTGCTCGATTATTACAATTGAATAACAAGTAGTGGTTAGGCAATACAAACTGCGGGTTGGCAGTTCGTAGCGAGTCTGAACTAAATTGGATTGAAATCAAATTTACATTTGTTACGCGCAATCGTTCTGACCTGTCATGAAGCGGGGGTGGTAACGAGTGGGCGCAGAGAATGTAAATTTAGTTTCGATCCAAAGTTTTGTCACATAGACCCACTGGAATAGCTGTAACTGGCAAAACATTCACCTTAATAACAAGAGTGGCCTCGACAAACCGAATATTTATTTATAAAAGAACTAAGTATATATGTACCTACCTACCTACGAGATTGTTTATAAAAACATTGATCTTGGTATGAGTTAAGACCGCTCCATCGGGATGCGATACAGTGGTACTTCAGAAACTGAACTAAATGGGTAGGTAATTTATGTTCATATAGATGCTATTTATAATTATTTAAATATCTTTAAATTCATAAAGACCAGCACATGGACGCTCCTGTTTGATTGAACAGAGAGTTTTGACGTGTCGTAAAGAGTCTTCTAGCCGCTCACTTGATTTCGGATTTTCAAAAAGGTAGCCTAAACTGCTTCTAATTTTTCATCATCAAAGCATCACATACTTCGATTGGCAACCGCGTTTGCCACCACCAGTTTAGGGGTCTGTGAAATTGTGGTTGCCACAAGCAAGTGAGTGGCTAGACGGACTACACTTTTCCGGAAATGTGTGGCCGGCAACTATGGGCGTCTTGTTCTAGCATGGAAGTAAGTTACCAGCTACATATTTCCGGTTAAGCATATTAGCCTGCAGTTTTGATCGACGATAAATTTATAAGTATTACCTATTTTACCTATACCTATATCAATCGCCTTTGTCAGTATGGAATAGATTACTAGGTAAATTACCTTAATTACGTAATACTATTACTTATTGTGCCTTAATTGGCAACATTATGTGCCTAAGTACAGCACGTCTAGCACACGACGGCCGCGACATACTCTCGATTTTTATCGTACTATACCTCTTCTTCTAAGTGTTCTAATAAGAGAGAGACGGATAGTGCGAGAAAAATCGAGAGAGCTCGCGCGCCGTCGCGTGCTAGCCGTGCAGGCACCCGCATTAATATTTGCTATAACAAAGCGCGCATAAATATCTGACACGTCTCTATCTCTAGGGTCGTAAGGCTGTGTCAGATATTTATGCTCGCTTTGTTACGGCAGACAATTGGTGCTTAGGAATAACAAAATAAATATAATACACATCTGCGCACAATTTTACACAAATCGCCCGTCCCATAAGTAAGGTAAGGCTTGTACTATGGTTGCTAAATGCATTGTTGTTTTTTTCTTGCATGACGAATTTCCATCAGCACGTGCTTGTTATATTAGTAGGTCAATGAAAAGGTGAAACGTTCGGTAATATGAAGACTAGGTAGCCTATACTTCTAAACGAATGTATACTAAGTAATATTATAAATAGAAAAGGTTTCTGAAGTTATATCCACTCAGTTGCTTGTGGCAACCACAGTTGCCAATTTTGCGCACCTCTAAACTGATGATGGCAACTGTGGTTGCCAAGTGAAGTATGGACTTCTTTGATAAAGAAAAATTGAAAGCAATTTAGGCTACCTTTTTTAAAATCCGAAAGCAAGTGAGTGGGTAAGTATGCATCTAAGTTTGCATTGTACCTCACAAAAAGCCTTCACCAGTATGGGCGTTCGTGACTAACATACTGCCATGCCCATACTAGTGAATGAATTTTTGAAATGAGAAGTCTTATTGAACAACGAAAACCGCCTTTGTTAAACAAAAGGACGAAAGTGCCGTGAGTTTCCTAGGAAGCTACGAATCTTTATGGAACCCTTCATTGTGCGTGATCTGTTGTCACCTTTGTTTCGTCTTTTAATTACCTTTATAGTTTTGTATTTAACTATATGTTTTGTCAACATTGACGAGCTAGTAACTATTTATTTACCGACATTCATAAGAGCGAGTAAATGTCAAGGTTTGTATATTCGCGTCTTATTTACGACAAGTTTTATGACAGACTTCATAAATTATATTTCCTAGTCAAGCTTAATTAAAGAAATACATTAGGAGACCCTCTGTACATTTCTGGTAAGTAATAAATACGGTGTTGTATAATTTTAAAATGGGTTTTCCACCCGAGATGTCCGTAGATGTATTTTCGTATTATATTAATACTAGCTTCCGCCTGCGACTCCGTCCGCGTGGAACTCGTTTATATCGTAGCTCCATACATACTTTCAACCCCCTTTTACCCCCTTGGGGGATGATTTTCGAGATAAAAACTAACCTATAACTCAGACAATTTCTATACCAAATTTCGTCTAAATCGTTTCAGCGGTTTAAGCGTGAAGAGGTAACAGACAGACAGACAGGTACAGTTTCGCATTTATAATATTACTATGGATGACACCTGGCATTGTAGCTAGGCGTCTATGAAACCATAGCTTCTCTCTGATGGATATTGATCTCTAGCCCACGAGAACGCACGTGGGGTAGCCAAAGTTAGTCTTAAATCCGAAAATACACTGACCGGCAGAAAATTTGGCTTTTCGTGATTTCAAACTATAAATTGGATTCGATTCTACAGTGGCCTCTAAACTTCCTAATTTTATTTAGGTGTCGCTAAAACACTTTGCTATTCTATGAGCAGCTGTCATAATCAAATGACAGCGCTAATTTGAATCTGGCGTTTCTTATTTTAGGCGTTCTACATATACGCGTGCTATAGGCGTTCTATACTTAGCTGCCTAAATGCTATTCTAAATATTTCATTTTAAATCTGCCGCCTAAATTATGTCTAAAAATTAGACAATTTATTTTTAGGCTAGTTAAGCCATGTGCGCGTAGAATCGGGTCCATTGAATAGATTAAATAATGTTTTAAATAATTAAATGCATTTTTCAAATTAAGGCCGAATTTATTGCCGGTGAGTAAGTATATAATCAAGACAAAGTACCTATAAGTAGACTATTGACGACCGGTTTAGTCTAAAGGGTACCCCCTGTCTGTAAAGCTAACGGCCAGGGGTAAAAATCCCCATGAAAAAAGCTTTATTGAGCTTACTATAGAGGCTATAGAGCTAGTTGGATTCGCGTACCTAAGACTGTCACCTAATTAATATGTATTAGAATCCGTTCATAAAGAATTTCTTAATACTTAATAACAATATTTTACAGAGTTAAGAGTTTACTTTCGCACAAACTCGAGCAGGAATTTCTCGAAAACCATTGAAATAAGCGTCGTCTGAAACCGGTCCGGCCGGCCGATCTTGTGATTTGCTCTCGAAGAATCAAGTTTGAAGAAGCAACACTTTTGATGTAGGTAGGTACCTATGCAGATAAAAGAAGATAACTTTTTCTATTAAATCTAGTCATTGTCGGAGTATTTTATTCATGAACAATACAAGATTGACTTAGAAAATACATTTAGGACAAAAAAAGGAAGTAAAGTAGTTATTCGCAAAACCGAAAGCCGCACTGTCATTTCTAACCAGAAACAGTGCGGCATTCGATTTGGCGATTTGTAGCTCAATATTATGCTTGATATTATGATGGGTTTAGGCGGTCGTCACACTGCGCCGCATCTCCGGACGGAGGCGCGTCGCTGCATACAAATTTCGCAGGACGGAGGTGCGTTGCAGTGTGTCGTACCATACGGAATTCATATACAAACTGAACTGAGGTACTTGCATACAACGAGCTCCGCGTCTCGCAGCGAGACGCGGCGGCAGTGTGACAACCACCTTAGATCAAAGGAAGCGCTCGTAAGCGAAAAAAGCTTCGTTTGTTCACTCTAGATTAGTCTTAGTTTGATTTAAGAGTTTGACATGTATACTATACACCATAGGATTATTGATATTAGCGTCCTACACGGGGAAGGGAAGGGAAGTATGTGCTACGTACAATTAGTAAAATAACGCATTGGCATTTACTCGCTTTGGGCCGCGACTTCGACCGCGTCTAACTAGTTAGCTCCTAAGTACATACAAACGTTAGGTACTCTTTAGACATTCATGGACCGATTTTGGTTGCTTCATCTTGGTATAGCTTCGGTTGTGTATAGCCAGCTTTATAGTAGCATTGTAACTCGCAGGTATAAATTCGATTGCTTTATTACATATTGGTATTTCTTACAGGTACCTGGAACTTTAATTCCAATAGATTGAATTGCAGTTAGTTATTTTTTCCAAACCCGTTATCACTACAAAGGAAAGCTATTAGAATCACAATGGTCGCTCGGGTCCGCTCGTAGATTCCATTCACAAAATAAACTCGTTGTGGGGAGTTTTAGAGCTGGCGATTCATTGTTGTTAATTAAGAATGGTTTCGCACCATCATCAGAGCCAACTGAGACTTGAAAATAGTTTCTCAGGCTATTGCATTGCATCTTGAGTCCCCAGCGCGCGACTGAAGTCGACTATCAATACAAAACGTAGTTTGTTTCTCATTTTAAAACGACATACAGAAATAACATTAAACTTTTTATTCACACTAGGACCCGCCGTATCTAGGTCGAAACTAGTTACTGTCGCTAGAAATTATAATAGAAAAAAAGAATGAAGCAATACGGGTGTAAACACTAAATAAAATAATTAATAATGTCGTATTTTCTCGAAAAAGGTTTAAAAATGTAGTCAAATGGAGTAAAAAGCAACGCAAGAGGTTAAATAATCGCAAAGTTATAAGTGGCCAACGTTTTGAGAAGGGGTATGTTCTGTCCCATTTCCGCAAAACGCAACTTCATATGAAACGATTGACTTTTACTATGGCGCTCGCAGATTGTGACATCACTAACTGCGAGCGTTTTCTCTCTTTAACAAGCAATATTAAAACTGTAGCTTCGTAATTCCTTGACATATCTGAATGGGATTTTCGTCACTAAGGCATATTTTTTTGCCTTCTTTCTTTTGGAGTTATAATAATTTCTCTTTGAGTCTACCTACACCCGTATTAGAAACTATTTGTGAAAAACGTTCTACTCGCTCTATTCTTTTTCTATTTAAATTAGCAAGAGAAACTAGTTTCCGATCTAGATACGGCGGAACCCACTGTGTAGGCAAAGTTTCATGTTCCTTAGCATGCCGTTTTAAAATGAGAACCAAACTAGATTTGTATGGAGAGTCAAAGTTGACGAAATGAACATCTTTTTGATGAACACGAGGGAGTGTTATAAACTCAACATACGTTTCTGACTTTCATCGTAGATCCCAAGCGGGTGAATCGTATCAAAGTCTTGTCGAGACGATTATCTTATTACTGTACTTTTTTGCTTTTATTACTCACTGTACTAAAGTGCACGTCGTGCGGGTTCCAACGAGCCCAAACGCGAGGGATTTATCTTGTGTAGTTTAGGAGTTGCTAATGGCCACCTTCTGTCTCCATCATCAGCTCAGCTCGGTGGTGCAATTATTGTGTTGTCACCAAGTTTACATATAAGTGTGCCAATTTTCAGTTCAATCGGATACCTGCGAGTGGCTGAAGAGTGGATCAACTTAAGATACATTGAATATAGTCGGCCACATAGGTACCTATTATCTCAACCATACAAACAATGCATTTTATAAAGCTTGTAAGAAGATCCTTCTGAGTGCACTCATGAATGAAGTCAGTAACAATGTGAATGTGATCTGAGGAATTGACGGTTACCTTATAATGATAACAGTCAACACGTAGAACACATACTACTTTCTTTAATGTGGTGTTGTGTGTTATTGGTGAGTAAAGGTGGCCTCGCCTGAGCTCCCGAGAATGGGTTGTGTTGAGTAGCGATGTGCTCCCGGGAATATTCGCCAGATGGGAATATACGGAAACATTGAAATTGTGTATGTTTATATATCTTGCTATCAGGGATTACGTGACAACTTTGAGCCATTGACTTTTTTGACCAAGACATTAACCAGTGTAATTTATCCGCAAAAGTAATTTCACAATGTTCCTGGGAGTATGTTGCGGTGTCCAAGAGGCAACCGGATGGCTCGCGCTATTTGAGCTTCCGAAGTGTTGTGGAACCGCCCTGTGCAACCCGAACTGAGCGAGCTTGGACTGGGACGCAAATATAAAAAATGCATGATAAGTTTGTGACAAAAATTACATTTTTGGGTACAAGCTTTTATTACCGACTGTACTTTTCTGTATACCGTCATCAACTGCTCATTGAGACGGTTCTAACGAGCCCAAACTCGATGGGGTTTGTGGTTTTATTACGGAGTTCCTATGGCCACCTTCTGTCTCCATCATCAGATCAGCTCGATGGTACCATAATATTGAATTGTCATCCAAACTATACAAATACCCAAAATTTCAGCTCAATCGGTCACCGGGAAGTGAGTCAAATTTAAGTTGCAAGATTTGTCCCATACTAACAGGGCAAGTTAATATAAAGCTCCTGTCTCCATCATCAGATCAGCTCGATGGTACCATAATATTGAATTGTCATCCAAACTATGCTTATACCCAAAATTTCTGCTCAATCGGTCACTGGGAAGTGGGTCAAATTTAAGTTGCAAGATTTGTCCCATACTAACATGGCATGTCCCATATAAAGCTTGTCATAGTACATTACTTACCACGGGCAGTAAGAAAGAAAGCCCTCTATCGCATATTTACAACCCTCGCCTGCGGCTCGGGTCACAAATACCTGCGATTTCGGGCTTTCTTTCTTACTACCCGTGGTGAGTACACACTTACGTCTTCACTTGGCCACAATGCGAGTTTTACCGTACGTGCAGCGTGCGGTAAAACAGACATTATGGCCAGGTGTGACGTAAAAAATAAAATTGTTGTCGCGAGGCTGCTGATTGAAACAGCGGTGCCTGAAAGTGTGTACGCCGTTTATATAATGAAATGCGGTTTCAATCGAATAAATGGCGACAATATTTCTTTTCGACTCCCCTCCAATTTCCGCCCCAGTCCAAGTTGGCTCAGTTCAGGTTGCTCAGGGTGTTACACAACGCATCGGGAGCTCAAATACCGCGAGTCATCCGTTTGCCTCTCTGACACTGAAACTACGCGTCATTGTTTTAACTATACAGGGTGTAATCGTTAAGTGTAGCCAGGCGATTATTCCGTAAATATAACAGATATCAGAAAACTTGAAACTGACATCGAAAGTACGTTAACCAATGAGTAAAATCACATCAATATTTTTTTGAAAATGAAACTATCCAAAATATTAAGTTGAAACGTTCCGATACATTTAATATCTCACTCCCTCTGATCTTTTCTTTTGGGGATTCATAAAAGATTACGTGTACGATGAGCTAATACACAACCTAGAAAAGCTAAAGAATCGTGTACGCCAAGCCATTGCTTTAATTACGCCGTAAATTGTAAGAAAAGTGCATTTAGAAACAGTGAAGAGGGCCCGTCAATGTATCGCACTACAAGGGCGTCACTTAGAGCAACAGCTGTAGGTAAACAAAAAAAAACTTCCTTAAAAATAACATTAGATATTTTTATTTCGTGAAAGGATAGTTTTATTCCTTTATTATAATTTAATTGTGTAAATAGTCAATCTTAAATATTAGTCTTTTACAGTAGGGAAATTAGTGAAATTACAGCCCCTCAACGAACGTTTGGATATTTCTAGTTTTATTTTTAAAAAGGTATTGATGTGATTTTACTTATTAGGTAACGTACTTTCGATATCAGTTTTAAATTTTCTGATATCTGTTATATTTACAGAATAATCGCCTGGCTACACTTAACGATTACACCCTGTATATAATATAGGCGGTACAAAACAAGTAGTCTTGGTATCTTTATACCGAACATTATTGTTTCTTGAAACGTGCGATCTGTAGTTCGAATATATTTGACGGTGTTCTGCTCCGTCCGTTTTGCGCATTATCAATCTTAGCCGCGGCGCAGAATGGGGAACAAGCAAAGCAGAGATAAGATAAACCTAATGTTTGAACACCTACTCTGCATTTAGACTTGAGGTCATTTTCGCGTAGCCGTAAAACTGATATTTCGATAAGTTGCAACGGCAAATATCGATAAACTGTTGTCAACGGTGGTTCATGATATTTATAAAATTTAATTTATTCAAGTTTCCACTACTGCCGGCACTCCCGGAGTGCAACCCAGTCTTATTTTTTGCTAAACATGAAGTTGCAAATTTTTTCTATATCTGTGCCGGTGCATTTTTCAATTGCGAGGGTGTAACACTATTTATTTTAAACTTGGTTCGAATTATATTGCAATTTTACTTACTTATGTTCAGGAGATTAGGCGATCTTAAACAGATATGCAAACACTGATGTCTACATTTAATTTCAGGATATTTGTGAGTTTAGTTCTTAATATTGCATACCTAATATGGCCTACGGTTTCCGCGTTATTCCTCATTAAAATCGATTTAAAATAGACTACCCGCTTGAGCAAAGAGCTCGAATCTTCTGGATGTACCTATTTTAAATGACATAATAGGTAACACCCGATGAAATCCATTTTATACGTTTTATTAAATGTTTTGTTGACTGTACCTCTTTATTTGGTTACTCAACGCTTCTTGGTACAAAACAATTGTAATAATTTATGGTGCACTAAACGTCCGAAAATTCGCTACAACTAGCTGGCTGAAATCGGGTCGAACTTAAGAGTCCGCAGTAAGCTCGATTCTCCATACAAACGTAGTTACGCTCTCATTTTAAAACTACGTGTTGGAGTGTAACGAAACTTTGCATATACAATGACATGAGGTATATCTATGACTGTAATTATAATTAGTTTATGTAGCTTCAGATACCATAGTCAAAAAAATACAGCGAATTTAAGTTTTTCATACAAAACTTGTTTTTGCTGTATTTCGTTTGTTTTACAAACTGGAACTATATAAACTAATTACAGACTTAGATATACCTCCTGTTAATGTAATATATGCAGTTTCGTCACAATCCAATACTTAGTTTTAAAATGAGGGCGTAACTACGTTTGTATGGGAAGGTGAAATTCGGCCGAACTTACTCCGGACTCTTAAACGCTTCGCGTGAACGGAACAAGCGAATGTGGCAAAAAGGGTCACATTTTAATATAAACTGGTTTAGCCTCAGTCTTGTGTTATAGAGTGCCCAAAAGATACACAAGATTTGAATCCTACTAATATTATAAATGCGAAAGTCTGAAATGCGATGTTTGTTACTCAATCACGCTAAAACGGCTGAACCGATTTGAATGAAATTTTGCACGAAGATAGTTTATAGCCTGGATTAAAATATCGGATAGTTTTATCCCGGGTCCACGCGGACGAAGTCGCGGGCGGAAGCTAGTTATAAATAAATAAATAAATATTTCGGGACAATCTTACACCAATCGACCTAGTCCCAAACTAAGCAAAGCTTGTACTATGGGTACTAGACGACGATATACATACTTCTATAGATAAATAAATACTTAAATACATAGAAAACATTCATGACTCAGGAACAAATATTCATGCTCGTCACACAAATAAATTCCCTTACCGGGATTCGAACCCGGGACCTCTGGCTTCGTAGGCAGGGTCACTACCAACTAGGCTACAGAGGTCGTCAAATTTATAATTATTATAAACAAAATACTGTTTTTTTTTTACTTTGTTATCGAATTGCAAAGTACATTGCATATGACGCAAATTCCTCGGTTTATCTGGCACGCACTCTGTTATACAATATTTATTATTTTCTTTTGACCATTGCAAACAAGTTTTTGAATTTCGTTGAAGTAGAGTTGAATGACCTCCTGAAATTGATAGTTAAAAAACTAAAGTATATAATATGAAAATGTTGCGCATAGGATAAAGATTTACATTTCGGCAAATTGGCCATTTCGTCGCCCACCCATATCGTAACGTCCATTTATATATTTTAGCCTTGAAGATTAAATAGTTTTTTTTTTATTAATGTTACTTAATTTCCAGTATTTTTCATTAAATCGGATAACGTAATCGAATCTAATTTAAATGTATTTAGTCGTATTGCAATCGGGGCAGCACGAGTTTATGACACGTTTCTATGCGTAAAAAAAGGAAAACTAACTAATTTAGCACAATAGCATGTGAATGTTAGTGTAACAACTTATTAACTAATGGGGCTTCTAAACGAGCATCAGTTTTACGGCAATGTGTGGCCGGCAAGTATGTGCATCTTGCTCTAGCGTACAAAGTCAGCGTAAGACAGTAATAGTTGCCGGCCAGAAATTGCAGGAAAATGTGGCCCGTTTAGAAGCCCCATTAGATATGAGATCCGGGACACCACGATGCACTTAAAGACACACGTAGTAGATAGCTCGGAAAGCGGCTAAGGTGAAGTGGGACTGGGCTGGTCATGTCTGCCCCATGCCGAGCGCTATGACCAGCTACGTGACGTGCCCGTAAACATAATAGGTATAGTACATTACGTACCTAGGGCAGTGAATTCGTGAATGCGCCAGATCGCAGGTGTTTGTGCCCATGTGGTCATAAATATGCGATCTGGGGCTTTACGAATTACCGCCTGTGATGCGTACACAATTTTACGTCTTCTCCTGGGTGTGAATTGAGATTTGCCGCTGCTCCTGTGGGCGGTAAATTTCACTTACCGCCCAGTGACGTAAAAAATATGAAGGTGATACATAGACTTGAGCATTCACATGTATACTTAAGAACATCGACCATTCGACGTTTTTGTTAAATTTGCTGAAGTGAACAACGACAGTTCGAAGTATAGAGCCAAACATCATCATCATCATCATATCAGCCGAAAGACGTCCACTGCTGGACATAGGCCTCCCCCAAAGAGTGCCACAATGACCGGTCCTGCGCCACCCGCATCTAGCGGACTCCCGCGACCTTTACCTGGTCATCAGTCCACCTTGTGGGGGGCCTACCCACGCTGCGCCTTCCGGTACGTGGTCGCCACTCGAGAACCTTTCCGCCCCAACGGCCATCGGTTCTACGTGCGATGTGCCCCGCCCACTGCCACGCATCCAAACAGCGCTATGAACATTTTTACAATAATTCTAGCCAATGCTCTATAGTAAATGCTGTGAGGGTGAGGGCGGAGAGGGACGGCGGCGGAACAATAAACGAATTGCTCGGCTCGGCAAAAAGCTCGAATCAAAATTACTGTCGTTTTACTAGAATGCGCGCTAGAATGCTCGTTAAAACACTCCTGTTTCATTTGTGAGCTTCTACCTGAAATGTAACATTCGCTAAAATGTCAAAGAACGACGCCTGCGATATATGGTACGAGTGAGTAGCTCTTAACTTATATACCAACGGTGACGACGCGACGCCGTGGACGACCACCCGCCACTTGTTTGTCGGCGGTCCAGAAGGACCTGAAAGAGACGGATATTGACGCGAGAAAAATGGAAGACAGACAAGGAGAGCCGGGAAAAAGCTAAGGAGAGGAGAGAGATAGTATTCGCTAGAATAACGCTCGCTACAAGTGATGCTCAAGAGTGTGCAGCCAGCCTTTAGTTCCATACATTTGGCGCCGAGACGAAGGGTGCGACGCGGCGCCTAGGTGAATGCCCAGCTTTAGAACCGACCGGATAGTAAACGTGCCATTACGCGGCCATTTCGACATTGACTCCAGTTATACATATTAAACTATTTATGGTAAGAAGATAATGATACCTACGTAGATGTAAAAATACGTGGACTCGGTAGCGTGACGTGAGTTCGTGCTGTGTTCACACACGCTACGGTTCTGTTGAATAATGTATGCAATACGAGCATGTCACAAAACTGTATGGGACGTTAAAATAATGAATGCAATTAGTATTTTACTAGTGATACGGGCAGTATTTACAATATTAGAGTCAGCTTCTGCAGAGGGGGAGCCCTTAAAATAAATTGAACGAGCGAGCAATGCGAACGAAGTTCTCTATGCTTCAGCTTATATTTCGTATGTCCAGCTGTTCTCCTCTACAGACCCCGTAGCATGGACGGCCTTATCAGTCTTATCACACGATAAGTGACAAGATAGAGCGTCCCTCACTGGCTGACACCGTTCAATAGAACGAGACGGACGCTCTATCTTGTCACTTATCGCGTGATAAGGCCGACCATGATACGGGGTCAGGTATCGCATTTCTCATCAGCGTCGATAATTCAAATTATATACATAGATTTCTTTTGTTGATTTAGCTTTTAGATTTATTATCGTACCACGCCACTTAACATAAGTGATAAAACGGCAAGCATGTTGCGCCCGCACCACGTCTATCATGAGACGGCCGCGACATACTCTCAATTTTTCTCGCACTATCCGTCTCTCTCTTATTAGAACACTTAGGTATAGTACGAGAAAAATTGAGATGTCGCGGCCGTCCCATGATAGACGTGCAGATGTGTTAAATACGTGTCAAATACTAAAACTTTCGAAGTTCTAATACGTAAATGTAACAGGCACTCTTAGGATAAAAAAACAACGTCATTTCATACAAGTTTCATGTCGTTTAGGCTGGTATCACATAGAGTCCAGTCTTGTCGTTGTCGTGCGATAAACGCGACCATAAAAAGTCCACAGCTAAACTCGCGTCATATTTAGGCGTCGTCGACGCTTAAAAAGCTGATTGAGCAACTGTTTTCCCGGTCGATAAGCTATAGTCATTGAAAACGTTCAAATACGTCACGGATCATTCGTTGTCACGGGAGGTTAAACTATTTACCTATACAAAAAAGCCGTAGTGAACAAATTCTGACCGGGGCAGATGTTCAAGCGATTAATCAAATGTGAATTGTTGTTTGTGTTACATTATATGGCGATTAGAATTGTCACGTGCGTAGTTAATTTACTGTGCAAACATAGTAGGTTGCAATAAAAGCTTATTTCAAAATGATTTTTTTTAACAGGAACACTTTAAACACTACGTATTAGCTGTAGAAATCGCGAGCCTGTAATTTTTAACATTTTGTTTTACACTTTCACTGCAAGGAACCCACATAACGGGAGCCTACGCCGTAGTCCCTCTCCGCTACATACAAGGAAAATCACGGGATCGGCTTCAAACGTAGCGCGTAGCGATTCTTGGCAGGGAATGTGTCGAAAAACTGGATCGACAAATTATTGAACCTGCTCACAAAAATTCACGAGAATCTGTTGAAAAATGCGCCCTGTAGAGCAGAATAACAGTACGGCTACCATGAGTTTGACATTGTCATTTTGCGTTAACGAGAATCGAGTTTTCTATCAAATCAAATCAAATCAAATCAAATCAAATCAATTATTTATTCTGCAAATAGGCCACAAGGGCACTTTTACATGTCAAACCGTAATTTACAATAAAACAATAATAATAATCTTACACAATAGCAATTTAAAATTATACATAAAAGGTTAACAAACTAAATGACACTAAGTTAATGTAAACAAAACAAAATTGCAAAATATGACCATTACGATTCGATATAAGATCTGTATCAGCATTAACAAGAAGTTAATCATATTAATGCAGTATTCCAGAGATGTATAAGGTCTCTGAGCTTCCAAATACAATTAACAATTATTCTAATATTCTAAGAGATGTATACGGTCTCTAAGCGTCAAAACAAAAAAGGAACAATGATGTAATATTGTCAGAGATGTACTTGGTTAATAACAATAAAACGTGTCAAGATCAGAATGATGTCTCTCGTCAATACGATAATAATAATAATAACACTAGTATGTAATTAGTTAACTATGTACTATGCCCTTGCAAGCATGAACAGTCCGGACTCCACAAACAGCACCCGATCACGAGTATGACGCATATCTCAGCCATCGCCTCCCTCAACCATATTTTAGGGAAGGTGGCGACCCGATCAACGACGCCACCGTAAGCAAAGCCCTTTAAGCGAGCATGACATATTCAAGCCACCGAACATTGATAATAACAAAGATTAAGCGACTTGTTCGGCGAGAAACAACATTACGTGCTCTCTTCTTACATAAAACGGAACAGTTATTTCAGGCAGGTACTTATAATGATTACGTGTATTTAGGTATATTCCTAATAGAATTAGACTACTACTGGGTTAAAGGCATTTTTGTCGTTTAAGAAATCGTTGACAGTATAATACGCCTTGCTCAGCAAATTACTTTTAAAATGAGACTTAAATTTACTGAACGGTAAATTAACAATTTCGGTGGGTATTTTATTGTAAAAACGTATGCAGTTCCCCACGAACGACGTGCTAACCTTGCGGAGACGACTAGCCTTCACTGCGATCTTGTTTTTACTTCTGGTGTTGTAGTCGTGGATATCACTGTTGAGTTTGAACTCATGAAGGTTTTTCCGCACATACATGATATTCTCAAGAATGTATTGGCATGCTACAGTAAGAATGTTTGCCTCCTTAAATTTGTCCCTGAGAGAATCTCGAGCTTTTAGTTCGTATATGGAGCGTACAGCTCGTTTCTGTAGCACGAATATGGTCTGGATATCAGCCGTTTTCCCCCACAACAGGATTCCGTAGGATATAACACTGTGGAAGTAACTGTAGTACACCAGCCTGGCCGTCTCAACGTTTGTTAACTGTCTTATGCGTCTTACTGCATAGGCTGCCGAACTAAGTTTTCCGGCTAGGGCGTCTCTGTGCATCTCTATTGCACTTTGACAGTACGAGCGGGATGCACAGATAGAAAACTCGATACTCGTTAGCGTAAGCTGTCATTGTCAAACTCATGGTAAGCGTACTGGACCGGACATATTTGCTTCACTCGCTCGTTCAACGATGGATCGACATAAACGTTTATTGTGTGAAAGTATACAATCGTCACTACAATGACTAGCGATTAACCCAAGTAGTATGTATCCATTTGAGTTAATCGCAATTTGTATCACAAGTTCACCATCTTGCCGTTATTCCCGGTTGTGCCCTAAAGGAGCCCGCGGGTCCGCTTTGACACCTAGGTAATCCCAAGATTTGGCATAGGCACTTGTTTTACGGAAGCGACTGCCATCTTAGCTTCCAATCCAAAGGGAAAACTAGATCTTATTGGGATTAGACCGGTTTCCTCACGATGTTTCCCTTCACTGAAAAGCTAACGGTAAATATTCCGTACATAAGTTTCGAAAAATTCATTGGTACTAGACGGGATTAGAACCCACGACCGCCGATTGACAGCCGCATGCCACCACTAGGCTACCGTAGCTACTCAATTTTTATCACAAGTTATGACGACAAAATTCTTAAATGTCACATTTTTATATTGAACTCGCAAACATTTTACGGCGCTGACCGCCGAAAATCGTGCGCTTGAGTCCATTAAGATGATTTAAGCTGGAGGGCATGACTATCTTTGCCATGACTGAGGCCGTTTGATGGCAAACTAATTATCTCGGCTTGGGCACAGTCAATATATGTACTTAGCTAAAGCAGTATCACAACTATAGATTCGATCACTACTGTATACCTAAGGTAAAAGTGTAGATAAGGGCGGGTTGCACCAACTTACGATCACCACATCAACACAGCAGACCAATCAACGTTAAACATGGCGCCGGCAGCTGTCATCCCATTTAAATTTGTCAAAATATCCATACATTCAGATTTTAAGGAACACCGCTTACGATCGGTTTGGTTCACCCCACCCTAAGTAAGTAAATTTTCGAACAATGTAGTCGTACCGTATAGTCTCAAGTCACCTGTAGTAGATAATAATTTATATAAAAAAATGTCGCAATAAAAAATATCAATTTATCATCCAATTATACATTAAACGATTTTTTTCACGACCAATAATTGCAATTAATACCTGAGTACCTATTAGACAATAAAAAATACTTATATTATCTTGTACAAAAAACTCGATCTCCTCTTGATAAAATGTTTGCTGTGTCCTCCAGGGTTTCATGTTGTACACAATGCTATGCTAAAGTATAGGTTAAGATACAATGTGATATGCAATAAATAAATATTATGAGTATGAGTATGAGTATTTAAGTATCTCATCTAGTACTTACTGTGGGGCTATGCTAGTTGGATTTGTGTAAGATGTCCCCTAATATTTATTTATTTATTATTTATTAGCAGAAGTATTATCTGAACTAGTGTTTCTTAAGATCTTTTTAGACCTGTGCTTCATTTAACACCAGAGCTATAATATAAGTACTTACGTTAATCTTAATTCCAAGTATGGCTATCTCTGTCTGTCGCACAAGACTGAATACATAATTACCTACATATTACTCGAGATTTGTAAACACGCCTATTGTTGTACCGTCGTCTACTCCGACGTGTGTTTGTGTGAGTGCGTCCCATTGGACGTTTGTTTGTACGGATTTGATTTACTGCTTTAATATCTACTGTGGCTTGGGGCAGTGAACCACGCTATCTAGGTGAAGTGCGCAGGTAATGTGTTTGTCAAGTATCATAACTGTGGGTACTAATTTGAATCTTATTATAAAGCGATAGGTTTCAATATGGATATTAGTCGCGTATATTTATACCGTCTTGAGCTACATAATATGGGATGGGAAATGACATAGTATGTAAAGTGAAACGGTACGCCGCCATCGCCTTGATAATAAATGAGCAATCTGCGTCAGTTTCAGATTTTTAAGTAAACCTTAACAATTACAGGTTCGGTGTCGCACAAGTTCAGTGCTTGGCTCGATAAGTTTTATTTAGTTTTTTATGACCGTTATAAGTAAACAAAACCGGCCAAGTGCGAGTCGGGCCACGCGCAGTGTAGGGTTCCGTAGTTGCCCGTATGTCTTAGTTACATCGACTTGCGGTGCGGTCGCGTCAGCAGAATTTGTAAGAATATTGGCCTGCCCAAGTACACATTAAGTTGGTCGACTATTACTCGGTAACTACTTATGCCTACTTGTCCGCGATAGTTTTCCTTTTAAATTCATTATATGTACTACTACCACGATTTTTTCACATCCCCAGTAGTAGTAGGCAGGGGGTGGGGACACATGACATGAAAAATTAGGGCTTTAAAGCCCAATATCTCGCAAACTAATCACTGATTTGAAAAATGGTTTCAGGTAACCCATAATATTTTTGAACTAGCTATCCAACGATACCCCACACCCATGGGTTTAACGAAAACAATAAATTAGATCCCCACCTTAGGAGTAGGGGAGGTACCCTAAAAAACACATTTTTTGATTGATGATATTATTGTACTGTTTTGTCGGCGTAATTGATTTATATACCCATGCCGAATTACAGTTTTCTAGTAGTAATGGTTACTGAGCTAAGCCGAAGACGGACGGACAGACGGACATGGCGAAACTATAAGGGTTCCCTGTTGACTACGGAACCCTAAAAATGGTTATAAGTCTTTGGCGGGGCTAGCAAGTTGTAATCGCCCAAGAGTCGTTACGCCCAAGAGTCGTTATAATTCTGAACTAAATCGTGAAAAAATTGACCGATGGTATGTCGCGGGACGCGAGATATAGTAGCCCTTCCTTATTGGATTACCTAGGCTAGGTTAGGTTTTAAGAATGAGAAGAAGTGAATTGTAAATACTAACCATTGCGTTAGTTCTAAATAGGTACACGAATGATAACTTGTTCGCTATTTGGTCTTTCAATTGGCGCTTGTGTGTCGAGAAAGCAAATAATTCGTATCCGCTGGTGTTAAATAACTTCGCACGACAACCAGTGGGATTAGGCTTGAGGGTTGATCACGTAACGTTTCGAACGCACGTTAGGTGATTTTCCCATACAAAAAGTGACGATTAGATCTACCTGACGCGCGTACAGTCAGCGTCATATAGTAAGTAGCAGCTAAGGTAGCCAAATATTTCGGTACACGTCTTTATTACTGTAAGAAATAAGAATAAGGGTGTGTTACGAAATATTTGGCTACTCTGGCTGCTACTAACTCACGGTGTAAGTTTTTGAGAGAATGATTGCACAGCGGAATCATCTCCGTCATATTTGGAGCAGCCAAACTGGGCAGCCAATCTACTTTTCATCATAAGGCCTGTACATATTGTCTTGACAGATGATTTAATCAGCGTCTGCACGAGAGGAACAACGCCTCTCGTGACTATAAAAGTCAATCCGGTATTGATATTTAATGTGAAAATTTTCGGACATTTGCATCCACAATTGGGGCACGCAAGTCGAGGGACCGTATCGTCGGCAACCTCTTGACGACTATGCCTCTTAGCGCGTTTGTGGGCTAGCACGTCTATCATGGTACGGCCGCGACATACTTACTCTCGATTTTCTCGCACTATACCTCTTGTTCTAAGTGTTCTAATAAGAGAGAGACGGATAGTGCGAGAAAAATCGAGAGAGCTCGCGCGCCGTCGCGTGATAGCCGTGCAGGTCTTGGAACCAGGTATCATCGTGGATTTCGCGGCCTTTTGCAATAGTGTTCCTCCACTAACGCGGTTGCCAGCAAGATCTTGCCAAGTGCTGTGATCGATGTTCAATGCAACGATGTCGCGTTTCACGCAGTTCTTGAGAATGCAACTTGGCTCAACATAATCTGCCTGAGCAAACGCACTCTCTCGTTACTTAGGAGAAATTAGAATGACCTTGATAACATCCCGATGTTCTCGATTATTCCGAATCATCAGTGTATTATTGATTTGGATGTCATATACAGTGAAACTTGGTTAAGTGGGAGAAACCTCCATAGCTGGAACTCATGCTGAGGTCCCGACACTTTAGCACTGAATTACCTCTGTAAGTGGAACAAAACTAAGCTCTATATGATTATTGCTATCGATTTTATCGTCATAATTACCTATAATTGAGACAGCGAGTGTATTTTACCTCTTTTACTGCGACTTTATTTGAAGGAATACTTTTGGTAACTTTTTTTGTTTGAATTTCATCGGTATAACCTCTATAACTGATATAACGCCAATTTATTACCTCTCTAACTCGAACTTTATTGCTGACAAATTTCTGTTTTTTAACTTATTCTTAGTTTTCCCGCCTGCTTAAATAATCCTTTTCCTGCCTAAATGATCTCAAGTTGCTTCCAATTCCAAGAGACAAACTAAAATCACAGATATTTTTGAACTGACGCATTCTGTATGTATTTATGTACAGTTTATAAAAAAACGTGCTAAATTATTTCTGTTTATTACCTTTTTTGATTATTGTTAAAGATTACACACTCCTGTACAGGAGTGTGTAATCTTTAGAAAAGTCGCACCTAACTGAAACAACGTCTTATCTCAACTCTAATAATGGGACCCTCTGTAAATGAGACAGACATTTATTTATGCATTTATGCATACACAGACACTGGGAAAGTGGAAAACCTCTTTAAGGTGGTTCGACGACCATACGAAAATTAGTTTGTCACATGATACTTTGGGAAAACGATTTTTCTCAAATTATTCTAGTTTATAAATACAAGTTTATTCTAGGAAATGGGGAATTTCGCGCTAATGGAAAGCAAATTTATGAAACATTGTTACATAATTTTCTTATAATATCACGCCGTTAGTCTGCGAATGTCAAAGTTTTGTATGGTCGTCCAACTTAAGCGAGACAAATTTGGCGGTCCGTTGTACCGGTTGTCCAGGTTTCACTGTATTTAGGTAAAACTGCTACGTTTTTTATGGTTTCTCAGAATCTATTCAGGCAATAAAGTGGTTCATTTGTTCATTTGTTGTGCCACATGTTCACGTTATTCATACTTCTAAGAACTTTTTTTCCCAAACCCGCCGGCCGGATGGCGATGGCGGCCGCTTTGAGAAGAACAATAGTCCGTTATATTTTATATTGTCCTTTATTTGTGTCTTAAATGGCGGACAAGCGGCTGATTAGCGGATATTTGAAACGGTATTTATGATTAGTGATGACAAATATGTCAACATATATGCAATATATACGATTACATATTCTTATTTCATTCTAATTTAATGTCTGAATCTCAATTGAGTTGTCGAATATGAATGAAGTAATTTTGTTATAATTGTTTCTCTATATATATACATCGTGGGACCGTCGCGTCGGGGGACCGTCGGGCGACTGAAGCGGTCCCCCGACACGACGACGCTTGGAAAATAAAAATATCAGGTAACCTCTTATGTGACTATAATAATTATAATATGTTTAAAATATTATTTGTTCGTTTTTAGTTTATTTTTTGTGTCGGGGGGTTTATAAGTTTACTTTTATTTTGTCCTTTTTCAAGTGATTATCTTCAAACGGCTGATCAGGTCATGGTTACCTTACCATATACTTTCAATATCATTGAAGTAACACGGTACCAAATTTCGAATCAATCGGACATAAGGAAGATAGTCAGTAGATCCCCTCATCAACAAGAAAAGAGCTGATGATCTTTAAACGGCTGAACAGATTTTCATGAAACATGGCTAAGAACACTCGGAATAAAATTATCTATGACACAAAAAAACTAAACGAAAATCGGTTCATCCGTTTGGAAGCTACGATACCACAGGCAGATACACAGATACACAGACAAAGATCCACAGATACACAGATAGACAGACACGTTAAACTTATAACACCCCTCTCTTTGCGTCGGGGGTTAAAAACCGATAATAACATTTCTAGTTGCGGGATCAGTCCTTCTAGGAAACTATTTTCGTTGGTTAGATTCTTGTAGTTTTCAAAGATATATTGTAGGTACTTTCCCAAAGCTTCAAAAATATTTGAGCCTTATCTCCTTTAACAATGTCATGTTCCTATATTTTTGACCACTTGTCTCGTTTTAGATCACTCGCAGAGAAAACAAATGATTCGGGGAATGTATTTCATAGAAATATGAGCATATTTCTCGGTGATGAAGTGAGTAAACTGGTTTACATCATATCGCTGACAACACGCTGATTTCAATGACATAATGCTTGCGTGCACGCTATTGTAATTGTAACGATATTGCAACACTGAATATATTTAGTGGTTGCATTGTTAATAGACGGCGAAATGTCATACAAAAACTAGAACATTTACAACAATGTCATTATTTTAGTATCCGATATTTATATTGGTTTTATTTACAAACGTGAAACGTATCCCGATCTACCTATATCTAATAAGGTATTAACACAATTCGATTAATTTAAGGTGCGACCACACCGCTGCTTAAAATACGCTAACGCACCGTAAAACGCAGCAAAATGTATGAAGAATACGTGACGCATACGAGACGTCAACGCGTATACTCAGCGTTAAGCACCGGTGGTCCCTTAGTGGGATTGCGTTTTTTACGCTATAAGAGGGGTGTTATAAGTTTGACGTGTCTATCTGTGGCATCGTCGTAGCTCCTAAACAAATGGAACGATTCTAATGCGGATTTTTTGTCCGAAAGCTGATGTCATCGAAAAGGTTCTTAGCTACGTTTCAGCCGGTTTTGAGATAGGTATTAAACTTTGAAATGAAAATATCGGTGGTTTTCAATTTTTCAAAGTAGTTAATTATCCACTGACTAGATGACTACTATTTATATGAATTGGTAGTAGTTTGACTAATTAATTAACTATAATATAATACATCCTTGTTGACATATAACACCAGTAAATTCTCTGAGGTTTGTGTAATTTTAGGCGATTCTCCCAGTGCACCGCGTCCCGCCGCGGTGCGCGGAGCGGCAGATTTTACCATTGTATTGTATGCAAGAATCCCAATTTATATAGGAAATACGCCTAGTACAATAATACACTGCCGATGCGGCGATGCGCGTGTAAAAAATCTGCCGCTCCGCGCACCGCGGCGGGAAGCGGTGCAGTGGGAGAATCGCCTACTTAATACATATATATGATTCTACGGTGATAGGTATCGAAACTCTTTATCCTAAGTTATAGGTATAATCCAGTCTCCAATTCTAAAGTATCATTAACTGGAGCCATGTCTGTTTTCTGCACGAGTGCTATAAACAGGAAAACTGCGAATAGAATGTTTCACGAATAAAGTGACGATTCCAACAAAATTGCACTTTTAATGCGAACCGTGCACGTGCGTTGTCAACCGATTGAGTTTCAATTTTACGAGTAGGTATTGTGAATCATTGCATTATTCAAATTAAATTTAAATTATAATTTATAATATTGGTATGGATTAATTTGAATAATGCAATGATTCACAATACCTACTCGTAAAATTGAAACAATCGGTTGACAACGCACGTGCACGGTTCGCATTAAAAGTGCAATTTTGTTGGAATCGTCACTTTATTCGTGAAACATATTATAAATGCGAAAGTGTATCTATCTCTGTATATCTGTCTGTCAGTAGCTTAGATAGCAACAGAAACTGGTTTCCGAGCTAAATATGGCGGATCCCATTGATATACAAAGTTTGGTGTTATTCCAGTATGCCGTTTTAAAATGGGAACCAAATTATGTTTGTATGGATAGTCGACTTGAGTCGACCCAGCTGGGGACTCTTAAGGGGGTGCATTGGAAATTATCGCGTGCTTTGGAACGCCGTTCTGACTAGATTAAGAAACAATAAGGTCTGATTTTCAGATATATGATTCTTGACTATATGATTGTTTATCTGATTTAATCGATAAATGATTGCCTAAAGTTTCCTCGATAGAAAAAAATCCATAGTTGGGTCTTTATTTTCCTTTTTTTTAGCCTACAATACATAATTTTACTACAGAATCAAGTTAACACTATAGTATTTTATCTCGTCTAAAATCTCACTCAATGATATATAAATAAAACTTCACTAAGTTATGTATTTATCGAAATTTGTCCAAAAAAGCCATTCCCGAAGAGTGCTGCATCTCTTTTTCTCGTGCGCGGAAGGCCTGTCTCTGTCAAGGGGGCGTGGTCGACTCGAATCAAGGCATCCCCTTAAGGGCATAAAGTTGCTCAGATAGTTTAGAACCTTTGGGAACGTACATAATTCATAAGCTCGACTGTACATTACGCTGCCAATAATAAAGTGGGGCTACTTCATAAGGGAAGTTTCCATACAAAAGTTTAAATGTTATCAGGTAATTATTTTATATGACATTTCTATACAGGGATGTTTAGATAGTTTTGACATTTGCTTCGTACTGAATTAGTTTTTGACTACGCAAGAAGTTTTGTATACTATCAAAATTGTTGTGGCGTATCCAAATTCAAATTGATTTGTACAAATAAGAAGTTTAATAATAATAATAAAAAAATGACCGCTGTCACATGTCAGACGTGTTTTTAACAATTTTATTTTGTATTCGTTGTATTCGTGTTTTATCAGTTTAAAATGGCTCGATTTTATATCGCCACTGTATTTAAACATCACACAGCCCTGGAAAACTTTAAATTGTCCAGAAAAACGGCAATTTGGTGGAGATAGCCCATTTTTGAAATATCACTGACAGCTCGCGATGATAACTAGATCACAGCGAAAAACACGTCAAGCACTAGCGGAAGAACACGCACGCCCTCCACCTCCACCTGCCTCGTCGTCCACACCATCGTCCAGCACGTCATCGTCGGGCGATGAATTTGCGACCGCGCCCGACACTAGCAGCAGCAGTTCGAGCGACGAGTGCGGGTCGCCGCCGCCGCCGCCACGACCACCTGCGCGGCGCGGGCGGCCACCGCTGCCGGCACGCTTGGGGCCTGCGGGGCATCCTGCTCCGCCCATGGCTCCCGCTACCGGTGGTATAGTGCGCCGCATGCAGTGGACGCAATCAATTAACGAAAACTGCATGCGCGCCTACTATGGGGCGACAGAGGGAGGAACTAATCTGTCCGCGTACCGTGTCCGGATGCTGCCTCTGTTCCAGGCGCTTGAACCGGCCATCACCGTGTCTGCGCAGCGTCTATCGGATCAGGTACGCGTCATCCAGCGGCACAAGCGGTTGGATGACGTCACGCTTGATCGGCTACGCCTGGAAGTACTCTCTGCTCGTGCGGCCTCTACCTTGGCACAGGATCCGCCCGCCTTGTTGCCGGCTCCAATGCCTACTCCCGACCTGGCATTGGGGGCACCGCGGGTTGATCTTAGTGCTGACGAGGAGGACTGTGCGAACCAGAGCATGAGTACCCAGACCAATGAGCAACTGAGGAGGGCTTTGGAAGATGCGATTACGAGGTATCGTTCCACAAACAACTCTAGGCCACGACTACCACGCCTGCCCGTAAATAGACGCAATCTAGCGTTAATGGGAGCTCTAAACGGTCTGCTAGACCCGTATATACAGGCTAGTAAAGACTTACTTGATACACACTCAATCATGTACTGCGGGGCCATCGCGGCGTGCCATGTTGCTCGCGTCAAGTTTCCGGACGCTGACCGTGCACCTAGGGCCGCCGGGGGTGTCCCTGCATGGCAAGTGCGGATTGAGCGTCGTATCAATACGTTTAGGACTCTCATTGCAAAGCTGATCTGCTTCAGGGGGGGCAACAACCGCCCCCGAGTCATGCGCTTTGTGAACCAGGCCTTCGCGGGAACTGGTATCAGGCCCCGCGACTACATGGCCTGTGTCACGGAGCGCATAGACTTTCTGAAGCAGAAAGTCTATGCATGGGCAGGCCGTATTCGCCGCTACAGAGAGCGAGTGGATCGATACCAGCAGAATTGCCTTTTCCAAAGCGATCAAAGGAAGGTATACCGAAAGTGGGAGGGAGCCGACCTTCGTGTGTCCGACGGACAGCAGCCGGATGCTACTGCCATGGTTGACTTCTGGCGTAGTATCTGGTCAGTGCCAGTCGAACACACCGAAGGCGAGTGGATGAGTGTTGTCGAACGTGAGTGTGCGTTCATCGAGCCCATGGGGACTGTTACCATCAGCCCCGAGGACGTTAGTTGTGCCATCCGTTTGGCCCCGAACTGGAAAAGTCCTGGACCGGATGGATTACATAACTTCTGGCTGAAATGGTTTCGATGCTCACACCTGCGTTTGGCAACGCAGTTCCAGCAAGCCCTTGAGCTCGGTTCCCTACCATCTTTCTTGACAACTGGTATCACCTCCCTGCTCTATAAGTCCGGTAGTAGCACAGAAGCGAAAAACTACAGACCCATCACGTGCTTGCCTACGCTGTACAAGCTCCTTACATCTATTTTGAGAACAAAAATGAACGCACACATCGTTGCAAACAACGTTTTGGCCCCTGCTCAAAATGGATGTAGGGTTGGATCTCGTGGTACTAAAGAGCTCCTCCTCATAGACATGACCATTTGCCAACGAGTCCGGCGGAATAGGGGGGCCCTTTCGGCCGCCTGGATTGACTACAAGAAGGCCTATGATTCGGTGCCTCATTCATGGCTCAGGAGGGTCTTAGAGTTGTATAAAGTTGATGCTGTTCTAAGATCCTTCTTAAGTGCTTGCATGGGGCAGTGGACCACAGTCATTCGTCAACCGGGGGGAGGAGATTGCCCTTCTGGTCCGCAGGACTCTATAAGGATTGAACGTGGGATCTTCCAGGGTGACAGTCTGAGTCCTTTGTGGTTCTGCCTAGCACTGAGTCCGCTTAGCACCCTGCTGAAGGATTCGGGACTAGGTTGCCGGCTTCGGAGGGAGGGTGAGGTCATTTCTCATCTGCTCTATATGGATGACCTTAAGCTATTTGCACCGAATGGACATAACCTGTTGGAACTACTGAAAACAACAGAAGTCTTCAGTAGCGCCATCAAAATGGAATTTGGTGTCGATAAGTGTGCGGTCATGCATGTACAGCGGGGGAAAGTTGTAAATTCAACAAATTTGCAACTTTCTGAGACAATGTCTCTCAAATCTATCTCCGAAGCAGAAACCTATAAGTATCTTGGTATGTCACAGTCATTGGGTATTGAGGGTGAGGGCGTAAAGCGAGCGGTGAAGGAGCGCTTCTTTTGTCGCCTGACCAAAGTACTTAATAGTCTTTTGTCGGGCGGCAACAAGGTGCGTGCCTTCAACTCTTGGGTGATGCCCTTGCTTACTTACTCCTTTGGCATACTAAGGTGGACTCAGACTGAGCTGGATGCCCTGGATCGAAGAGTCCGAGTACTGCTTACTGCGCATCGCATGCTACACCCACGCTCGTCTGTTATGAGACTGTACATCTCGCGGAAGTGTGGAGGTCGCGGCTTTCTAAATGCCAAAGACCTCCACAACCGCGAGGTGTGCAGTCTCAGGGATTATTTCCTAAACAACGAGTGTGGGATGCATCGTGACGTAGTAGCAGTAGACGGAAACTTCACCCCGCTCTCCTTGGCAAACGAGAACTGGCGCAGACTTAAAGTAATGAGCGTCGAGGACCGCAGGGCGGTGTGGAGGAGCAAGGAGCTACACGGGCGGTTCTACAAGGCCCTCACAGGGCCCGATGTAGATCTGCTCGCGTCGGTGAACTGGCTACGTTTCGGGGATCTCTTCGGGGAAACTGAAGGTTTTGTCTGTGCAATTGCGGACGAAGTTATCATGACGAACAATTACCGGAGGTATATCCTGAAGGACGGTACGGTCGACATTTGTCGGGCATGCCGCCGTCCCGGGGAGTCACTCAGGCATATTATCTCCGGTTGTGGTCATCTTGCTAACGGCGAGTACTTGCACAGACATAACCTTGTAGCCAGAATTATTCACCAGCAACTTGCTCTGCTATACGGTCTTGTGGTCTCCGAAGTGCCTTACTATAAGTACACACCTGCGCCAGTTCTCGAAAATGGTCGTGCCACGCTCTATTGAGATCGATCTGTCATCACGGACAGGACTATTCTTGCCAATAGGCCTGATATCGTGCTGACAGATCGATCGAAACGCCAGGCAATGCTCGTCGACATCACCATCCCCCATGACGAGAACCTCGTGAAGGCCGAGAAGGACAAAGCCAGCAAGTACCTAGACCTGGCTCACGAGGTAACCGCCATATGGGATGTTGACTCGACGATCATCGTCCCGATAGTCGTTTCGGCGAACGGTTTAATAGCGAAGAGTCTCGACCATCACCTCAAGAGACTCTCGCTAGATGGCTGGATCAAGGGCCAGATACAGAAGGCGGTACTCCTGGATACTGCGCGGATAGTCAGGAGGTTCCTGTCTCTGTCGCCCTGACCGCCGGTAGCTTAGGCCCCGTCTCGCTGCCGGCTGCACCCTAGGTTAGGTTTTTATAATGATTTTATGTTTTGTATGTATAGTTCTATATTTTACTTTTTATAAATTTATTGTACAAACCTAACTTAAGTAGAAATAAGAATAAAGAGATAATAATAATGATTTTATGTTTTGTATGTATAGTTTTATATTTTACTTTTTATAAAATTATTGTACAAACCTAACTTAAGATGAAATAGGAATAAAGAGATAATAATAATATACGTATAATCAAGATAATCACGTAGCTCCATTTTAGATTTTACGCCCCCGTAATAAGAATCAATATCCTTCAGCTACTTCAGTCAAATTGACAGTACAGGAAAACCTGTTTGAATATTTATTTGAGCAAAAACTGTATCAATTACGTTATGAGCGCAAACCGATTTAGTTATAGGCTAATAATACGAGCAGACGTTTAAAAACGTCGTAACCACTTGATTGTGAGGATGGCGGCGCGGGCGCCGAAAAATAGAGATTGTCTCACATTAGTAGACGCGCTAAAATTGTTTTTGTATTACTTGTTACATTATTTTCGTATCCAGCGAAAGCTGTGGTTAAATAGAATTTACTAATTAATATGTATCTAAAATTGTATAGGTAGGTATCTACTTATATTCCATTGACGAATGGCGAAACAGAGGGGAGGCCTTTGCCCAGCAGTGGGACTACGGGACTAGGGTTGCCAACCGTACTATATTATACAGTATTATACTATATTTTGACTCTTTGTACTATATACTGTTGAAGAAATATATAGTACGCGAAAATACTATATTTTGAGGGATCTTACGAAGTGCTTCAAAATGCCAAGATTTTTTACTAAATAGCAACAATGCCCAGCCAAGTAATATATTTTTACAGTGTACTATATTTTTGTTGTTTTTATGGAAAATACTATATCTCTCCCAAAAATAGTTGGCAACCCTAAGTGGGACACATGAATATAGGTTAGTAAAAAAATATTCGGAGTCGCTACAACTCGATGGAATAAAGTTAATAAAATACAATTTAAGAAAACCAACACACAAGCGAACTCTTCTAATCTACCCACGTTTACCAAAAAAAAACAAGAAAATAAAAATGTACCCAATCAACTTTACTAAAAAGAAAGAAACTACGGCGATACCTGATGCGTGTAAGAATAATTTAATGCTTCATTAAATAGCTTATGTCTCCGTAAGCAGTGGGTGAGCGACTCAAAGTAGCGGGCAAACTAACTCATTACGAAGATTGGCAATTCCTCGGCACAGGGCAGTGGCCACGGCGGGTCATTGACCCTGCAGTCCCAAATATGGCGTCTTCATAATCCAATCAAAATCGAAAGTGCGATTTCAAGATTTGATAGTTGATGCAGATAAATTTTGACAACAAAGCTAAGTAGGTTATCTAAACTAACGGACAAACATAACTGATGAATTGTTTATTTAGCAAGTTCTAGCTATTTACGTATACTTGACTAATAGTGCCCGAGCAGAGTAACAAGACAGCTTGATTCAGAACTACCACTCGATATTGATCAATGTTCCACTTAAACATGCCACCTACTCTGATCTGAGATCTCAGAGCAAAGAATACAATAATATTTTTTACGTCATACCTGGCCATAATGCGAGTTTTACTGCACGCTGCGCGTACGGTATAACTCGCATTGTGGCCAGGTGAAAACATCAAATTGTGTACTCACCACGGGCGGTAATTCGTAAAGCCCCAGATCGCATATTTATGGCCCTCAACTTGGGTTCGGGTCACAAACAATTGCGATCTGGACCATTTACGAATTCACCGCCCTAGGTACGTAATTGCATATCTTATGGTCTGAAAGTGGGTCGTTGTTGTGCTAAAAAGTGCGCAGAAAGTGATACGTTTCTGCTCTAGTGCAGAAAAGTAGTGTATTTCAATTAGTCCTCGCCTTATAAGCACTATGCGGGAACTAATTCTAATAAATATCGATCCTTACCCCGTCACTGACAAAGGGAGATAATTTTATTCTTACTAGGTCGTTCATAGTATTTATTTTATTAAATATAAAATAAGTTTATGTTGTAAATGAATTACTTTTATTTTAGCTAAAATATTCACTAGTCTATGAGATGGTGACAAATGGAATACACCCACAAACCTTTTTTAACTTTAAGTTGTGCATGTGAGCTAAGGCAGAAACGCATACAGCCACTCTTCAACTAATTCTAAAAATAAATACAAATAAATACTATCAAAATATTTGTATAGGCTACTTTCGTCTATCACAATTCAATTATGAAATGATGTTATTAATACAGTTTTAAATTTAGGAAATACGAATATAATACTATTTGGTTACAAAAACATACGAATAATTTTAATTCCCTCGACTGGACAATGGACATGTTTAACGGTGCACGACAGCGATCTATAATGTTTATGTTGGTCAATCATTCAAATATAAGCAGTTCAAGCATGCCGCAGTTAAATTGCGGTGGTGGGTTTAAACCTGCGTACATCTACGAAGATATAAAAGCGGTGTGTGGAGGTGTGCTGCGGACTAGACTAGTGCCCATTCAGTCTCATCCATGAGAGGAGGTCAGTGTCCAAATCATCATCCAATATCATCATCATACGATGAAAATTAAGAAATATGATAATAAATCATGGAAAATGCTTCATAAAGTTGAATCGTAGCCGTAATATCTCAACGGAAGTTCTAAATAAATTTTAATGAATAAAGAGGTTTATCTTTTTATTTTTATGGTTTATAAAGAACACTGTATTCCAGAATCAAGCATTTGGTTTAGAACTTACATAGGTATACATATGTATATATATGTATCGAATATCGTATAATGACGTCTTTCATCAGAGCAACCCGTTCAAATTACTTTACTTTACTTTACTTTTTTTATGTCCCATATTTTGCTCATACGAATCTTATATTTGAACGCGAATACACGGATGTGATGTGGGACAAGTGTGCATGTGCACGGATGAGATAACAAATGGTACACACTATAACTTCTGAGGTATCCACCAGAGCTAGCGCCGTAGCGGAGGAGGTACCAGGAAAAATCCACCATTAGGCAATTCCATCTAATAGGATCACCTGAGTGGATCACCAAGGGGATTATTGGACGAATACGTCCAGTGAGATCACCCTGGTGATCCTATTGGACGCCATGTCCAGCATGATCACCTGGGTGATTAATTGATTAAAGTGGACATAAGTACATCCAGTAGGATCCCCCAGAGATCAAAAAATTTTGTTTGAGTGATTCTAGTGGCGTTTCAAAGCACGCAATAATTTCCAATTCACCCCCTTAACCGCATCCCGGTGGGTTGCACCAACTCACGATCACAGAACGATCAACGTTAAATATGGCGCCGGCAGCTGTCATCCCATAGCAACTTGTCAAACTTACCATACTAAGTGTAAGGCCTGAGTGGACGCCCCGCTCAGAGCGGGACGTGCAGCGTCCATATAAAACAAATGCAATTTATATGGACGCTCGACGCCCCGCTCCGAGAGGGGCGTCCACTCAGGCCTTACAGTTATATTCAGATTTTACCGAACACCGCCTACGATTGCAGACGGCTTGGTGCAACCCGCGCATAGCCTTGCAATTTGATAAACCTATCTTATACACGGTGTTCCCGGGAATTTTCGGTAAGTCCGGCATATTGCAGAGTACATTCACAGAAACAAATAAGCATAGGTAATTATTACTTGATTTTTTTTCAACTAAATAATTGAATGTAGCATTAACAGTGGTTAAAGCTGGAAAATCTGATTAAATTAAAATATTGAATATCTTGATAACAGTAAGAGTTCAGATACTACTGTCTTGGAGAAATTAACGTCATTTGACTACCTATGCCCCCTTGCAATTAACGGAAATTGACAAAAACACGTAGTATAATACTTACTTAAAATATTCTCCCCATTTCAATCGGACACTTTACGCTCGAAGTTGTAGACGATTATATATACCTAGGACAGACTGTTCAGTTAGGTAGGTCCAACTTTGAGAAAGAGGTCAATCGTCGAATCCGACTCGGCTGGGCAGCATTCGGGAGGCTACGGCACATCTTTTCGTCCAATATTCCGCAGTGTCTCAAGACGAGAGTCTTTGACCAGTGTGTGTTGCCAGTGATGACATATAGCACGGAAACGTGGTCGCTTACTATGGGCCTCATAAGAAGGCTCAAAGTCACCCAAAGGGCAATGGAGAGGGCTATGTTGGGAGTTTCTCTGCGCGATCGCATCAGAAATGAGGCTATCCGCAGCAGAACCAAGGTAACCGATATAGCCCTCCGAATCGCTAAACTTAAGTGGCAGTGGGCGGGGCACATTGCACGTAGAACCGATGGCCGTTGGGGCGGAAAGGTTCTCGAGTGGCGACCACGTACCGGAAGGCGCAGCGTGGGTAGGCCCCCCACAAGGTGGACTGATGACCTGGTAAAGGTCGCGGGAGTCCGCTGGATGCGGGTGGCGCAGGACCGGTCATTGTGGCACTCTTTGGGGGAGGCCTATGTCCAGCAGTGGACGTCTTTCGGCTGATATGATGATGATGAAAATATTCTTGTTATCACAAGGAAAATCATTAATTATTTCAGCGTTTTTACGATAAAATCTATCTAGATTTCCGTGCCATTTGGATAATGGACGACTTAAACACGATTGATACGCTAATCTGACATGTAAAGCGAATCCCTGTGAACATCAAAGGCGGAATATGTATGGAATAATTGGATGAGCTATCAATTAATTAGCATCGGCGCATATTTACTTAGTAAGTGCTAGATAGCATTAAGTGAACTGCCTAACTGATAGTGATAACCTCCGAAGGTTAATAGGAGTAGACCATTGGCATTCTTTTATTAATAACATTTGCTATTATTTGGAGCATATAATACGATAGTTTTACAAGTAAATCCATTGGATAATGCGATTCTTGACGTGGGTTTCTTGGTAAAGGATTATTGTATTTGTATTGATAAATGGATTAAAGCTAAAGTCTAAGTGACGTGATAATCTAGGTTAATTGATTAGTAGACGAAAACTGTTACTATTAGCTATGATGGATTAATTTTGTGTGTTAAGAACACGAGTAAATAAGTAGGTAATACCAAACACACGTGTTGATATGATTTAAAATATTTATGAGTCTAGAATGGGATTTTGAACCCTCAAATGGAGCCTCAGCTGTGATACCAAGTAAACTATTTAATTTTATGATTATACTAGCTTCCGCCCACGACTTTGTCTGCGACCCGGGATATATTTATATCATATTTTAATCCAGGCTATAAAATATCTTCGTGCAAAATTTCATCCAAATCCGTTGAGCCGTTTAAGCATGATTGAGTAACAAACATAACCATCTAAACATCCAGCACTCAAACTTTCACATTTATAATAGGTATTAGTAGGATTACATTTTGATAATGTCGATCTCATCTCAGAGAAAAACTGCTTTCAAGGCAATTGTAAATTTTGGAAAACGAAACAGTTGGGAAACAATTTCAAGTGATTCCGATAGGTAACCTCTGCCTACGCTATAGGGTTAGATGAGGAAACAATTAAATTGTGTCTCAACTTGCGTGCCACTGGCTGTTACACTAAGACGTTGGGGACCAAATGGGTGCTTCCTTCAGCTGATTGGGAAGTGGAGAATTGTCCGCGACAGTATAATCATAATCACTGAGCGTCCTTTGTTTCTCTCTCTGTGTGTTTATAAATCTCACATGGTGGTGAGGTCAGCTTCATTTTTCCTTCACCATTGTACTCTCGTTTTTGGATATCTTTTATACAGTATATATGTCCGAAAGAATATTTGTTTCCGAAAACCATGTTCCGTTGAAGGTTTTTTTGATTTTTCAGGACTGACCGTCACTGGCGTTTCATGTATTAGTCGTACGCAGCATAGCTTTCGCGGCGGGGCGCGGTGCAGTGGGAGAATCGCCTAAGCGTAGTTTCGTCAGGCGTGGCGGGGGAGAGAGGCGCTGTACGGAGTTAATTATATTCGCTAACCGTGCTAGTTATAAATTGGGTTTATTTTAATAAAAGTCAATCTTTTGTCAGCATCCACGTTATTTACTTTACCCAATAATACACCGCAGCACATGGCGATCCTGCCAGGGGGGCAATTTTTTACTTTCGAGCGCTCGAAAATAAAATAAAATAAAATACGATTGTAGTGTCATAATTACAGGCACTAACTTTCCACCGATTGAATACGAGTGGTCAATACCACTCTTTTTCCAATTTTCTTTCGATATTTCAAAATGGCATTTCATCGTTTTTGTCAGTTTTGAGTGATGAGTCGAGCGCTCAAAAGTCAAAAATCGGTCCCCAGGATGAGCGCGTAAAGAATAACAGCTCTGAGGCTCTAGTATAAGTTTTACCGAAACAAAACTTTGCGATCGCGTTTGCGTTTTACCCTCAATTTGTATGGGATTTGACAGCTAAACGCGAACGCGGCCGTAACGTTTTGTTTCGGTAAAACTTATACTACAGCCTCAGTTGTTCCTTTTGCCACGCGTTCCTAAAGTAAATGGTGTCCGAGTGTAACAGGCTATTAGATACAAGGGGTACCAATAAGTGCTTCCTCCGTCTTGGATGATTGCGATCTGCCGGTCTCTCGACACATCTCGTATGTCCTTTGTTTGACATGTTTAAAATTAACGCTGTTCGCAAAGCAACTGTTTTTTAATTCGATTCGCTGAATCATTGTTTTTCTGTCGCTAGTGGGCTTATTCAGTTACGTCTCCTGCACGTCTATCATGGGACATAACCTCGATTTTTCTCGCACTATAGGTACCTCTTGTTCTAAGTGTTCTGATAAGAGAGAGACGGATAGTGCGAGAAAAGTTCAAAGTTAAAAGTTTTTATTATGTGAGTATATGTCAATCTGATTACAGCGGTGGCAAATAATTAATTATATGTAGCATTATACCCTGCCCGACGGCGTACAAATTCTTGATTGTAGCAATGTTTCTAAATACTAACATGCAAAATAAATTTAAATATTTAAAAATCGAGAGAGCTCGCGCGCCGTCGTTTGTTAGCCGTGCTGGTTCATTTTCGAACGAGCGAGCGAAAGCGAACGAAGTTATCCATTTCGGCTTGGACAAAACTTCTTTCGTATGTTCTCCTCTACAGATCGCATTTCTCAACTAACTTTGTGAGCCGGTTCAAAGATACTTATTAACTTTTTTGTCGATTCAGTTTTCCGTTTAAAAAACATATTTTGTTTTTTAGAAAGAAGACAGGCACTCATGTTCTACAGCTTACAGTTACCAGTTCAAAAATGATTTTACGGGAGTAACTTTAAACACCAAATGTAGGGTTGTAGTGATCTAGTGACATTTTAACGCTATTTTCTAAAGGATGCTATCAGTCCATGTTGTGTTTTATTATTCTTAGAAACTCAGACATATTATCTCCTGTTCACAGAATAACATCAAGATACTTATATGATTGAGCCTTTTATACGTTATTTATTAATTAACTAGCTGATGCCCGCGGCTTCGCCCGCGTGGTTATAGGAAAATGTAACATATTGAAATTTTCCCGTGGGAATTAAGATGTTTTCCCGCTGGAAAAAGTAGCCTATGTCACTCTCCAGCATCTATCTCCATACAAAAAATCACATTAATACGACGCTCCGTTGCGACGTGAAAGAAGGACAAACAAACACACACACACACTTTCGCATTTATAATATTAGTAAGAAAAAAAAGGTTAGGTTCTACTGTTACTCTAAAATCTAGACACGCGGCAGCATGACCAGCCAAGTTCAAACTTGAAAGTCAAAAAGAACGGCGACGCAGCATCCGTGTGTTATAAGACCCCGGATTGTTGTGGCACTGACGTCACAATAGGGTGATTTGGGGAGTAAATGGAATGGTACAACAAAATGATACATAAATTATAAGATAAGATAAAAATGTGTATTCATTTCACCAGAGAAAAACATAATTTCATTTACGGTACGTAATCGAATAAAATTTAATAAAGTCACAATAAAAATTTCCCAGTGAATCGATCGATATTACATTTTTGGTATATAACTGCAAGACTTAAATTTCTACGTTTACTAGTTTTGCGAAAAACTGAGCGGTCGAATAATTATTTCGTTCCACTGTTCCATTCGGGAAATGGAACATACATATATTAGAATTAACTTTATCAATGTATGCAACCTATGCAAACCTATATAAAGTTTGATTCGCAATAATATGTATACCAAAAAATAATAAGTACAATTTCGTATTCATTAACGGCCGTATTCATAAACGTTCTTCAAACCTGTTTTAACTAAAATGGCGTTAAAATTCGTTCGTCCTTATCTGTCACTTTGACATTTGTGATCGTTAGAAAGAGACAAAGCACATTTTATTTAGCGGAGGCATTTTAAGTTTTATGAATAAGGGGGTAACACTTTATGATATTTTTTATATTATCTTATCTTAATAAATCCGTATTAATTAATACTGTTCCATTTACTCTCCAAATCACTCTATTGTGACGTCAGTGCCACAACAATCTGGGGTCTAGACATAACTTATATTACACGAACCATTTGGATCCACTTTTGATACCTTTTACATAATTAGTTTATATGTGATATCTACTATTTATAAAAAAAACATGTACATACACAATCTCAATATTCCCGTGTATTCCCTTGTAGGGAAATATTCCCACCTGGGGAATATTCCTGGGAACGGCACATCACTACACCTCGGAACGGCCATCATAGGACGGCCCGCGAGCTGTGTCGCGGCGATAAAATTTTCTAAACCCTTACCCGGAAACGGCTTAGATACCTAAATTGAATTCCCAGACTAATGATTTTAATCACAATACGATAATTGATTACTGACAATGATAAGATATCTCAATCGGAATAATTCGTCTTACCTATATTCTAGGAAACGATTAAAATCAATTTATCTTTAATTAAGAAATAAAATAACAATTGTTCGGTTGAGAACCACTGACATGTATACCTACCTACATGTATGTCAGTGGTTCTCAATCTGTTTTTGTTCAAGGCCCAATTTTATGCCAGTAAGCATGGATCATACATTTCAAGGGTGATCTGAATACTGTATTGAATCCAAATTCGAAGAGTGATTTACATTTACAAACCCCATGGTGTGTAAATGTACCGTAATATTGGGTGAGTTGGGGCAAAATAGATATTCGTGTGAATAGTCTAATGTTGAGGGCATAGCAATGGGGTGAGCTGGGAAAATGTACGCGGGAAAACATTCGGATTGTGAATTTCGCTTTAGCTTGCCTCGATCTGCGTTCCGTCCCACTCTCCGCTCATATTTATCGCTCCTGGTTCCACTCCGGGCCACATCTGTCACCTCTCATTTCTTCTTTTTTTTAATGTTGCAATTTGGCTACTCCGTGATGCCGCAAGATAAGAAAATATGTCTAAAAGTATAGTATAATTATAATTACTATTTGAGCAACCTGTACGTCTATAGCACAACTTGCCGCTAAGTCGCTTCGCGCGCGACTGAGCGTCTCCTGTCTCACTCGTACCGTGCAAATTAGAAAGAGGAGGGTAGATCTTTCTCGACTCGCGTCGCGGCGCTGGGTCAGTTGTGCTAGCCCCGCTGAGCCAGAAAATCAAAGGAGCAACTGGAAATATTCGCGTCTCATCTGCCTCCTCAATCCCTTTAGTACTCCATTTTACGGCACAATGAAGGCTCGTTTAGTTAAAGAAATGTGTAAAAAATCGTGGTCCTTTTTAATCGATATCTCCAACTTATCGACCTGATCTTAAAATAGCCTTAAAAGCCGCATTAAGTAACTCAACCACCGATGATTTCATAACTAACTGTCGCTCGATTAAATACCTAGGGATTCTTCTCGATGAAAAACTTAATTTCAAGGCTCATATTCTTTGTCCTCTAGGATTAGAAAACTTGCGTATGTTGTAAAATTGCTTAGAAATTCAGCCGGTAAAGACATCTTAAAATTAGTGTACATTTCAATTTGCCAACCAATACTCTTATACTGCATTACGGTCTGGGGTGGTGCCGCCAGCTCGCACCTTATAGGTTTAGAAAGAACACAACGACTCATCTTAAAAGTCATGCTCAGGAAGCCTCGGTTATTTTCCACTGCCATACTATGTAAAGATTGGGTTGTTCTCACTGTTAGGCAGCGAATGTTTCTGAGAGTCGTCCTTTTAGTTCATCGTAAGACCATCTCTTTGGAAATATTTCCGCTAGCTACTGCGGAAAAGGGTGTACAACATTCCAATACCGCACAGTAATACATCTTCCTTAAACGCTTCTCTAGTTATTTTCATCCATACCTATGTAATAAAGTTAACAAACTATGTGATATAAAGAATGCATCCCTTCCAGAAGCTAAGCGTAAATTGTTCGTTTGGTTAAACAGCCTTAATTATTTCGAGACTGGAAAACTTATCAGAAATGTTGTTTAGCATTTATTTATTTATTTGGTCGCACGCACACACACTTACACGCACACACACATACACACACACACACACACACAAACTCATACATTCCCATTTGTTTTATAATGACAGTAATGATATTAGAGAATACCTACCGGAAAGAACTTGTACTGTTAATGGTTTTCAAATGGTCACCACGATACAGGCTAAGCCTAGTGTGGGGCCATGGGCTAACTTATGAAAAACTTGTACTGTTAATGGTTTTCAAATGGTCACCACGATACAGGCTAAGCCTAGTGTGGGGCCATGGGCTAACTTATGAAAAACTTGTACTGTTAATAATTTTCAAATGGTCACCACGATACAGGCTAAGCCTAGTGTGGGGCCATGGGCTAACTTATGAAAAACTTGTACTGTTAATGGTTTTCAAATGGTCACCACGATACAGGCTAAGCCTAGTGTGGGGCCATGGGCTAACTTATGAAAAACTTGTACTGTTAATGGTTTTCAAATGGTCACCACGATACAGGCTACGCCTAGTGTGGGGCCATGGGCTAACTTATGTTGTGTTCTGTTTCTTTTAAATAAACGAATTTTATTTATTTTTATTTATATTTATATTTATATGTTACTTGATTCTCCTATGAACCACTTCAAATGCTAATTTAAAGCTCTCATGAACCACTGGTTGGGTACCTCTGACCTATAACTTATACTATAGTCACATCAATACAAATGAATGACTTTAAATCATCATAATCATAAACAAGTCGGTCTCGATGTCAAATTAGATCTAGGTCACACAAGACATCTGCCATAAAAAGTAAGCGAACTTTTATTAAAGAGACAGTTTGTTTATTGAGCAAATTGACCGAGTTCGTTGACATAATTATTGAATACGATTGTTTGTTACATTCGTTTATCGTAAATATCAAAGCTATGTTTGTTATGCGAAATACGGTGGTAGGGTTTTTCGAAGAAGGGTTTGGTTGTTGGAAGGTCGGGCTGGCGGTGTCCACAATAGTCGCTAAAAAATCCATACTAATATCCGTGTCTGTCTGTCTGTTACCACGTCACGCTTAAACCGCTGAAACGATTCAGATGTGGTATAGAGATAGTTTGAATCCCGGGGAACATATGATAGTTATTGTCCCGGAAATCATCCCCTAAGGGGGTGAAAGTTTACAATACCATACAAATACTCTTTAATGCACACCTACACACAAGCAAAGCAGTTAGAAAGAGAAACAATAGGTAGGCGGTCTTATCGCTGAAGAGCGATCTCTTCCAGACAACCTTTGGGTATAGGAGAAAGAGATAAAACTAGATTATGCAGTAGGTGGTGCAGAGACTATAAATAGACACAAATCTAAATAATTATATAAATACACGTAAAAAAATAGCTCTGTAGATAAAAATACATACACAATCATACATATATATGAATATCACAAATACTAATCTATATATATTAGACATATAATACATAGATACACAGTCAGCAAAAATATAATACCTTATAAGCCAATCGGGGTTTAGGGGAGAAACGAATAATCGCGGGCAGAAGAAGCTATAATATAGTACCAGTAGCTAGTAGATTATATTAAAATCTACTTAACTAATTAATAAAAGGGAGAGATACTTTTATCATATTGCAGAAGAAAAAGATATTGCTTCGAACAGGACTCGAACAAGCTATTTGAGGAAATTTTAAATCACTTGTAAGGGTTCCGTACCAAAAATGACAAAAACAGAACCTCATTGTTTCGTCATGTCCGTCTGTTTGTTTCTGTGTTTGTCGACTGAACCTGGATGTTAATGTTGTGCTAATGTCGATTTAAGTGGTAGCTAGGGTTGTCAACTATTTTTTGAGGCGATGTAGTATTTTCCAGAAAAATAACGACACATATATATGACACAAAAATATATGACTTACAATTCGAGCTTCGTATGGATGGACTCCAAAATATAGTACTTTTGCGTACTATATATTACTTGGAGAGTATATAGTACAAAGAGTCAAGATATAGTACAATACTATTTAATATAATAGGTACGGTTGGCAACCCTAGCGGTAGCAGTCCATGGGTACTTCACTTATCCATTGGAAAAAGTGTTTGTAATCACTTAAAAGTGGTCCTAAATGTTCCATTAATTTCGAGCACCGTTTCTGTCCACTTACGGCACGGCCGAACTGATTTTTTGGTGAATTTCGATTGTTGAAGTCCATGGTTTCGTCTTTTTACTAACATATTATTTTCATATACACATTTACATTCATATACATTTCAACGTGTTTTGACTTTCAGCGGGCGTAGCACGGTTGACATTTTATCACTTATCGTTGTGGATAAGGCATCCGTCACTCTCGCACTCGCATATTGTCAGAGCGTGATGGGCGTCTTTACCACAACGATAAGTGATAAAATGGCAACCATGCTACGCCCCCAGGTGTATGTAAAAATGTCTAGTTTCCTGAATGTTGATTGTATCAAACATGCGTTTTGGGATAACTGTAGATAAACCCATTTTCTACTAGGTCATCTGTTAGTGGTCCCGCAGACTCCCTACATCCAAACTAACAACCATACTATAGAAGTATATAATGATTATATTTGTATAGGCATCTTTGAGATGTCGTAGGTACAAACTAGTCTAGGGAAGCTAGGTCGAGCAACCAGTTAAGGCGAACTAGAGACGCGCGGGAAAGTCTAGGTACATTGTGTATCGAATAGTTTATAGAGAAGTAGTCACTTTTCGCTGCACTTATGCATAAATACATTCACGCTTTTGTCCCTAAAAGGGGTAGGCAGAGCACATGAAACTTGTTCACATCAATGTTGGTATAAAAGATCGACTATAAATGTGATATCGTAGTGACAGGTGGCTAGGCCATCGCCCACAACACACTTCAACCCTGTACCCTTAGTCGACTCTTACGACACCCACAGGAAGAAAGGGGGTGGTGCTATTCCAACCCGACACCACACGGGGGGCTGCACTTATGTATACCCTCTATATTAACTTGTGAGATAGGTACGGACTGAAGGCCCGACGTCTTTCGTCAAAGTGTTCAGTGAATAGTTGTCCATTTGTGGGCTCTGGTAGGAGTAGCAGCCATTCGCATTCGTATTTATATTCATCGCAGTATCGGAATCTTTGCCTATTATTTGCCTATAAGTGTATGCCATTACCATTTTTTTTAAATACAACGACGGTGGCAAACCAGCGTACGGCCCGCCTGATGGTAAGCGGACACCGCAGCCTATAGACGCATGCAACTCCAAAGGAGTAACATGGGCGTTGCCGACCCTTGATATGTTTGAGGATTCGCCGTGTTGACGGCTGAAGGAACAAATTCCCTCGCTCTCAACACAACGCATCCTCGGGGGGATTATTTAAATAAATAATAATAGAAAAGTAAATTCCACGTCCAATATAGGTATGCATACATTTTTATAAGTGAAATAATTATATCTCTGTTCAAACGGTTTGTTTGTTATTATCGTAGCTTTCCGTCAAATTATTTGACCAGCATACAAGATTGAACTTATTATAATCTAGCTGCCCGCGCGGTTTCGCCCGCGTATTGCAAAGAACACAAGCAGACCCGCGGTATAAATCATAGCCTGTTTCAATTCAGAAAGTTCACTCTATGCAGAGGTGAAATAATTTTTGAAATCGGTCCAGTGGTCCCGGAGACTACCCATTACATACAAACTTATAAACATGCAAAGCTATACATTCTCACAGACTTTTCCTCTTTATGATAATTGATATCCCATAAAAAACATAAGTGTGAAATGAGAGCCAAGTTTAATATTTTGATATATGCCTTGATTGCTGACTTCCACGAGAAAAGAAGCAAGATCTAAATGGGTGCCACTGACCATTGAACTTGGCACCCATTTATATCACGCTTCTTCCTGAAAAAGTTAGATTTTTGGACTTTAATATCTAAATAACTGTTTGAGGTGTGTTTATGAAATTTGAAGCACTTAAGTATCTCGCAAGTCTCAATATATGAGACTTGCATGTTTATGTGAAATTGTTTTTGAGTTATGAGGGGGTCAATAGTGGCTCCAAATGGTTCGCGTAATATTACACACGGGGCTCGCCAGTTCATTTAGCTTGAACTTGGCTTGGCACGCTACCGCGTGTCTAGATCACGTTTTGTCAATTCACATTTTGTCGATCTTTGATATCCACATTTATGCTAAAAGGATAAGTTCCATATGTGCTCCGCCTACCCCTTTTGGGAATAAAGGCGTTAATCTATGTATGTATGTAGCTCTGTGTGAGTATTTGGTGCGTAATGTTTTCCCTCTTTACGGGGAGTACCTATGCAGAAGTTTATTTAAATATATATAGAAAAAAGTAAAAAAAAACTTCAATATTTCCAGTAAGTAATAAATAATTAATATATACCTAAGTAAGGTAAGTACCTACTCGTCACTTATGTATGAGGAATGGAACCACTGCCTATAATAAGTCTAAAACACATTTTTTTTTTGCATTTCTTACCGACAAAAGGGCGGAGCATTTTACTACCCTACATACTCCCGTACTACTCTGCTTACTTTGCTACCTCGCACAACTCGATCTACTGATGGGTACTGAGTACCCTGAAGGTCACAGCTCATTAGAGCCACCCGGCACCCGACCCGCACCGCCTCGCCTCGGAACTCTACTAACTACGGAGTTGATGTAGTGGGCATGCGCCCATTCAAATCCATATAAAAAAAATACTAACCGCTTGTGACGAGGCGGTGCGGGTCGGGTGCCAGGTGGCTCTAATAAGCTGTGACCTTTGGGGCTGGTTGCACCAACTTACGATTACAGACCGATGAACGTTAAATATGGCGATGGCAGCTGTCATTCCATAAAAACTTGTCAAACTTTCCATACATTCAGATTTTAATGAGCACCGCTTACGTTTACAGACGGTTTGGTGCAACAACCCTCATCAGTCATTAAGGTAAAACTGCTCTTCCAAAAAGGTTCCGTACCAAAAAGGGTAATGAAATGTGATGACAATCACATACAGCCCAAATTGTTGTAATTGTGACAATGCTACAACGATCGCCTACAAGGTAGATCTGCAGATATGACTAACGCCTTGCCCACGCGCAGCGTTTAGCTTTCAACAGCTGATACGATCTTTCGAAAGTGAATCCGTCTGTGACACCGGTTACGTTGTTACAGTAGTCTAGTCCATTCAGTATCTTAACTTCATGGGTTACCCTCATCTGGCAGAATAATATTGGTCAGTCATTGGCATAACATGTTTCGCAGAAACACTTTCGGTCGAATGGTCATTTTGTATAAAGGTATAGTTGCCATTACTACTACCACGCATGCGACACATTTTGCAGCACATTGTTGTACCATAATAATCCTACAGCTTACTATTACCATAGCATAATTCCCGACTTGCTATCAAAAAGGAAATACAGTCCCAGAGTCACCGTTAGGTATGACGACGAGCGAAGCGAGGAGGAGTGCTAGGTGTACTGTGACCCTACGCGTGCGAGCCGAGCGAGCGGAGCGAGCGTGCCGCGGCAGCGGCCGGCGAAGCGCCAGAACCAATTTTAGGGTTCCGTAGGCAACAAGGAACCCTTATAGTTTCGCCATGTCCGTCTGTCGTCCCGTGTGTTGGTGTAATCATTATGCAAAAAACTTACCTGCGAAAGTGCTATTCATTTAGAAGACAGTTATGCTCATCAGCAATATGTCAATATATTTAATATTCGATATTATAAAAATCTGCGAAATGTTATGTTGCTTATGTTGTTTAACGTTACTTAAACTTTACTTCTGCCAAGTATCATTATGCAAGTCAAATATATGTCAAAAATGTTTCTGCAAGACAATAGTGACCCTAACTTCATAGATCTAACCATATTTCCATGTCATATTGTCGAGCAGTGGACGTCTTTTTGGATATGATGATGATGATAGATAGATCATACATTTCTCATATTGGTAAACGTTTTAAATACCATACGTCATCGCCGTGTGTACGAGCATGTACGATGTTAAGACAAAATTGTCTTCTATGCCACCATTTAAGAGTCCGCAGTAAGCTCGGCCGAATTTCACCTTCTCATACAAACGTAGTTCTATAACTACGCTCTCATTTTAAAACTACGTTTTGGATTGTGACTAAATTTTGCACATACAATGACGTGAGGTATATCTATGTCTGTAATTAGTTTATATGGTTTCAGTTTATAAAACAAACGAAATAAAAACAAAAACAAGTTTTGTATGAAAACTTAAATTCGCTTTTTTTCTTTTTTCTATGGTATCTGAAGCTACATAAACTAGTTGCAGACATAGATATACCGCATGTCATTGTATATGCAAAGTTTCGTTACAATCCAACAAGTAGTTTTAAAATGAGAGCGTAACTACGTTTGTATGGAGAATCGAGCTTACTGCGGACTCTTAAGTTACAAACAGGAGACCTGCTGGATGGGGTGTGTTTAGCTGTGGTTGGTTTAGGTTAGTTTCATTATCACGTTCATTATTTTTATTTGCTTGTTCTTATACTTCTAATTAGCTTTATACTATTGTTTTTATTAACGTTGATAATATTTTATAATTTTTATTTTAAGTATAAGTATGTAATAGATTTTTTCATGTCTTGATCTTCGCGATCTACCTTATTAAGATAACCTACCTGACACTTTTTTTATAGCTTGTAATGTTTGTTAAATCGTAATATAATCTGCACCACTTTTTTTGACTAACAATCTGTGTTCATAATGTTCATCTATTTATTGTATTGTAGGAGAGGCGTGCAATAAAGGGTATTGGTATTGTGCGGTAATCGCGGTATATGTTTATAAAATGTATGAAGTCAATCATCCTCCTAGCGTTCTTCCCGGTTGTGCCCTAAAAGAGACCGGGGTCCGCTTTGACACCTAATCCCAAGATTTGGCATAGGTAGTAGTTTTACGAAAGCGACTGCTTCTGACCTTCCAACCCAGAGGGAAATCAAGATCTTATTGGGATTAGACGCGTTTCCTCACGATATTTCCCTTCACCGAAAAGCTAACGGTAAATATTCCGTACATAATTTACGAAAAACTCATTGGTACGAGCCGGGATTCGAACCCACGACCGCCGCTTGACAGCCGCGTGCCTGAACCACTAGGCTACCGTAGCTTTAAATGTTGATATGAAGTCAATATACTTATTTAATTACTTATATTGTATTTCAGCCGAGTGCCCGACTTCTTGTCCCATTGTGTGGTAATCGCCGCCTTATGTGGAACAAACGGACGTTACTAGGATCCCGTGTCTACGGACAAACCCCACTTCAGTGACAATTAATGACTCTTCTCTCGTCTTAATAAGGTTTATAATCGCTTAGTTTAATGTCTTTGTTATTTGTATTTTAATGTGTTAGTGCGAATAACAAAAAGGTCATGGACGTACATGTCTGGGATTCATATGTTTTTTATAATTATTTAAGCCTTAAATAATTATAAAAAAACTATTTAAGGCAATATGAAGATAGTCTGAGATTGTAAGAGGGGTTTTGATTTTTATGAGTTAACACAATAAGAATGAATGTTAACATATCTAGTATACAGAGTGAATCCTAATTCGTAAACAGAAATTTGTGTTTCTTGCTGTTCAACTTTAGCTACTAACTAACTGTATCACCCTGGAACCTAAATGGTCGCGTACCGTGCGGTTTCAGAGAAATTTCCTCCCTCGGACGCTCCGGTTGTGGAATGAGCTCCCTGCCGAGGATTTCCCGAGGGACTACAGTATGGGGTTCTTCAAAAAAGGAGTGCATAAATTCTTAAAAGCTCGGCAACGCGCATGTAATACCCCTGGAGTTGCCAGCGTCCACAGGTTACGGTAACCAGTTACCATCAGGTGGGCCGTAAGCTTGTTTGCCACCGACGTGGTATAAAAAAAACATGTGGACGTGACAACAGGCAAAAATATGTAAACGTAGTTTGTTAATTCGTAATTAAAAAAAAGTTTTAAACGTACTGAGTCTTATCACCCTTTGCTATGTTAAACTGTCACTTTAAGCTGCAGCCGAAGTTTTGTCGAATAGGTAGCATGACCATAAGGTTGGTGTTTTTAACCGACGAAAAAAACGGAGGGGGTTCTCAAGTCAACGCGTATATATATTTTTTTTTAATGTATGACCACGCATAACTTTTTACAGAGTTTACGCCAAACAATCAATGAAAAAAGATTCCAAACCAGTACAAGTTACACCAAATCAAATTAGGGAGCGACCACACTTGATTGTTGGCGCCGACTCAAAATTACTTAGGTACACGTAGATTAATTTAAGAACTTGGTTATTAAAGTTAATTAAAAACTCAAAATAATTACAAAAATATATACTTAGGTATACTTACAATAGTTTAAGAACTTAGTTATTAAACTAAATAAAAAATGATTATTATTTTTTGTAAAAAAGTTTTTATTGTTTTTAACATTATTATCAATAAAGTTTAATTGTTTGCTTCTAGTTAATGCAATGAATTTGCCTTTAAATACTGCGATAACAAACAATTCTATTTACGACTTAGATTTCACCCTGTATAAAATTAATTTAATTTAAGAATGATAACATATACCTAATATTTATAATATTATTAATAAATTACTTATGAATTATGATAGCAGATATGCATTATATATATCATGCTTGCTCAATAGCAAAAACCAATGCGCACCAATGTGCGCGATTGGTTACTGTGCGCGATTGGTTACTGTGCGCGATTGGTTACTGTGCGTTATGTACGCTAAGTTTAAGTTTGGCTATAGATTTCTTTGTGTTTCTTAAAACTTTGGACACGTATACTATAACTTTGTGATTATGTAACCTCTTTGCGCTGCTTTTTTCTCCATTTGACAATATTTTTATCCTTTTTCGGGAAAATTCAACATTATTGGTTATTTTATTTGGTGTCTATACCCCTAATGGTAACATTATATAATACATACATACATACATACATACATACATACATACATACATACATACATACATACATACATACATACATACATACATACATACATACATACATACATACATACATACATTCACGCCTTTATTCCCAAAAGGGGTAGGCAGAGCACATGAAACGTATATTCCAGCGCCACTTTTAGCATAAATGTGGGTATAAAAGTTCGACAAAATGTGATATTGCAGTGATAGGTTGCTAGCCCATCGCCCACAACACACTTCAACATTATACAATAACAGAACTATTACAAACCCTACTGCGAAAAAGAATCCGACTAAGATTATTCCTGGGGTAATAAATCAAATACCTATCTTGAGCTGAATGCGGTCAATAAAAGTGTGCAGAAATAACTGATTCATACCTACTCAAATCTCAGGCGTAAACACTAGGCAACTGATAAAATCCAGACATTCGAGTCTGAGAAGGGTATATATTTTCGTGGAACGTATATTGTATTGCAATTCCCCAGTGACAACATATGTTGTCAACATTATGTATATTTTTTTCAACTAAGCAATTTTATGATTTAGTTTGCTAGATAATGTTTTCATAAGGGATACGCGTTTTTTATTTCTCCCTCAATTGTGATTTTCATTCAGAAATATCAAATGGAAAAGTAGCGAATTCCAGGAGGTCGTAAGCAAATTATGACGTCAATACTACGTTCATGTGACAGACGTCAAATTGACGTCACACACGGTATACACCACGTTTATACAATTTTACGAGTTTCTTAAAAACGAGTAGGATAAATAATCTGATAACTACTTTATTACATTCAGGTAACTCCTTCTTCTTCTTATTTAAGCGCTAAGCTCTTGTCGGTGTAGCTCAAAGTAGGCCCTCCATCTACTCCGATCCCCTCTTTGACATCACGATACGACCTAACACCAACTCCCTTTTTGAGTTACTCTATGTACCTAGTTTAGGCACTGGTCCCACCGCCGGCTAGTAAGCTAGAAAAGCTGGGCGAGTAGCATTACATTGCGGATCTGTAAAGGTCGATTGATCACACTGTGCCTAGTCAGCACGCAATGAACCGTTACTCGCCCAACTTTTCTAGCTTACTAGCCGGCGGTGGGACCAGTGCCTTATTCTAGGTCTTCCTTTTCCTCTCTTCCCATCTATCTTTCCTTCAATTATATTGAGTATGAACTTGTCATGTCGTACGAGGTGCCCTATCATCTTTCCTCTTATATTTTCCAAGTTTCTCACTGACTGCCTGGTTTGCCCCACTCTATTCAGCACTTCTTCATTGGTTACTCTTTCTCTCCAGCTAATTTTCTCCAACCGCCTCCAAAGCCACATCTCGAACGCTTCTAATATCTCCGCATCTCTCTGGGTCAAGGTCCATGTTTCACTTCCGTATAATGATATGCTCCAAATGTTCGTTTCTTTCGACATTTTTGACGTTAATATATGTTTTTTGCTCTGGAAAGCTAGTTTTGCCATTGCTATTCTGGACTTTATATATATCTGGTGTGCATCTGGAGTCTGCGGTGATAAGGCTTCGTAAATATCTGAATGATTTTACTTTTTCGACTGGGGATCCGTCTAAGGAGATTGGTGCTTGGATTTTTTGTTTTAGGTGCTATTACAATTTTGGTTTTACTGACATTCATTTTAAGCAAAAAATCTTTAAATATCTACTGTTTATAACCATTGTTTCTAGTAATGTTTTTAAATCTTTGCCTGATTCTGCTATTGCGGCTGTATCGTCTGCAAATCTTATTAATTTAGTACTGTGTCCATTCAATTTTACACCTACATCTGTTTTGCCCTTATGGCTGATTCAATGAAAACATTAAAAAACTGCGGAGAGAGTGGGCAGCCCTGTCTTACCCCCCTCTCAATTCTTTGCAGATCCTGTCACCTCTCCAATTGCTATTATATATTCCAGGAGGTTCAGGTAACATAATTACCGAAATGATTTTCGATTTAGGAATCATTTCATATTTTGAAATGTTGTCAAGTGGACAAACGTTCCAAGGGTTTGTTTTCAGGGGTCTCAAGTAATTTCCATGCAAAATTTCATCTAAATCGGTTCAGCGGTTTAACGTGTACATTTAACAGACAGACAGAGCTACTTTCGCATTATTAATATTAGTATGGATATGGATTTACGACTACGACCTGACCCTTTACGACGTTGTGAACTCAACAGTAATGGATTGCTTCAGTGCGAAAGAAGCTTCAAGTAGCGTAAACACATTGTAAGCATGTTGTAAATAATTACTTTGTATTGTGTGCAGTAATTCGACTCCATGGACACGATACTACACGCGCGTGGGCGAGGCGATTCATTTAACCACTTTTTTTCGGTTGGTCCGCAACAACCATATTCCTATAGTCATAGTCATAGTCATAGCATTTATTGCAACCATAGTTTGTACAGGTCTTAGTAACTAGGTACATTTGGACTCATATGGACCCTGGTAGGGCGTACCAATTTGATTACATTTTAATTCATATTCCTACACGATTTGGTCCGGTATACTCTAGAAATACCAAGCACGTTTAGGTATATGCTTTGGGTCGATTCTTCTATCGTAGTCGATTTTTATTTTTTTTGAACAAAATTGGAGGACTTAAGTACTCCGCTGGCTCAGCGACCCGAAGTCGATATTGGCCTCCGATACGAGTTGGCGCCGACGCCCCCTTCCAGTTTTCTGCGTGCAAGGTGCGAAGGTCTTTCTCTACCTCTTTCCAACGATATCAAGGCCGACCAATCGGCCTTTGACCGCTCGGCCGTCTTACATAGGCTCTCTTCACCGCCCTGTCTTCTGGCATTCTCTCACGGTGTCCAAGCCAGAGGAATCTTGCAGATTTGATTTCTTATACGATGTTGGGCTCAGACACCATATCTTCCAGTTCCTGGTTGATGCGGATTCTCCACCTACAATTTTCCTTCTATACTGGGCCAAAGGTCTTCCGAAATATTTTCCGTTCAGCATCAAGCAGCTCGTTTTCTTCCGTTAGTCAGTGTCAGTGTCCACTATTATTCGCAACCATACATTAGGACCGGTCTAATGACAGTTTTATTGATCCGAATCTTAGTTTTCCGGCGCATGATCTTGGACAATAACACTTTGTTAAGTCCCGCCGCACACCTTAGGGCACCCGGGATACGAGATTCTAGGACACATCGTTACGAAATTTTAGGACACTGTTAGAAATTATCGGACATTGCACAGAATCATTAGCTCTTCCAACCTACTCAATTTTAATTAGAGAATGAAAAAAAATCAACTGCCGTCTATTATTGTAAATAATGTGTAAACGACAACAGAGCGCAGGTGCACTACCTCCCATTTGATTTGCAAGATTCAAGCCATAAGGCATTTTACAAATTTTCGTTTATTTTATGTTACATATATTTTAGGTAATTGAAATATATACTGTAAGTACATACATTTCTTGTTTGTCGCTCCCAGGCCGAAGGGAAGGTAACTTGATTGTATACAGGCGATTTCTTATTGCATCGTTAAGCCAATGGTTAACACTACCTTTTGCCTGGTAAGGACACTTAATAATTGTGCGCTCGACTCTTAAACATTTAGTTTAGTAGTAAGTAAGTAAGTAAGTAAGTAAGTAAAAGTATTTTTATTGCTACAACATTACATGATCTTGAAATTACACTAACTAATATAAAAATAAAATAAAATAAAATAACAGGAAATGGAAAAACAAATTGAGGCAATGGGCCCCAGTCTCAGCATGTGCTGGGCAAGCGAGTATGCCCAGCGCTGATTTTCAGACTGGTCCCTTGTTACATACTATTATTATTACTAGACGGTCGTCAGCGCTAGCTGGAGTGCAAGTAGAGTGAGAGTAGTCATTTATTTTCAGTTTAAAATACATACCAATGTAGCGGTCCGTTAGAAGGGCGTGCGTCAAAAACCCAACTATAAAGTGCATTCTTCCTTACTTGTCTTATGTGGTAAACAACATCCTAACCTCAAAATGTATCTTAGCTCTAGTCTAGTTATTTTATCGAAAATAAAGCGTTCCCAGACATAAAATTCGTGAAGAAGATGTCCGAATACGGCGTCTCGGCATGATGTACATACTCGTAAGATTGCTATTCTGTCCCAAAACGATGCATTTTGAGGTTTTGGGTTAATTTTGTTTACTAAGTACTAAGTGTAGAGTTAAGATACTGCTTGAAACTACGTATGCGTAAGTATTTAATTACATAATTAATTGCCTAATAAAACTAAGCAATGCGCTTGGAGATGCGTTGATTCTCACGAGAACAGCAACAGTGGTTTGTGTATCGAGTTCTTTACTTCTAAAGCGGTATTTACACGTGTGCGAGTAAACTTGCAATCTAGTTTCATTACATTGCGGGTTACAGAGTTATAATAATGAGTTTAACTTATGTATCAAATAAATTCTATATTATTAGGTATTATTATTCGTTTATTATTTACCCCGCAATTAACGTAAACATAGAATTTTCTTCCAAGTTATAAACATTACTTCTTAAGTTTACGTAACATTGCTATATTTTATTTTAGAGGAAAGAAGGTAAGCACTTTACTATTTTGAATTTTCAAAATAGTTATGTTTTCGTTTATTTTACTTCCCGTTAAGAGTCCGCAGTAAGCTCGATTCTCCATACAAACGTAGGTACTTACGCTCAAATTTTAAAACTATACTGTGTTGGATTCTAACGAAACATTGCATATACAATGGCATGAGGTATATCTATGTCTGTAATTGGTTTATGTAGCTTCAGATACCGTAGTAAAAAAATACAGCGAATTTAAGTTTTTCAATACAAATCTTGTTGTTGCTGTATTTCGTTTGTTTTATAAACTGGAACTCATGGCAATGTCCATGCAAAGTTTCGTCACAATACAACACGTAGTTTTAAAATGAGAGCGTCACTACGTTTGTATGGGAAGGTGAAATTCGGCCGAGCTTACTGCGTTAATAGTAAAGTTACATAAATACATAGAGTCGAGCTTTTGTCCCCAAAAGGGGTAGGCAGAGCACATGAAACTTATGTTCCAGTGCCACTTTTAGCATAAATGTGAGTATAAAAGATCGAGAAAATCGATTGCTAGCCCATCGCCCACGACACACTTCAACCCCCCCTTAGTACGACTCTTACGACACCCACAGGAAGAAAGGGGGTGGTGCTATTCCAACCCGACCTAACACGGGGCAGGGTTAAAGTTTAACAATATTAATTGAATTAAAATGAAATACGTATCCGTCTAAACAGCTTTATCGAAATAGCGTAATAAGTGACTGTTTATTAATTCCCAATTCATTATGTTAGTGATACTGGTGATATCGCTGGAGATAACCTCAATGTTCAGTTCAGGGTATCAATTTGGTGAGATTAACACTATACCTACCTATAAATTTAATTATTGCTTGAATGTGAAAACAATAATAACTGGGAACGGGGATAAATACTGGAATTGTCAAGAAGTGCATAAAAATTTGTAGGTAATATGAGATATCTAGCGCCGTGCCAACCGGCTCCGTGTTTGGTCCCGTACGTATAGTATGTGCAATGTGGTTCAAAATTGTAAAATGTATATGTACGCGGACGACACGTGTCTACTGTACGCGGATAAAGACTTGTGTGTAGTAGAAAACAAAATACAAGAGGATCTTACTAATACCATTAAATGGGCGCACGACAATGGAATTGTTATCAACGTAAATAAAATCAAATGTATGCATGTGCGATCCCCGTACAGTAGACAGGTTAATCGGCCGCCACACGTAATTGGCCACACGTATGGGTGCCTGCACAGTGCGCTTCAGAACTGTCAGTGTGAGAGTATCGAGGTGGTATCAGAGTACAGGTACCTGGGCTTATTAATAGATTACATGTTTTCTTGGAAAAATCATATCAATAAGTTATGTGACAAATTAAGGACGGTACTTGTAAAACTTTACCACTTAAAATCTGTACTGGATAGGAGCAGGATGTTTAAAACTTATCTAGACAGGGTCAAATCATTATAAATACGCTTTACGAAACTATTAGTGGACAATAAAACTAAAACAACTGTAAAAAAAGTAATTATGAGGAATTATTCGTGGAATGCCGTATGTTGCCGGTTCATGAGGGGGTATTGCTGTTGATGGCTTTAGAGCAGTTCAATAAAAACGAATTTAAAATCAAAATAATCCACTCTAAATTAACAAGAAAAATTAGTAAAAAAATGTTAGAGGTGCCGGCGTGTGGTAATAATTATTATAGGAAGAGAAGTAGGAAGTACTTGGTCCCTAAAATATACAATGCTATACCGTATGATATAAGGGAATGTAACACATTTAGAATGTTTAAAGTTAAAGTGAAGGAGTTTTTCTTAGAAAAGATAAAATCTAAACTGGAAATGTAGTCTAAGTAAAGTTATCACGTGAGCTGTACCATTACATTAGAAAACAAAATTATGTAACTTAAGTAACTAGCTAATAGCTAAGCCTACACATCAATTTTTTGTAAGAGAGTCTCTCTGCCAACAAACTGTCCTGCAGTTTGGCAGAAGAAAATACTGTAAAACAAGGGTTGTTTAAGTGAATAAATTTTTCTAATTATTATTATTATTCAAGTGAAAAAATACATTGACTTAGTTACTATTACGACATATAGACTACTAGCTCCTGCCCGCGACTCCGTCCGCGTGGAACTCGTTTATATCGTAGCGCGATACAAATTTTCATCCCCCATTTCCCCTCAGGGGATGAATTCCGGTATAAAAACTATCCTATGTCCTTCCCCGGGATTCAAACTATCTCCATACCAAATTTCATCCAAATCGGTTCAGTGGTTTAAGCGTGAAGAGGTAACAGACAGAAAAACTTTCGCATTTATAATATTAGTATGGATAGTATATAGTATGGATAGACTGGAGGTCTACAACGTTTTCCTTGACGTATTCCAACAGACCATCTTGATATTCAGTGCAAGTACACGTCGCGGACTATGCCAAGTTACTCTCACTGTTTGTATAAGATGAAACACCTGAACCTTACTAATATGAGTCCAACCAGAAATTAGGCGTCATTAAACTAACTTTGGCTACTTGTTTATGACCACAGGAAAGCGAATTTAAATCTCTGTAGGTGTCCCCCTCGCCCACTTCAGTACCTACTGTGTACTACTATAACTTCCTTATTCTTTTATCTTTAAGAGTCCGCAGTAAGCTCGGCCGAACTTCACCTTCCCATACAAACGTAGTTACTCTCTCATTTTAAAACTACGTGTTGTATTGTGACGAAACTTTGCATGTACATTGACATGAGGTATATCTATGTCTGTTATTAGTTTATATAGTTCCAGTTTATAAAACAAACTAAATACAGCAAAAACAAGTTTTGTATGAAAAACTTAAATTCGCTGTATTTTTTTTACTATGGTATCTGAAGCTACATAAACCAATTACAGACAGATATACCTCATGTCATTGTATATGCAAAGTTTAGTTAGAATCCAACACGTAGTTTTAAAATTAGAGCGTAAGTACGTTTGTATGGAGAATCGAGCTTACTGCGGACTCTTACATCGCAATGCCTGTAGTAAGACTGCTGTCTGTTGAGTGTTTCAATAGATTATATAATACTTCTATCTCAACGGCAGTATTTCGCGGCTCTTATCACTTTAATCTCGTAGGTATCTAGGCGAGTTTTGGATTTGATACGTTTCGAGGAGGTCGGCCAATACGTCACAAGTATGCCTAGTATGTTTATCTTTCAAGTGCTGCGCATAAATGGTTTATCCAAACTTATTCACGAACGCCAACTTTGATAAAGAATATTTTGTATTTGTATTTCTGTGACTTACTTATCTGCCTGTTAATATACCATTACAATTAATCTATATTTCTTCGTTTATCTAGGATAAGCGGCTCCGCGCTATAGGCTGCCTATGTCTATGCCAAAGGTCCATTTTGTATACTACTCAATTTTTTTTTATTGCCTGAGGAGTTTCAGAGATTACTCCCTACTTTTAGGCGCTAATAAATCCATGGAATTAAGTGTATAATACATACTTACATACATTATATTAGAGCTACCTTAGCCTAGTGTTGAGCTACGGTAGCCTAGTGAAGGTCAGATGGCAGTCGCTTTTGTAAAACTAGTGCCTACGCCAAATCTTGGGATAAGGTGTCAAAGCAGGCCCCGGGCTCCTTTAAGGGCACTACCGGGAATAACGCTAGGAGGATGATGACATACTTACATACATTCACGCCTTTATCCCTAAAAGGGGTAGGCAGAGCACATGACACTTGTGTTCCAGTACCACTTTTAGTGGGTATAGATCGACAACATGATTGTGATATCGCAGATCGAAGATAAATAGTGCACTATAGTTTAGCAGTTTTACTAGTTTTGTTCTTGAATCACTAACAAACATAAAACTACGCAGGTACTTACATTCTTTTTACGTTTCTAATTAGTTTTTCTTGAAATCGCTTGACGATTAACGCACGAGTATTTCTATTCTTGACATTGAATAACTTACCACATATTTCTTACAACAATTGTATTTTGGTCCCACATTCGACTCCTCGAACGATTTCATTGCTCATATGTAGTTAAATAACCCGTATGCCGTTGCTAGACCGGTAAATACATACCAACGCTTAGTTCAATAACATTTTTTTGCCCAATCAAACTTATTGCGGAATACAAACAAAATTGTCATTCAGCACACGGTCACAAGCCTTGGTGAGATAATCTGAGTATACAAGTAGGTATAGGTAAGCCATTTATAAAGCGTTCCTAACTCGTATGGCGTCGCAAACGTTGCAAGAGCATATTTATATTGGTTGCATTGTGTGTTAAAGACTTGTTAGCATAGCCTGTTTACCGGCTGGTTTGACAATAAGGCGTAAAATTGGTGATCAATCTATTAGTATTCACACATGCCGGTGACGGATTGTGCTTATTTGGTAGTATTTCATTTTACCGATTCTGTAGATTTCACAAAATGTTTTGATAGTTAAGTCGTTTTAGGCAAATATTTTTCACCAGCGACCTTTTTGTCGAGTGTTATTCATTGATATTTACAACTAATAAAACGCTAAATAGCAACTAGGCATGAACTTATGGTAAAGACAATCACGTAGGGGTAATCTCCGGACCAACAAATACGATGTCAAAAATTATTCCTGGACGAGGTACTTACAATACATAGGTACGGATTTGCCTTAGCTCTTTTCAAAATGCGGGCGAACCCGCGCGTGCAAACATTAACCATCCATTCTTTTCTAACTACTGCGTACATTATATTTTCCTCTCATATTTCTAACAAGAACCCCTCACATTTCAGATGCAGACGATCCTGCATCACAACAGCAGTGGCGCTGCAGCCTACACCGGCCGGTTGAAGCGGAGGGAAGTCCACCGCGCCATCACGCTGCACCCCGTGAAGGACCATCGGCATATGTACCGGCTGCATACTTACTTTAAGGTACATTACATTTTTCCATAACGGAGTTTACTGGCCGGCTGAAACGGAGAGAAGTCCACCGCGCCATCACGCTGCACCCAGTGTAGGACCATCGGCATATGTACCGGCTGCATACTTACTTAAAGGTACATTACATTCTTCCATAACGGAGTTTACTGGCCGGCTGAAACGGACAGAAGTCCACCGCGCCATCACGCTGCACCCAGTGAAGGACCATCGGCATATGTACCGGCTGCATACTTACTTTAAGGTACATTACATTTTTCCATAACGGAGTTTACTGGCCGGCTGAAACGGAGAGAAGTCCACCGCGCCATCACGCTGCACCCAGTGTAGGACCATCGGCATATGTACCGGCTGCATACTTACTTAAAGGTACATTACATTCTTCCATAACGGAGTTTACTGGCCGGCTGAAACGGACAGAAGTCCACCGCGCCATCACGCTGCACCCAGTGAAGGACCATCGGCATATGTACCGGCTGCATACTTACTTTAAGGTACATTACATTCTTCCATAACGGAGTTTACTGGCCGGCTGAAACGGAGAGAAGTCCACCGCGCCATCACGCTGCACCCAGTGTAGGACCATCGGCATATGTATCAGCTGCATACTTATTTTAAGGCACCTTACATTCTTCCATAACGGAGTTTACTGGCCGGCTGAAACGGAGAGAAGTCCACCGCGCCATCACGCTGCACCCAGTGAAGGACCATCGGCATATGTACCGGCTGCATACTTACTTTAAGGTACATTACATTTTTCCATAACGGAGTTTACTGGCCGGCTGAAACGGAGAGAAGTCCACCGCGCCATCACGCTGCACCCAGTGTAGGACCATCGGCGTATGTATTAGCTGCATACTTATTTTAAGGCACCTTACATTCTTCCATAACGGAGTTTACTGGCCGGCTGAAACGGAGAGAAGTCCACCGCGCCATCACGCTGCACCCAGTGTAGGACCATCGACATATCTATCAGCTGCATACTTACTTTAAGGTACCTTGTTTCGTGCCTATCATAGTATATATACCTCCACGGAAGTAGCTTTGCGCTCCTATTCGGAAGGCTCCAAGATCTCAAATAAAACGCACTGAAGTCTCCGTTGCACCTTACTATTTCTAGCGCGTCCTGAATAGCCGTTTTCCGAGTTGAGTGCTGTGGACCCCGCCACGGAGATCACACGTGACTCTGAAAACTCTTTAGTCGCATTTTTGACAGGTGGGGGAGACCGTTCGCTATCTTGACCAGGACTGTACGGCTTACTTTAAGTTTCCTATCTTACTTTTTCCATAACGAAGTACACTGTACACTGGCGGGTTCAACAACCCCAGAATAAATAATAGCCGTATTTTTTCTATCAGTAAGTTCGATTTGTCTACTATAGACAGTGAGAATATCATGTACCTACTGTATGCAATGTGTTAGTGCCTTAGCAATAAAACAGAGGATATTGTTTGCCCACTTACTTAACACCTACACTTCTCGGTTTCTGCAAAACAATCGGCTTTCTCTATGATAATACTGAGATACGCTTTCAACTCAACAGCTGCTTAAAGGTCACTAGCTTATAACCGCGACTTAGTACGTGAATACTAATATTAATAAATACTAAATTAAGGGATTACTATTAATTTCCTCCTATGCACCGTTACCTGATAGAGTAGCTCAGCTGCACCCATGTCGGCTGTTACATTAATGATGTGTGTCTCAATAACATTAGCTATGCAGACGACATGGTGCTGCTGATGCTGAGTGCCTCGCCTTGTGGTCTCGCTAAGCTATTGGGAATATGTGAAAAGTTTTCACTTAGTCATAGGCTTGCAATATAATGAGAGAAAAAGTTAATGGTATTTCATGTCAAAGGTAAAGATCTGCCACCTGTACCCCCTATTCGTCTATATGGAAAACCATTAAAAAGGGTGGATACCTTTAGATACTTGGGACACGTGGTAACCTCTGACCTGAGGGACGATGCAGACATTCAGCGAGAGCGGAGGGCGTTGTCTATTAGAGCGAACATTGGTGGCCCGCAGATTTGCTCGTTGTGCTGCTGAGGTAAAAATAACTCTACACGAGCAGTCTGTGGGTCTCTTAAGCTGCGTACGAATTTTAGCGGCTCAGCCTGAGGCATACTCGCCCCGCGCGGCGAGCTGCTCGCGAGCCAATTTGGTGCACATAAACATGCGCGGGCGAGGCAGCGTGCTCGCGGCGAGCCGACTTTGTGCGTCGTTCATAATGGCGTCGGACACGATGACAGCCGCGGCTGCGTTTATCATATTTCACCGAATTGTATTAATAAATTTACGAACAAGCTCGATTACACATGCACGGCTCATCCACTCGCTCAAATTTATACGTGCCTGGCCCACAAACAAGTCAGAACGTGTCGCTCTGTCCGCGGCACGCTCAGATACACGTCCAAATTACGCGAGGCACGCACACTGAGGCGCCTTTGAGCACGGTCAAAAGACCGCCTGTGGACGGCTCGCCGCGCGCCGTTCGCGCACAGCGGGTGAGCGCGTACGAATTTGAGCGAAATAGGTGAGCCGTGCGTGCCTTAACCCGAGGCTGCTCTGATTCGTACGCAGCTTAATAAGCAGAAACAGTACAACGCCCTTCGTATACAGTTCAATAATGCTTTCAGGGTGCTACTGGGGCTGCCCCGTTTCTGTAGTGCGTCGGGGATGTTCGGGAGTCCAGAATTGACTGTTTCTATACAACAATGAGGAAACGCTGCACATCCCTGGCGCGCAGGGTGCGGGCTTGCTCTAATGGTATCCTGAGGGCATTTGCGGAGAGGTTTGATTGTCACATGATCCACGTACTGACAGTCAAGCCCTACTAAGTGCTTTCCTTATTGTATTATATATGTATTAGGTTAAGTTTAGTAATATTTGATAACTTTAGGCTAAGAAACTGTAAATAACTTTATATGATCCCAGTTGGTCGAAATAAATGTTTTGAATGGAATTGAATTGAATATACCAAATCTGATAGCAAATGTGCTATTAGAATTCCCGCAGGCGCAGCATTAATTATCCCACAGAAACTTCCACTCCCCTTTTCACTTGCCACACTGGACGCGTTCTGCGGTCAGGTCTCCCATATAAAATTGTAGGGAAGACCTGACCGCAGACCGCAGAACGCGTCCAGTTTGGCAAATCTCTTAAGGGACAATTTTCGGGATAAAAACTATCCTATGCCCTTCCCGGTCAAATTGGTTTCCGTATCAAATTGCATCTAAATGCTTTAGTTTGCTTTTGTTTCTCGCTAAATGACTCCTTATTTAGGTACAGGTGCTACTAACAATTAAACAAACGAATGACTATGTAGGCAACTTCCTGCGCCTGAGTTGTTTACGTAAGAGGTTTATTTCTGAGACATGGACAGGCGCATGCTGATGACGTCACTATGTGCCGGGCATTATTTAAATGTATTCATTTCGTATGTAGGTGATGTAATGTTTTAAGTGGCACCACTATTTGCTTTGTGGGCATTTGGTGTTGTGCTCCTGGTGGTGAGTAAGGTCGCCAGAGCTCACGAAGATGCACTGTGTTGAGAGTTTGGGACCTGCAACTGCATATTCTATCCTATCCTTTAACAAAGAGCATCAACATAAGCAAGAAAATACAGCTGGGTTGGCGTTGGGCGGCATTTAATAAACTGAACGACATCCTCAAGTCCACCGAAGTTCCACAATCCAAGTTCCAGACTGGCCTCTTTAACCAATGTCCTGCCCACCATGACTTACGATGCCGAGACCTGGACGCCAACAAGTGAGGCTGTGCACAAAATACGAGTAGCACAGAGAGCCATGGAGCGCGCGCGCCATGCTCGGTATTAAACTACAAGACCGAGTGAGGAATTTTGAGAACCGACGTCGCACTAAGGTGCGCGACGTTGGAGATACCATTACCAAACTAAAGTGGAGTTGGGCAGGACACATCGCCAGGCAGAATGATAGTAGGTGGACCAAAAAGGTTTCAGATTGGTGGTCACTTCTAGGTAAAGGGAGCGTCGGCTCGATGGGTAGACGATATTAAGAAGATCGTCGGTCACTTCTGGTTAAGATTAGCTCAGGATAGGGACGGGTGGCGTACTCGAAGAGAGGCCTATGCTCAGCAGTGGGCGATTACGGGCTGAACATGAATTAATGAATGAACTTCATATATTATTATGTATCTAGTTGTCAACACAACGTATCTTCAAATCAATAAATTGTGAGCGAGCAACGCGCTTGTGGTTCTTCTGGTGTCTTCAGCGTCCATAGGCGACGGCGTCTGGTTACTATCAGGCAAGCCGCATTCCCACCGTCAAAAAGGAATAGGTTTTCTTTTTTTTACCACGATCGTAAGTAGCAATGAAGGTGCTTTGTTGTGATAAATTATAATGCTGACTGCACCTTGTATTGTTTTTATTTATGGAGTTTCGGCTTTTAGTTTTATTACGTTTGTTTTATTACTTTTGCCGGTAAACAAACTTACATTCGAAGGTTAAGCGAAGGTTAAACTTACTAGTAAATACCTAATCCAAATAATAGTATCCATTATTTCTTAATAAGTAAGTACCTACCCTCCGACAACACAAGCATTATACTCTAGTTGAGATATGAATAATTAGTTCAACGCCCTGGTATTATCACGCCCGCGGAATAACAGCGTCGTACATGATTATAGGCCTTCTACATATATGTACCAGGTATTTACAAGCTGTCAATTTTCTCTACATCAGCACGATCAATCTTAGGGCGGTTTGCATCAACTTACAATTAGAGATCGATCACAGTTGTAGTGGCGTTGTGAACTGTATACATTATAACACGCGAGTCTGATTTTTTTTTAATTTCCAAAAACGGAATCGTCAAAAAACATCGTATCTGTTCACAAAATTTCACGACAGCGGTTGAGTAATGCGACCTGAAGAGGAGAACACCCGGACAGTGGAACAGCGGGATATCGGACATGCGAACGATTTTCTGCCTAAGCTGAAGGAAATCAAAACGAATACGATTGTAATCGATATATGTAAAATGCAATCTCTTTGAATCCTCGTTCCTGGAGAAACAGTCGAGACTCACGCGCTAGTTTGCAAGCGCATTTCCCTATAAAAGGTCCCCTAAACTGGCCGACAGAGTTCAAGACTAACTATAAATAAACGTACGTTCTCGCGATCGTTAAACTTCAAAGACTTTCGCAATTTAACATTACACCGGACTCAGAAACACGTGCGTACCTAGTCTAGTCTTATATTTAGTTGTAATAGTTCCTCGTAGGTATGTATGACTAGATTCATAGGAATTAGTGTTTCATTATAGCGGCTACACTCATAGGCAGGAAGAAAACATATTATATTATGTAATTTGGGTACAGGGATTGATTATTCTTACATTTAAGGAAAGCAAATATTTACCACTTTGTCACATTGACTAAAAACTACACGGCATGGGCCCTTGCAGGGCATCTTATGCAGTTAATTAATAATTACTTATATTTCCACCTGCCGATCGTTTTGTGATGTGCAATACATACCTATTTAGAATTTTATTACTGCAAATAAACGATTTGTATCCCAAAAACAGTATAAGTAATCAGCCATCATCATCTAAACAAGGTGCGAAGTCATAAAATCTAACCTAAAGCCGTTCCAATTCCAGAACCTCCGCATCCAAGACATCCGCGAGCAGTCCGTAGACCTGCACCGTGACATCGCCATGAGCATGCGAGAGCTGGGCGTGCCAGCAGACCAAGTGGCCGACTACACCCTGCCTGGAGACGTGCCTCTCTTCCCCGCCAAGATCGGAGACAAGGATTATGCGGGTGACAACAATATATTAGGTAACGCACACCAAACATCCTCAATCATAATAGGTGTACGATGATGATGATAGAATCCTCTTATCCCTCATCACGGACATAGGGCTCTTAGAACGGTTTTCCATATATTTCTGTCCTGGGCGGCAACCTCAATAGCCTTCCAGCCAAGGCCCGTAGAGGCAGCCCCTTTGTCGACTGTGCATCTCCAAGTGGTGCGAGGGCGACCTGGTTTCCCTTTCCCGGGAGCTTGCCATCTCAAACTTTGCCTGGACAGGTGGTTGTCTGGCATACACAGCACAATTTCCTACCCAGCGCCACTTCCTCAGGCGTATCTCCTTGGCGATAGGATTTTGGCCGGTACTCCGATTATACGGCATTATGGCGATGGTCTGGGTTTTAGTTTACGGTGCCAAGTCCAGATTGGCCAGTGGTATGACCCCGCTGAAGTCAGTTTATGATCTTGATCATCATAAATTCAGGGGTTAGACTCTTGTCGGTGTAGCTCTCTTATCAGTCACAACATTGTGAGGATTCTGCAGTAGGTTCCTAATGTGTGGCCTGATCCTCAATATTTATTTATTATTTATTTATTTATTTATTAAGAAACAAACAGTCTCATATGGTTACATTTGACACAGTAAAAAGTAGTAAATTATTATTTAGTCAAAAGCTCTACCAGAAATCTCTTCTTCGATCTTTTCCTAATACTTAGGTCCGTTTATTTATTCAACAGAGTAAAATGACTTTTCATGTGTTGTCAGTTTCTTACGTCTCTTAAAAAATGATGTGCTACAAACAACAACCGATTATTACCGAAATTTTTTAAAGTCCTCATAAAGTAGAAGGGAGATAACTACTTTTTTTTTTAATATTGCTACTGTGCAGTATCAGGGGAATAGTTATTTACCGGGGGCATTTATTCGCCGTGTCACGACCCTGTGAAGAAATTTCTACCGCAATACTTTCTACTATATCCTGGTACATTTTGAAATCCATCGCATTTAAGAAATTAAAGTTAACAGTGTTTTAATCTCGTTCCAGGTGCTCCCATCGACATGAACCGCTACGAGTCGGAGTCGCTGGATGACGTGCTGACGTTCGACTTCATCAGCAAGTCGATATACTCCACCACACACACCAACCCGAAGAGGCGTATCGAGACCCCGGTCAAAGAAGCGATGGACGATGTTATTAGAGAAGTGAGTTTTTTTTCCATTATTTTCTAAATCACGTTCCTACAACTTCTTTGGGGAATTAAATTTAGGCCGGTTGTTTTTGAACGTAGTAGCAGAAGTATCTACGTGAGAAAATGAACTGGTATGATTTATTATAAAAGAGTTAGATGTTACACAAGCCATTTTTAGAGTTTTTTTAAGTGTGAAAAGGTAACAGACAGTAACTTTCCCATGCATACTATTATATATTCGCAAGTGAATCTATCATCTACAAGATTATATGCTACTTATATAGCAGTCCAGTCACTTTCAACTGGCATCCAGAGTTGCGAACTTCACACCCCCAAATCGATTGCGGCAACTGTAGTTGCCAAGCTAAGTATAGACGGTTATGATTATTTTTTTCAATGGCACATAACCAATAATTAAAATTTCAGGTAATGGAAATAATTAACGCCCCGTCCCGGCAGCGCGGCCGGGTGATAGACTTCAATGAACTCCTATACGGATACACGAGACTGGACCCCCTGCACGGTGCTGATCATGTCTTGGATCTGCTGCTGCGGTACAGGAGGTACCGAGGACGGAAAATGACCGCCGCAGTCAGGAGGCATGCGTATCTGCAGCAGACGTTTACTGGTGAGACAGCCTTTGGAGACTCTCTTATAATGAAAAAATATACGGGGACGAAGTCCCATTGCAGCCAACCTAACAAATAATAATAATAATAAATTGGCCAGTTTGCCCATAGATAACAGTCCAGATAACACAGAATACATGGACCTAATATAATATTCTAATACAGAATATAATAGATTGGCCATATTTTCTTTACGTTGGTAGTAGCCACAAAAGAATCTTAAAACAATGTATGAAGTTCCGCCTCTTAAAACGTAGTGGTTATATTCTCTTTGTGGTGAGATATTTTGGATATTTTATCAGACTGCTGACCAGCTAGTCGCGTCACAGGTTATTTTTAACAAACCGGCCAAGTGCCAGTCGGACTCGCGCGCAAAGGGTTGCGTACCATTATCCGTTGAATGAAAGGTAAATTGCGGTTTACGATTTATGACGTATTAAAAAAAAACTAATGTACATCATATATTTTTTTAGTTTATCATTCTCTTATTTTAGAAGTTACACGGGGGGGACACATTTTACCACATTGGAAGTGTTTCTCGAGCAAACTATTCAGTTTCAAAAAAAATGAAATTAATGAAACTTTGAGGATACACGACAATCGCAGGTTGACTTGATATGAAATACTTAATTGTATGGCTGAGCGGTCAAGGAAATTCAAATATTGACCACTTTGAGCCTTATAGTTATTGTGACAACTTGACATAAAGTTGTAGATGTTCCAATTTCTTTGACGGTTAATGCACAATTTGAATAGCTGCCTCGGACCTATACCACCATATTGACAACTGTCACCATATTGACAAATGACATGGCAACCTGTTTCCGTCATTCTGAACACCTCATCTACGCAGATGACACAAAAATTTATAAGGCTATATCCTCGGAAGCGGATTGTCATGCATTTACAGCACGACTTAGAAAACTTTTTCATTTACTGCTCTAATAATAGTCTTTTTTTGAATGCGAAAAAATGCTTTGTAATCAGTTTTAACCGTAAAAATGACCTAATAATATTCAATTATACCTTAGCTGGTAATAAATAACATAGCTCGGGTATCATCTATTAGGGACTTAGGTGTTATTTTGGACTCACAATTAAACTTTAATATACACATTGATAATTTATATAAGCGAGCTTATAAAAAGTTAGGGATGCTCCTTCGGATCGGACAGCCTTTCAGGCGCCCAAATACTTATAAATTATTATTTAATTCTTTCTTTAGGGAGTATCCTTGAGTTTGGCTGCGTTTTTTGGACACCTCAGTACCAAGTCCATATTGACCGTTTGGAGAGGATCCAAAATATTTTCCTAAAGTCACTGTGTTATAGAACAGGTAATTATTTCAAGCGTTCCGCGTCAGCTGCGAAGCATTTCTGCGTTCCTTCCCTTCATAGCCGGAGACAGTTTTTAGATGTGATGTTCTTGTTCAAAATTGTAAAAGGTGTGATACACTGTCCGAACCTCTTAGAATTGGTTACTTTTAGTTGCCCGCATCATCCCTTACGTCCTAGATCTCTATTCCATATCAGCTTTTATCATACTTTTTTCAGACGAGTCCCTAGTTTTTATAATAAGTATCTGATCGATATTGATCCTTTTCATCAATCATTGTTTTTTTTTTTTTTATATATCTTCTTGCAATCTGTTTCGTGCGAACATTTAGCATAGGGTTAAGAATTTCTTAATTTGTCTTGAAGGGCAGTCAGTCCAGCGACGTGCGCACTGGACGCATAAACCCTACAAGTCTCTAGGTGACTTTCTTTTTAGCCTCTTGAATGTTGAATGGTTATTCATTAAGTGCATTGTTAAGTCTCAAATTGTTAGTAAAATGTAAGTTATTTCCTTAGTTCTTCCAGGAGCATTATAATTACCTAATGTAAATATTACTCTTCAGAAAGAGATACCGAAAAACTTCTACATTAATTTTTAGTTGCATGATTAAGTTTCTTTTTTTGTTAACACAATTATCATAATATTAATGAACCTCCAGGTCTTTAGCATTATGTCTGTTGATACTCTATGTGTACCCCTTATATATTTGTTTATGCGACTGTTTGTGTTTCTGAATAAATTTAATATATATATATATATTTTGTCACCTGACAATGACAATTTCACGTACATTGCTGGGTCAAGGAGCTGTCCAGCTACCAACTTAACCTGTCGACGACGTAGCGATGTATGCCGAATCTTCATTGTCAGGCGACAATCCTCCGTACATTGCTGGTTGCACAAGTAACCTAGCAACCACCTTAACTTCTAGAACAAGCAATGTATGGCAAATTGTCAGTGTCAGGTGACAATTGTCAAGTTGGTGAAATAGGGGCCGGGTCTTCCTAATCTATCGTTTATTTATAGGTACGTCTCATCATCCCTATCACTTAGATATGCTAGATTATATAGATATGCAGATAGGGCGTATGTTCTTGACATGATAATACAATAATTACCCCTCAACGGGCTTGCAACGTATCGTTTCCATAGGCAGACCAAGTCGCGGCAAGTTAATTTATTTTATCGAAAATTTATGTTAACATTTTCAGGAATGGAGATAAGAGAACTTCGAATGGGAGAGCCAGCGCCGACTGAAGATCCCGAGCTATCTGACGATCTCGACACGAAGGACCCCATAGACTACGATTTCGACGAGTCCAGTCAGCAGCAGAACAGCTTCCTTGATTTTGGGAAACTAGGAGTAAGGGAGGCACTCGAAACGGGGTTGATGAAACTCCAAAACCTACCCAATGTCCTCAAATGGAGCGACGCTGACATAGAAGAGTATCCTGTTTATAGTAGAATGATCAATTTTATAATTCCCCTTATGGGCAGGCAAGAGATCTTCGGACGTTTTATGAAGAATTACGAAGACATTGTCTTGAAAACTGACGAGGCTGTGAGGTTAATAGTCGTACTATATTTAGACAGTAAGAGTCCATTGGACTATGGAAACACGGAGTCTCTAGTGACTTACTATAAGGATTTGTACGGGAAAGATATTAAGGTCATACAAATGGGCTCGACCACCTTCTCAAGAGGCGCTGCGCTCACTGAAGGACTCAAACAGGTTGCAGACGACGATTTAGTCTTCTTTATAGACGTAGACATTATGTTCAATTTTGAAAGTCTTAGGCGGATAAGGATAAACACAATTAAATATAATCAAGTGTATTTTCCTATAGTGTTCAGTGAATACGACCCTGATGTTGTAAACGGAGAGGACTATAACAAATTCAAAGGAGAAACGTTAGTTTTAAATACTGATTTAGGTAAGTACGTGGACAGTTCTGAAATTGGTGCTAAATCGGAACGGGAACTCACGAATTTGAAGTACAGCAAAGAGATAAATGACGACTTTGGGTACTTTAGGCAATACGGTTTTGGTATACTAAGTATATTTAAGAGGGATTTTGAAAGAGTGGGTGGATTCGATTTGAACATTAAAGGGTGGGGTCTGGAAGATGTTCAGATGTTTGAGACATTGATTAAGTCAAATTTAACCGTGTATAGGGGTCCGGATGACAGTTTGGTGCACATATTCCATTCAGTGGATTGTGATAAGAATTTGGAGAAAAGCCAGTTTTTGATGTGCCTGGGGACGAAAGCGTCGACTCATGGCAGTGACAAGCATATGGTGTACTACATGTTGAATCACCCCGATGTCCTCTGGCCGGAAGAGAAAGGTGCTAGCTAGTAAAGGGTCCAAGGTTAGCTTTTAACCAATGATCCCTTTTGTGAAGGGATTTGTTTTAATATAAACGTCTACTCAATTTTGCATTTGGTATCACGTTTACGAAAGTCAAAGATTTAGTGAGTATTTGTTGAAATTGTAATACATATTTAAGTCAAACTCTAATCAAATATTTTTGGATGCCAAATTTCAAATCATGCTCCTTAATTGGATTAATTATATTGCAGGAATTATTTGCAACTGTGAAATGAACTTACACTTAGTTCAAAGTTGTGAGTAATTAAGAGTCCGCAATAAGCTCGATTCTCCATAGAAACGTAGTTACGCTCTAATTTTAAAACTACGTGTTGGAGTTTAACGAAACTTTGCATGTACAATGACATAAGGTATATCTATGTCTGTAATTAGTTTAAATATGGTTGCAGTGTATAAAACAAACAAAATACAGCAAAAACTGTTTTGTATGAAAAACTTAAATTCACTGTATTTTTGTAGCTGAAGCTACATAAACTAATAACAGACATAGATATACCTCATGTCATTGTATATGCAAAGTTTCGTTAGAATCCAACACGTAGTTTTAAAATGAGAGCGTAACTACGTTTGTATGGAGAATCGAGCTTATTGCGGACACTTAAAAGGTTACAATTAAAAAAAAAATGTTTTATGACATGACATTTCGTCGTATGTGATACTTTATATTTATCCCAATGATCGGAATAATAAATTAAAATTTGGCTTTTGTTTTTAATGGGTCCTAGGGAAGTTATATTTTAATATGTCATACTCAACTTTGCAATGTTTTTAAAAAATGTTTTGAGCATAATTTTTATTTATTTTTGCTAAGCGGTATGACCATGAAAATGTATGTCATTATTTTGAAGCATTTAAACGAGACTGTCAGTAATAAAAAAGGTGCCTCATATCTTTACCAATATTCTAGACAAAATATATCGTTCCCACTGAATTCAGATTTGCCAATTAGCATCTGAATTTCGATTACAGCTAAGCTTGGCTAATCGTGACTATCGTGAGTTGTAGTTACTTCCTGGAGGAGCATTGTGTTTTTAATGGACTGAGCCTATTTTTTGCTGACAGCTTTACACTTAGGTATTATTGTTCCTATAGTTAGACAAATTACTATTCAATACTTTCTTACTACGCTGCCGTAGTTTATAAATGAACAAAACTGTCACAAAAATTGATTGTAATAGTAATCTTATGAACCTTACTCAGGTGTGACAATACGTATGTCGTATAGTATATAAGAATGAATTTAAATATAAAAAGTTTTTTAAAATCACCAGAGTTGTAAGCAGTATTGGATCAAATCTGGCAGTTTCTGAGGCCTCCTAAAGACGCCCTAGGGACATACACAAATACATAACAAGTGAATATATTTATATCTAAGAAAACGTACGATCAACTCTCTAATACTCAGGTTGTGAAATTATTATTTCGTAGGTACAGACAATCACTTAAAGGCAATAATTACTTATATAAAAACAACAGAACATTCTCGAACTATACGCTCTCGAACGCATTTGTAAATACCGTAAATAAGCTACGAATACGAGCCGAAATTAAACAAAAAGAAACTTATCTTAAAAGTCCGCAGTAAGCTCGGCCGAATTTCACGTTCCCATACACACGTAGTTACGCTCTCATTTTAAAGCTACGTGTTGGATTGTGACGAAACTTTACATATACAATGACATGAGGTATATGTCTGTTATTAGTTTATATGGTTCCAGTTTATAAAACAAACGAAATACAGCAAAAACAAGTTTAGTATGAAAAATTTAAATTAGCTGTATTTTTTTTACTATATTATCTGAAGCTACATAAACTAATTACAGACATAGATATACCTCATGTCATTGTATATGCAAAGTTTCGTTACACTCCAACACGTAGTTTTAAAATGAGAGCGTAACTACGTTTGTATGGAGAATCGAGCTTACTGCGGACTCTAAAAGCAGAGACTAGTTTATACTACGATGGTGCCGAACCAGCATACTGTCTATCTCATGGGCAGTAAATTATAAAAACTGCCAATATCTATACAAAGTGACAAACAATGTCGCGTCTGCGTCCATCCCTTTAAAACAATGAGCCTGCTCTTGCTAGATTCACTATAAAGAGGTGTCTGTACCATTCATTTGTTATGGCACTTGGAGCAGAGGTCTGCTTGACACGTTGGCGCATTGCATCAGAAGCTTTTTCATTGCGTTCTTAGCTAAAAGCAGGCCAGCGAACGAAAAAACCATAGAAGTCTAAGTAGCGTCGCAAAATGGCCCCACAGAATGGGTGCCATTGCCCTTATGCGGGTTAGGGGCGGGGTGCCAAAACGATGCCAGGCAGCCGTGTAGGATATGCGCATACTGGGTTTTAGGCATGTGTCTTGGTAGAAATTTGTATGGAGCCCGCAATCTGTTTTTGTTCGCTGCAGCAGGTTTATTCTTTCAATTCGCTAGCTTACAAGTAGTAATTGAGAAAAATTGCATGAAGAAGTATCCCAAGCGACTGCTGTTAAGGCTGCACCAAACCGTCTGTAGGTAATTGTGAGCGGTGCTCGTCAAAAACTGAATGTATGGAAAAATAAAACGACAGCTGCCGCCGCCATATTTAACGTTGATCGGTCTGTAATCGTAAGTGGGTGCAACCGCCCGTTATTCTTTATTTTTGTTTGATAGAATCCGGCCTTCCACGTATGCATAAATATGAACCAAGACGGTTAAGTAGACATAATTTTAACCTTTACATATCGCAATATTTTTTTTGTATATTTATTGTATACATATTACATAGTCTTTTGTATTTCGTTTAGTAAACTATTAAAGTTTACGGTATGGCACAAGAACAGGGGCTGCCGCTAAAACGATCGTTTTTTTCGCTCACCCACTTGAATCGTTGTTAGTGCACGTTTACATTAGCGTGTAGTTTCGGTTATCCGGGGATATTCCCACTTGTCCACTGGCAACTACCCAGGTCTTTAAGATCAGACTGGAATCTAAATGGCCAGTCTTATTCACACAGTTCACAGTTGGAAAAAAATGGAAGTAGTTCATAGTGCAGACTGAGGGGGTTATCATTATCACACTGCAGACGCATCCCGTTGCGGCATCCGGCGCGACGGTTTTCTCATTGCATGCAAGTACCTAAGTTTTTATACAAAATCCGCGCGGCACCACACACTGGGGACCGATTTTTGACTTTCGAGCGCTCGACTCTTTCACTCGAAAACGGTCAAAAACGATGAAATGCTATTTTTGAAATAATAAGAAAATTTTAAAACCAGTGGTATTGATCACTCGTGTTCAATTCTATCGGTAGAATCTTGACACTTCACTTGTACCTAGTTCATTTTGGACTGACAATTAATTTAAAAGAGAGTTTAAATAAGAACAGAATATAGTGATTCGATGCTCGGCTGGTGGACAATATATTTAATTTCTTGCTGAATTTTGTGGTCGAAAACAAAGATCGTTAGTCTATTGGCGGGAAAATAAGCGTTTTGTTTACTACTCACTACTTACTTTTGTATTTTTTTCTGTTATGAAATTCATAATATATTTAAAATAAATAAATTTGCTATATTATAAATACACAACTTCCAATAAACTACTATTCTCTATATTAGGTATGCTGAAAATTCAAATTTTAAAAGCCGGTAATTATCTAGGTACTTTTTGCATACAACGAAACGCAAAACTATCGATAGCCAATCACTAGCTTTCGAGTGATGATTTCAAAAATGGCTATTACATATTGGGTTCATGCGAAAATAATAGTGACAAATTTTTCTTCTTTTTTGTGCGAATATTTTCCAACGCTCGCTTTTGATTTCGAGCGCTCGAAAGTCAAAAATCGGTCCCGGTAATTTGTACGCGGCTCCGCACACCACGGCGGCGCGGCGGCAGTGTGATGACAAGTGAGGATCCAGATTTAAAAAAAAGAAATAGGATGCTAGTGTGCACAATCTGCACACACAGCCGCTCACTTGGCGAACACGTCCTGTTTTTGTTTTTGTCAATTGCGACGGTGAGGTCTTTTACTGTAGAACTTTGTCATAATAAATTATTGTAAGTGTTTTGTAAATAAGCTGTAAATGTCATGTGCTCACTAAGTGCCAATCGTTAGTCGTAAGTAGGTAAATATTAGAAATGAACGCAAATCATAGTTTGTGTTGATATTAATGTTTTTATTGAATGGAAACGGCAATGTGATTTGAAAGTGATTGAAAGTACGAAATTAAATAAAATATTATTTTTGTCTACAACATTTTTTTTATTATATGTACAACCTTAATACTCTTCCACTTAAGTGCTTTACTGGAATCAGCATAATGTTCAGCCAAATATATCTGTCTCTTTATAACCCATGCATATAGAGGGAGGGAAACGTACGTAAGTAAGACTCAGATTATTGGGCCGTGCTATACGATACAAATACCTACTCCTTATTGCTAACCAGAAATAAAACATTGTAGAAAAACATAGGTAAATTAAACATAAACAATGGTAGACAACAAAGCGGGTAACCTATCGCAATCACTAAAATTTATTGACCGAATATCGTTTACTCCAAAACTTTTCGTATTTTTATGAGTTCTCCGAATATACAATTCATTACTTTTTTCATTTACCATTTGATGTTATCCATATGTTTCAGTTTCCGAAAAACTCTTACCGATTTATAGTCATTTGAGCTTTGGCTTGTTACAACTTTTGTTTCACAGCCAATTTTTTACTTATCCATCATTACTGTCCGCATTTCATACGTTTAGCCAAATGTTCATTTTGAGTGAAATTCAAAGTAGTTTTACAGAGACTAAGGCAGGTCGGTGTAGGTACGACGACGAGGGAAGCGAGGAGGAGTGTTAGGTGAACTGCGACCCTACATCGCGCGAGCCGAGCGAGCGTAGCGAACGTGCCGCGGTAGCGGCCGGCGAAGCTCCAGAACCGAACACTTTTTTACTACTACTTACACATATAATATACTTACACATGTAATATATAAGTAAGGAAGAAATAACTTGATAAACAAATGTAATTATTTAGTATCGATTTATTTAAAGAACTAATATATGTGTGTATAGTGTATAATAATAGAATGGTATACACTTGTTTGTATACATTATTTACCATAAACACAGCTTTGGGAGGATAACCTTAGTTTAATTTCAAACTTTTTGATAATGTTTTTAAATATTGAAAATGCATATAAGAACCATTTTCATAAACAAACATATGAATTAGTAACATATGTGTATAAACAAAAATATGTCAAATATAATAAAGCCGATTTGATAAAATACGAACAGATTATCAACCGAATCGTTACGTCGGAATAATGATATAGCGGGTATACCAATAATTGGGAATCATTGATTTGTCAAACAATTACAAAAGCTAAACCATAAAATGACCAGCCGTAAACGTCGCGAACTAAAGTGTCGGACAAACGAAAAAAAGGCAAACGAAGTTTGTCGAATAGTAAAAGCCGAAAGGAAAATTGGACAAAAAAGTTTAGTGATTCAGATACCCAAAAGGCGGTATTACTTATGGCTAAAAGGCGAACTCCGCCGTACAATGTAGGGATCAGAAGCGCATTGGATTGCATTTGACCACGCGATTTCGGCGCACTGTGAACGCCCTTTGTCCCGTCTAGGGGACACAGGACATTAAGTCTAGGGATCGTCTAGTATTTTGTCGATGGTGGCACGTCCCACAAGGGTACACAACTGTTTTTGATCTGGCAACTTGATCTCCAATTCGTCTTAAGCGTTCATCTTTGCCGAACCATGCGTTCACTGGATGATTAGGGTAAATCCGGGGTAGATGGCCATAAGGGGGAGATGGCCCATCGAAATATTTCATGGAACCAGTGACTTGATTTCGCGAGTTTTTGTTTATTTAGCTTCGCTTCGTGCGTATGGGTACACAACAATTAGGTAGGCGAAAAAAAAGCACAAAGTAAGTAAAATCGTCTTTGATTGTTTATACTAGTGTCAATATTTTTGGAGGGTTCATGTTTTATCTGGTTATGATGTTATTTTCTTCAACTAATGCTGTTTTTGAAACAGAAACAGAAACAGAAAAATATTTATTGCCACAAATAGAACCTTAAATATACAAGTACATATGAAGTCATAATAAAAGAAAAAAAAATACAAATTAAAAAATAAAACAAAAATAAAAATAAAACAAGAATAAAACTATACAACAATAATTTAAGGAACTAGTGGGCAATGGGTCCCAGTCTCAGCATGTGCCGGGCAACGCGGCCTGGCGCTGGTTTTCAGACTGGTCCCTAACTGGACCTCGGTCGGTCACAAAGTAAATAAATAAAGGTAGCAAAAAAATTGTCAGTGTGCTCCTTCCAGATATATACCTACTATTCAAACACGAGAGAGAAATATTAACAATAAGATTTTTGTATTGGTTGCAAAGTATATATGAGTGTCTCATTGTTCTAAGGTCAGATTTTGGCAAGACGTGTCATGACTTGTTTTAAAGTAATAATCTTTGACAGCCCGAATCTAAATTGCCCTTATCATCATGTTTTCAAGAGAAGAGAAGACTAGACTGGAGAAGGCTAGGCATCAACATCAACGGCGAGTTATCTCACCTTTGAATTGCTGTCGATATATATAGTAGTCTTGAGTCTTGGTCGAGACCAAATTGCCTTTGCTACATAGGTACTAAATAAGTAAAACTTTAAAAAAAAAAACATTACATAGGTACTGAGTAAGTATTAATCAGTGGCCATAAAAAAATAACTCTCTTGTCAGTTTGAAAGAAAAACACTGAAATTGCGCTAATATTCAATTACATATTCAAGTGTGTGTTTGTTTAGTGAGTGTATTACCTACTTCTACGTACGTCGAAATATATCGTCAAGTATAAATAGAGCAATTTACAGCAGACAAATGTGCATACCTAGTACCTAGTGAATTATGGGCGGAAATAAACTTAACACGGATTAGTCCAGTCAATGAACTGACAACTTGTATGGAAAAAATGACAATTTTGGAAATAATTTATAATAGCTTCTTTTTGATGTGTAATGGATAAATTATCAATTAAATAGTTACCCAGCGACAAAATCCGACAAAATTTCAGACATCAAAAAAATGATAAATTAACTGGCTTCTAAAAAGTCAGAAAAAATATTAATAAACATGTTTGTCTTTATTTTGGTTCATTTACATTTGCTCTATAATATTCAATATAAATCGTACAAAAAAACACAATGCATGCTTCATTTAAAGCTACATAATTACTTCCGGGTGGAATGTTTGCCGGATTCTTCAATAAATCATCTTAGAATACAATTTTAAAATGAAATCAACAAAAAAAACGCTATTATAAATTAATGTTTTTCAAAACCGTATTTTGCCTGGAGTAGGATGCCTGGCGCCAGGAGCGTGGATTAGAGGTGAGCCCGCCTTCCTTGTGTCTATACTCCAGGCAAACACGGTTTTGAAAAACATTAATTTATAATAGCGATTTTTTGTTGATTTAATTTTAAATTTAAATTTTAAGATAATTTATTCAAGAATCCGGCAAACTTTCCACCCGGAAGTAATTATGTAGATTTAAATGAAGCATGCATTGTCTTTTTTTGTACGATTTATATTGAATATTATAGAGCAAATGTAAATGAACCAAAATAAAGACAAACATGTTTATTAATTTTTTTCTGACTTTTTAGAAGCTAGTTAATTTATCATTTTTTTGATGTCTGAAATTTTGTCGGATTTTGTCGCTGGGTAACTATTTAATTGATAATATATCCGTTACACATCAAAAATAAGCTATTATAAATTATTTCCAAAATTGACATTTTTTCCATACAAGTTGTCAGTTCATTGACTGGACTACTATATCCCTTCGGCAATGTACGTAGCCGGATCATAATCATCATCGTCTCATATACCTACGTCCCACTACTATAGGCAAAGCTCTCCAGTATCAAGTACCTAACCAGTTGTAATCACAGTTTTTCTTCCTTAAAGGAAATCCGTTGCAATCACGAAACAAGGTAGGTAAGTAGGTTTGTTAATTATCTTAATATATAGGTAGTTAAAATTATTTGAACTGAGGTCATGAATGGCTATTGTACTGAGCTCATGAATAGCCTTTGTTTATGTGGCGCTAACCTTTTTGTTGCAAAAAATGGCACGCGTCCGACCACACAGTCATATTGTTAGACTTGAATGCTATTGTTCTGAATATAAGGATCAGTCCAGTTCAGAAAATCTCAACTATACACAAGTGTTGAAAATGCTATTGTCCTCTTAAACCATGTTAAACCTATTCAACAAGGAATAAGGTTGAAAATTTAATATCCACGCAATGTAGTTCTAACCTTTTTTTGTAAGTAACTGGTTGGCAGTTACGAGAACAAAAGCAGATAATAGAATTGTATTAGACACAATGCCATTGTGAATGCAGGTAAATGGATGAGCTTAGTTTAGAAAATTTCAACTATACCCGTGGAGCAAACAGCCGGAAATAAATCGTTCAGCACACACCACCCTTTTTTTCGTGGGGAAATGAATTTACGCATCCCGCCTGGCTGGGGAACCAGGACGGGTATGACGGACTCCCAGGAACCACCCGGACTACCGTCGGTGCTCTACGGGCTGCTTTATGGCGGAGACATTGGAACGCTCGCGCACACTTCCGCGACTCCGCCAGCAGCTGTTCTGTGTGAGACCTATCGCGTGAGGGGAGGAGATGGATACTCGCCCCCAGAATAACATTGTCAGGGGCGTGCCCGAACCCCGACCCGCCCTCCTACTCGAGAACCTTTTCCCCATGGATGGCAGTCGCCCCCGTAACTACTACCCGGGTAGCACACATCATCGTAAACCAACTACTTAAATCTACAAACATAAACCGTTCAATAACCTGTAATCCGACTACGGAAAAGTAACTGAAAAAAAAGCGTTTTTTCATATAAAATGTAGCCTATGTCTCGAATCGATTCCCTCATTGTCCAAATCAGTTCAGCATCTTAAACGCTACTTGGAACGCACGTAGATACAAATATGGTCTGCTAAAATGATATCCCTTCCTTTCGGGTCTGCCGCAGTCGGACAAAAATGCATCTTTCTATTCTATTATATTTCTATTCTATTCTATTTCTATTCTATTCTATTCTATTATTGGTCCGCGTCGATGCGCGCGTTATGTACTAAAAATGCTTTCCGATGACTAAATTTCTAAGAGACCACAAACGCAACTTTAGAAACTCTGTTACCCATTTTACGAACAGTTTAGCAATGGTCCTCCATTAGCGGACTCACGCAATGATAATTATAAAGCATAGGTGCACCGAATCGCTGGGGGCTGACCATTGCTTCATGACGTAACTTTACATAACGCCATGTCATGCGATCTGAGATTAGACGTGGGACTGCTTTCATAACGCTTTGTCTCCTGTTGTCATGTGTAACAAGCTATATCTACAAGTTTTGTATGTACATCCAGCATTATAAACATGTATACACATTTCGACCTTATGTCCAAGCAATATGGTTCTTGAACCACGTAGAATGTATACACGTTTAAGATACTTAATCCCTTTTTCTGGGGTGTCTTTTGTAGAACTCGCAGTCCATGCGATATTTTTCCGCGTGTGAATCTGTTGCAAATGCAATGAAAGTTGCAAAACTATACAGGATTGGAGTATTTGGAGTATACGACGTTTCATTAAATGCTCGTTGCTTAAGCTTAAGGCTTATTTAAAATCTGTTCGGCATTAAGATATGACTTAATGATTGACTCACAAATCCCTATGTTAGATGTTATCAGCGCATTAACTTTATTTGTAGGTACTCCACAGTAATTGGTAAGTAATTATAGACTTAGATAACTAGCAGTTCCTGCGACCATTTACAAAGAACGTTACAGACACATAGCGTATGTCCATTAGAAAGGTCAACCCACATATTGATGAAAGAACTTTTGGATTGCGATGAGTAGTTTAGGCGATTACACTCAACTTACAAATTGAAACTTGCACAATCACAAACTGGCATTTAAAAATACTTAGGTACAGTATTACAAACTTTACCTGACCTTTAATAATATTTGTACGATTATTGGTTCTAACTCTAACCTGCAACTTTTTCACATAGGACTCATGTAGAAGTACCTATAGATATTATTCCAACCTAATTATTTCCAAAATGAAGTGTTGAAGTGGGAGGCTGGTTATGTCTGCCGTATGCCAAGTGAGCTGTGGCTCAAGATCGCCACTGAATGGCAGCCCAAAATCTCAAAACGGAGACGCGACAGACCTCGCCGGCGATGGCGGGACGAGATAGACTCCTTTTTAAAGGATTGGCCAGAGGCTGCTTGGGATCGGGATGCCTGGAAACGGAGGGGGGAGGCCTTGGCCCAGCAGTGAGACACCATAAGCTCCTAAGAATAATAATAATATTATTATTAATAATAGTATTATTATTATTTCCAACATTGGATGAATAGCATTTTAGCCGGAATTACGTCTACGTGCTTATGCAAGGACTATTATAACTATTAATATGAAAGTTTGAATGGTTTACTCCATCACGCTAAAATGAATTGACAATTTGAGTGAATTGTTGTGAAGGGCAGTTTCTTAACTTGAGTTTAAATATTTATTTTACTTTTTATCTAGGAAGCCATCCCGTAAGAAGATGACATTGGAGGTTGACTTGTTGAGGGGTTTTAAACGACTAGGTATCTACTTTATTTATGTAGAGACCTTCTGTTTTGCCCTATAGGACGGTCCGGCCTTGCAATCACCTTCTATGGTGACGGTCCGCCCTTACAATCACCTTCTATGGTGATGCAACGGCCTAACTCTTTACTGGTTGTTTGGCTTATTAAGTTACGAACGGAATATAAATTGAATAGGTGTAAACAATCGCTGAATAGAATCACAATTATTGTTTACGTGAGAGTTGCGTCACCTGTTTTGATTTGCATTCCAAGGTCGGTCAAGCGATGGGAGGTATAAGTGGTTTAGATAGTTTTATTGACACATCAAGCTTAAGCAGGAAAAGGAAAACTATGTTTTACGGTGTCGAAATGTATTTATTTTTTGTAAATAAAAATAAAAACATAAAAAATCTTACACTATAAACATATTAAGCTATTCTTATGATAAACTTTATACAAATGTTGAGCCCAACGGCCAGCCACTTCGCGCGTTTTGGCACCGTGACCGGACTCTGCGAGCCGCAGCGGGCTGTCAGTATAACCGGCGCGGGGGCCAATGGCGACTGGCTGGTCGCTGGGCGTTGCAACCCGTTCGCGTGCATAGTCGCAGGTGTTGGATTTGGTGATACAAGAGCCTGGTGGGCCGGCATCACCTACATTGTACGTGACTGCCGGCCAAATTGATTAAACATTCGGCCGCTCCTGAGGTCTTACGGATCCGGCCGAATTAAACATCCGAACGCTCAGTGGCTATACGGCGGACCTATGTGGGACTAGAAGCGGAGCGACGCGCTTAGCTGTTGATCCGATCACGGTATGATCCACTGGATGTTTTGCATTCGGAATCGTGTTAGGGACTTAGAAGGGAGCGCCGTAGCTGCCGGACGGGGCGCGGGCGGGGGCGCCGTAGGAGGAAGACGGGCCGGAGGGGTACCCACCGGAGGAACCGCCGGACGGGTAGCCGCCGGAGGAGCCGCCGGACTGCTCGAACTGCGCGACCTGGATCGCCTGACGGACTCCCTCAAGGTTGATGCCGACGACGCGGCTGCTGTAAGCGGGCGCTCCGTATGACGAAGACGGGGCTCCGTAGGACGATGAAGGGGCGCCGTAGGAGGACGATGGGGCGCTAGGGTAACCGCCCTGACCGCCGGAGCCAGAGGACGAACTGGAGGACTCCTCTTTAAGGAGGATTTGGCGAACTTGCTCGAGGAGCTGCTGGTCAACATTCTGGCCCTCGGAGGTCTGGTAGCCGGAGGAGACGGCGCGGTAGCCGCCGCCGCCGCCGCTCACGCCACCGCTGAATCCCCCAGAGCCTCCTGACGGGCGGTTGTAGTTGTAACCGCCCGGGGCCTCGGCGCGGGCGACCACCACCAACGCAAGGGCTATGCACTGTGGAAAAGATTATCAGTCAGACAATTGGCATGGTGAATACAATCTTTATAATCTATGTTCATATTAGATGACAATCGTTTGATGTTAAAGTGACAATTGATCATAATCAAACAATAGTCGGCAGTAAATTTAAGGACAATTCAAATGCTAAACGTAGCGCTGTTAAACATGTATTTTATCCTTCTCGGCTTAACAACCGCTCGAAAATGTAAATTACGTGAAACGTGCATTGTCTTGCTTTCCAATTCTGCGCATTTTATTTGCTAAGTAAGTCTCGAGATACCATAAACCGTATAATATGCAAATACACGCTACCGTTGCACAACCTTTGGCCAGCGGGCTTCAGTTGTTTTTTTAGATGTTCAAATGAAGTTGAAAGTGAAATTTTAAAGTTCTCACGAGTGCTTCAGGTTAAGTGGCAAAGGTTAGGCAACGTTACCGCTCTTAACATTTTACTTTCTTATGTATTGTCACGTTCGTTGATGTTTAAACACGCAACAGCTATTATTCAATAAAATTTTGATAGCTTAATAAATGCATTGTTTTTATCGCGATAAAATTGTGTCTAACTATGAAATCCAACAGCCGAGTGAAAGTTCAGTAGAAATGTCAGAGTTGAGGTGATACAGCTGTATTGCGTCACAGGTGCATTCACCTTAAATGCTAGGCCAGCTCCAGATGATCTCTAACCTCATAAACTTATATCTGTAACCCTTTACACCACCAAGGATTCCTAATGTCATCGCCAGTGGCGTCAAAAACTTTAGTTACCGGGGCGTACATTGCTAAAGTGTCCTGTATGTTTACAAATGAGACTCATGCTGAGGAAAAGAGAGCCCTTTATTGAGATTGAGACAACTACCATAATATACTTTTAGATTTAAAAGAATTTTGTAAACTGGTTTTGTTGTTGTTGTTGTTTCGAAATAAATATTATTCATTCATTTATTCATTCAGATTTATATGCTACCATACGAGTATCAAGAGTGTTGTTGTGTGATTATTTCTCTACGTGACGAATGGTCAATAAATATTCACGATAAAAAATTATCATCCAAGCTCTTTTGGCTTAATAGCCAACAATTGCTATTGCTTAATGGCAATTGAATGATATTTTTCAAAACGGGCCCCAAAATAGAACACGTGTTTAAGTTTTAAAGATCACGTGAGACTATCAAGTGACATACTTTTTTTTATTCTCTATGGTTGATGCACTAGGTTATGCAAGGGTTCCGGGCGGAAGTCACGCCAGTGTCATTAAGTTCAGAGCTTTCGATCGCGTTGTCTATGGTGCTCAATCATGCTATAGTTATGCATAGACAATTGTGGGAGTTCGTGATGAACTTTATGGTTGTAATAGCCAGGAGATATAAATTAAATAATTGACAATTGCAGCTGTCTGGTGAGGAATAGTAAAATTATTTAATTAAATTATAACAATTTTATGTGTCATAATTATTTAACTTAGTGCCTCTAGGTGTGACGTTCGAAAGTTGCACGTATTACGTCGTATAAGTTTTCAGCGGTAAAGGTATGTTTTTTTTTTTAAGTTATAGGGTAGGTATACCAAATCAATACATTTCCTAATATATATTTATCACACCTTAGTTTATTAAATTTAGTCTGTGGGTAAGTAAAATGGAAAATCCCACGGAAACACTTTTCTACAAAGAAAAATCTCTGTAGAAACAGAACAACTAGGTACGACCTAATTCAAATAAAATCTTATTATTCCAATAGTGAAGTTACCGAGTGCAAAAAAGTTTAGGTAAACAGTTTTTTTTTTAAATTTTGCTCCAGCAATCCAAGTTAAAATTCAATCGGTGTTCGATATCTGAATTAAAATTCGCCTCGTTAGTGTTTTTATGGACACGGTCGTAAGAAAGGATTACGTAAGAGTTACGAATATCATGCATTATGTAATTTGAATATTGCAGTAATTTATTACAAAAGTTATAATAGTGTGGCATGCAGAGATTAGACGTGAGAATTATTGATTAAGATTTACTTTTGCTATCTGACTGTATTACTCGATTGTTCATGGATTGAAGTCATGTATTTTAAGTACGGAGTGGTTTCATTCTCGTTCGTAACTAATTTCTTTTTTGTAGAAAAATGGAGGACCGCAGTTTTTAATATTTAGATACTTAAGTTACCTAGTTACTTACTTTTTTATAGTGATTCAAGTTGTTTTTTTATTGAAACCGATCATTCTGTATTTGATTTCGTTTAACCTAACCGTAACTTTGCAATTAATTTTAAATACTTTTTGAGTTAATAGTCTTATTATGATATGGATAGATAGAGTATCGTTACCACGATTAACATTTCATTTCTAATTAACAATGAAAAATAAATTTGGCATTTTTTTTTATCCGATTTGTTTTCATTATATAAGTAAGTATAATTAGGTACTCATTGCATATCATTTACGACTTTGATTGCACTTCCAATTAGGGTCCAAACTGTCATGTCCAATGTCATGTTATTTAAATATGTAATCTTCATTGTGCAAAAGAAAACTTATCAGTACAATCAGGGGTTATAGTAGAAGTAGGACATAAATATCTGTACGCGCCTTTATGACAGTGGCAATAGAGTCCTTTACAGATATTTATGTACGTATATTATTACCCCTGCTATATCTTACCTACAAGAGGCGAGGCGTACTTAATGCCAAAGATTTGATTCTGGCCGAAGCAGACAAACTATCCTTTCGCAACCTCCATAACTTCAATATTACAAATCGGAATTTAATTACGTTTACTAGGATTTGTGGGGCTTTAAGTTATGCGCGATCTCTGACCTGCGGCCGAGTGCTTGCACAAGGGAAGATGAACGCACTTGTGCAATAATATCTAATTGGCGTGGTTTGCCTACTGAGTAAGGCACTGTGGCCCGTTCCACAAAGCTAAAATACTACATTACTTACCTAGGGCGGGAAAACAAATAGTCCGTAACACCTACGTCAAATGACAACATGATAAAATGCATGGCAGTAGTTGGCAACTTTGACGCCGTCAGCCAAGTACTTTCGGCCATTTTAGGACTGACAGGCTTAGGTTTACTCTCTCTACGATTAAAGGGCTAAATGATGTCACGTGTCTCGTACTTTTGTCACATGACGTAAACCTACCCATACAAATTTGGACCGGAAGTGAAGGCCGTTTTTTTTTTTTTTTTTCATGCATTTTATCATGTTGTTATGTGACGTAGGTGTATTGGGAGTGGACTTACGGACTAAAATAGTGTCTCAGATCGCAGGTATTTAACACCCGAGCCGAAGACAAGGGCGATAAATATACAATCTGAGGCTTTCTTTATTACCGCCTGTGGTAAGTACTTAATTTGACATCTCTACCTGGCCAGGAAGTGGGCTTTCCCACACGTGCGTGCGGTAGTTGCTATTCTATGGCCAAGTATGACGTAAGAAGAAACTAAACAGTGGCGTTTGACCAATAGCGACTGGCCATTTGACCTGTGTTGTTAAATTAGACTTTTAAAATTGTAACTTCGTGAAACGGGCTATTGGAGGGAAATAAAGGATTTTAGGAGGCAACATCGGCCAAGGAGTGTATACATTCTTAATGGGCCGGCAGCGCGCATGTGACACCCCTGGAGTTGCAAGCATCGATAGGCTAGGGTGACCATTTACCATCCAGTGGGCCGTAAGCTTGTTTGCCACTGACGTGGAGCACCTTAGCAAGTTAAGAGTCCGCAGTAAGCTCGGCCGAATTTTACCTTCCCATACAAACGTAGTTACGCTCTCATTTTAAAACTACGTGTTGGATTGTGAAGAAACTTTGCATATATAATGACATGAGGTATATCTATGTCTGTAATTAGTTTATATTGTTCCAGTTTAAAAAAAAAAACGAAATACATCAAAAACAAGTTATGTATGAAAAATATAAATTCGCTGTATTTTTTACTATGGTATCTGAAGCTACATAAACTAATTACAAACATAGATATACCTCATTTAATTGTATATGTAAAGTTTCGTCACAATCCAACTCGTAGTTTTAAAATGAGAGCGTAAATACAAGGAGAATCCAGCTTACTGCGGACTCTTAAGGCGATGCCTTGATTTGAGTCGAACACGCCCCTTAGACAGAGACACGCTGATGCCTTCAGCGCACGAGGGAAAGAGATGTAACACTCTTCGCGTATGGCTTTTTTGGACAAATTTCGATAAATACCTAACTTAGAGACGTTTTATTTAAATTTCATAAAGTGAGATTTTAGATGAGATAAAATACTATAGTATTGACTAGATTGTGTCGTAAAATAATGTATCGTTTGAGTAGGCTGAGTAAACAAAAGGAAAATACAGACCCAACTTTGGATTTTTTTTCTATCGAGGAAATTTTAAGCAATCATGTATCGATAAAATCAGACCTTATCGTTTCTTAATCTAGTCAGAACAGCGTTTCAAAGCACGTGATAATTTCCAATGCACAGCCTTAATAGGATGTACTTGATTAGATTAGCGTTGTTAGCATCTACTTAATACCACCATTTTCACCAAAGTGCTAAGTTTACTATTACATCATTCTGTAAACAACTTATCATTAATTACAATAGACTCTAAATGTCTGGGAAATTTAAAGTTTTCACGCTCATATATAATGTTTAAAGACCATTATTATAACCAAAAGCATAGACAGTTATCGTTAGGAAAATTATGTACTGTGCGCAACGTAATGAGAGATAGACAAAAAGATTGACTGACGATTTATGATGTGAACTCGATTTGAATAGAGCGGTAACATTATTCATTATTTGCTGCTTTAAATAAGATGGTCACCAAAAAATACTCGAAAAAACTGACATAAGAATAAAGAAGGGAATTTCCAAACCATCTAAAAAGTAATTGTCTAATCGAAACTGAAAACTGCCGATTTGATCGCAAGCTGAAAAGTTCTGAAATCAACTTCAGTGCATAGAGTCCAAAAATACTCGAATCAGAACCACATCCCGTGTGTCACATTTCAATAATCGGCCGTTAATCGGATGCCAAATTTAAATACCGATGCACTGTCAAACTTGATTTCGGAACGTCACAATCACTTGTCACTTTTTTTTAAATTCACTGGGCACGGGCACTGCACTGGACTTACCGCTACGAAGGCCTTCATGATGCTTAGTGATGGGTCACTTCGGTTACTAGTGAAGTAATGTGATGTTCATGGATGGTATCTGGCACTATATAGCTAAATGGCCGCGGTGGGGCGGAGAAAGGATAGCATGGCAGTTGTGCAAGAAAGGGAGATGAGACTTAGCGCCCGATGAGGAAGTTTGTCTAATTGGAGGGCGATTTTTTAAATTTTAGGAGATTGATGGGTGTGTCATGAACATTACCGGTTGAGTAATTTGCAGGTCGGTTTTATGATGTTTGGAATAAATATTTATGTGCCGCGTGGTTATTTGATACGCTCAAGCTATGTTAACATCTAAATTACCGTTCTTGAACGATTTATTTTTACATATTTGTCGATAAAATTATCTACTCAGTTTAGGATAAAGGGCATTGGGTAACCTTGTATGAGAAAATATTTTGCAGCGGCCTAGGATGTTTTTTTAATAATCTTTATTAATATATTCTATAGGTATATAAAATTAAAGGCGTTAAACTATCGGAGCCGAGATATTTACTTAAGTTTTAAGTTTTGTTTATAACTTTTAATATGACCTGCGGAAATATATCTTGTAAATATCTCGGCTCCGATGCAGTTTAGAGTATTACATTTCATAGCAAAATATGTTTGTTTAGAATAGATCTATCATAATATACCACTTTAACGAGTGGCCGCTCATCTAAAAAAAATTACAACACTACCCAAACCCCTTTACGCATTTTATAATTAATGTATTTTATTTTGGTATCGATCTTTTGGGTGTAAATCATTATGAAAGAAAATATTAATTAGTATAAGTAGATAAATTAAAACCTTATGGAACGAGTAAGCGAACGAAGTTCTCCTTTTCAGCTTGGTGCAAAATTCTTTCGTCTGTCCGTCTGTCCGGCTGTTCTCCTCTACGGGTCGCATTGCTCAACCGATTCTCGTGAAATTTTGTGAGCAGGTTCAATAATTATACTATAGCTACTTACATATAACTGCCGCTCGTGGCGCCCACGCGCCTTTTCAAACGCCGTGTCAGTTGATGAAAATTCAAATTAATTCCATTTAAGATAAACTTCAAATTTCACTGTTCGTTTTTGCGTGCTGGGCGCCACGAGGATAGAGCTCACAGAGCCACTAAGTATTTTAGGAATTAATTGTACGGGTTTTTTATATCATATCGGTGGCTAAAAATAGGTATACGGCGCACATGATCGTAAGGTGTTAAGCCTGCTTTATACAGTGGGCCATCACGGTCCATCGTACAGGACGCAACTATGCGTTAGACGGAGAAAGACATCGCCGCGCCATAAGCCATCTGACACCACTACCCTCTCCACACGCTGGCCCATCCTAGTGGGCCATTAGGATGGGCCATCATGTAGAGGAGCCATTACCGTATTAATGGCCTTGAATAAATTTAAAATGTACATTTCTGCTGTACCTATTCACTTATTTAGTAAGCACCAACCAATCTTTTCTCTTAGCTAAGACTCCAGCACTGAAAGACTGCATTGTCAACACGTAATATGGAAATCAATTTTCACAGTAATTTAATACGACAAAAGTTGACAAAACGAACAATGATGCGGGCTGGTCAGCAAAGGCATACAGATGTAGGGTTGACTCTCTTGCTTTTTGTGTTTTTTATGTTTGAAGTTCGGTGTCCCTATACATTACTATATAAAATAAAAATGTGATACCCCTGCGACACGCAAAATATTGTTAAGTAACTCGTCTTTTTCGCCAGGATTGTTATCCCTGTTTAATGACTCAAGATGCTTTTGTCGTCTAGTGAAGAAGAAACCATCGTATTACGGTGCTGTTATTCCTTGTCCAGAGCGTGTCCTTATGCTAAATAATGTATTGACGCTAAAAAAATATCAAGGTCGAATGTGAATCAATGTCATCACGTGTGTACTTACTAACACTTTTTTACAAGTTTTTATTTAACTTGCACTGTTGACTGTTCGCATGTAAGAATCTAAATATGTAACTGTTATAGGTATTTATTATATTATTTACACATACTCGTAATTGTATGTAAGTATATGTATGTACATCTTAGTCTATAGTATGTAAGTGTATATGTTTACCTTCCACTTTTTTACTGGGGGATTTATGACGAAAAAGGGGGTATCCGAATGAATCGTTGTTTGTCATACTTATGTTTATTCTATGACAACGCTTATTATGATACCACTGAGCTGATCTGATAATGGAGCACAAGATAAACCCATCGTGTTTGGGCTCATTGGAACCCCTCTCAATGAGTTGTTTTATGACTGTGCCAATAAAACCGTCAGCTATACCTAAACGATTTCCCTGAAAGTATAATTCTTGTCAAAAATACTGTGACGATAACCGACAGATCGTCCCATTTCAGTAACGAGATAAAGACGATATAAAACATCCATCACTTTCTGGCACTGTCTAAGCGGTGACGTTTATGCTAACCCTACGCACACTCCCTATGCGCACGCGTTTGAAATTAGCGAATACGCGTCACATTGTCTGCCGCCCTATTGGAAAACGTCTTAGGGCCGTTACAGACGGACTCCATTTCGACTGCTTTCTGGCAGCAAATGTGCAGTTTGAATACTTTGAATGAAGTTTGCAAAACGTCTGCTGCAAATGTGCAGTCATCTTGCATTTCTGACGACTGCACTCTGACGTGTTAATGCAGTTTGTAATGATTGTACCTAGGCTGTCTGTAATGGCCCTTAAGGCTGCGCTTATGGATAAGCGGCGAGGGTCCCGCGACGGAAGTCACCCATACGCAAACATAACATAGCCTTGCTTTAGGAGCGTTTAATGTGCAGACGTGAGCGTTTCCATAGTCGCATTTATAACAACCCGCGACTCGCTCCTGCGCACGCGTTGCCTGACCATAGGTTATCGAGGTCTAACAACCCACAACGAGACAACGCGCTCAGGTCTCTCGCCCCCTAAGGCCGCGGTCTGGACACCAGCGGGCAGCGGGGCGATGAGCAGCTGCCCATACATACAAGTCGCTCGAATTATAAACTGCCGCTCATCGCCCCGCTGCCAGCTGGCCTCCAGACCGCGGCCTAAGAATACCTTAAGATTTTTACAGTAGACAGGAGCTATACGCGGGCCACCATCGGACGGAAACACTCCTATGCAGCTAAATTAAGAACTGGTCTTAAAATGGCTGATGGCTTACCTTAAACTTACTGTGTGAATGTCATGCCAGACAAAGATTGACGGCTATCCGCAACCAAAGGAATTCAAGGTACTCTCGCTGAGCTGCATCATCCGTTTTGTGGACATGACGGAGCGAGCCTGGGAGTAGACATTTATGTCTACTCCCAGGCTCGCTCCATCATCGCTCCTCCTTTAGGAGGGGGCAAATGCACAAAAGCTCCCACTGGGTCGAAGTGTATCAGAAAGAGCCCTCATCTAAATAAGATAGGGTGGGTAATGGTTTACTTGCCGCAACCTGATAGTAACTCAGAAAGGAAAAAGTGGAACTAAGACAAGGACAACAATAATAATATTCTGTCATGGTCGCCCTTAGGGTCTCACCGCTGCCGCTCGGATTCCTGGCCGAGTCATAAGACATATGATATTTACGCATACATACTGTTTAAACCTGTGTTCATCAGGGAAAGTGTGTTCCCGTTAAAGTCTTTAAGACATTGTCATAAGATTGAATTTCATCTGGCCTGTGGAAAAGGTCTTTCACTATAATATAATCTGAATAGACACTACTTACCACAACCCGCTTTTACGGTGCCTTTACGAGCTCATAATATTTTATGTCTATTGACGCTCGTAAACCCACCGCTCTGGGAATCGATATGTTCCACCGTTCATGGCGTGAGGGATTGCTTCAAAATACATGTTTGGCGACCATTTTTTACGACAAAGACTAGCTGGCTTAGTAAAGTTGATAGTGATGCTGCCTAAGGGTTCGGACTTCCACAAGGAAAGGTGTGTGATGTTGTAAATTTGTATATTTTGTGTGTAGGAGGTCTCACAAACGTACGATACAATTTATTACTAATCCCCTAATTCCACACCTCACTAGTAATACAAGAAACAATACAGAGCAGCAAATAAAAACAAAGGTAATCCTGCGGTCTTATCGCTAAAGATATCGATCTCTAGCAGGCAGGCAACCTCCGGTACTGTGCTTGTCCGCAGATGAGAGAATCGATACGATTAAATTTATACTGTTGGCGATGAACGAAATGGCGCCTTACCCTCATCGGTGGAAAACTTCCATCAGATCCGTCCCCATAGCAGGTAGGGTTACAAAAGCTCCGCCTACAAATCAACCTAGGACAAGCATGAAAGTTTGTGTCACAGTACAAATTGGACAATAGGGGTGTAGACTCAAAATTTATTATTACTCCAAAAGAAAGAAGAAAAAAAAATTGCCTGATAATTCATTATCATATTTGAATGGGATTTTCAAATCCCATTCAAATATCTCAAAAAATTACGAAGCTGCAACCGTTTTAACGTTGCAGATCGTGACGTCACGGTCCTCGAGCGTCATAGTAAATGACAATCGTTTCATATGAAGTGCGTTTTGCGGAAAAGGGGCAGAACATACCCCCTCTTCAAACTTTGGACACTTATAAATTTGTGATTATTTAACTCTTGCGCTGCTTTTTTCTCCATTTGGCTATATTTTAATAGTTTTTCGAGAAAATACAAAATTATTGATTGTTTTCTTTAGTGTCTACACCCCTGTTTATGACTCCCGAGATCGGTGAGCTGTAGAACTCGAAAGCCCGTCTCTTTGTAAAGAAAAGTTTGAAGAGAAATGCGACCTAGAGATCAGCCGGACAGCCGGATATCAGGACATCCGAACATACGAATGAATTTTGGCCCAAAGCAAAACGGAGAACTTCTTTCGCTGTAACATCAATTTTGGGTATCATTAGCAAAGATACACATCAGCCTGTATACGTCCCACTGGTTGGGCATAGGCATCTTTTCATGGGTGAGAGGGAATGGGCAGTAGTCCCCACGCTGGCCCAGCCCGGGTTGGGCACCTTTGAATTTCTTTGCAGTTTTATGCTGTTCTGAGGGGACCGATGTTTTTGGTTTAAGAACACATAGTTTGGTTTAAGTAAGGACTTTACTTAGATACTTAATTATTTCTCCAAGTAAAAAAGAGCTTGCGAGCAAACCATATCATAATGATGGACCCACACGATGTGTCGCTTAATTCTGGGTCATAACGTCATAGCAATTAGCAGCATAATAGTGTATAGCAAAGAGTTGGGTCAGTGTCTCTCAGGGTCAGATGTAGCCTAGAGGCCAGGGACTGAATGTGGTGGTTAACGGTACTTAATAAAGGTATTGCAAGGTATACCGTTTGAAACCGTACCTTTACTCATCACCTTGAAGATCAGTTCCGATTAAAGGTGCTGAATCAAAACGATACTTGTAACATTAGGTACTCTGCCTACTCTACCTATCCAAAGCATATAGTTATCATTTTAAAAGAAAGGTATTTTAACAAAACGTTATTGCGGCTATTTTGCTAGAGCTTCAACGTACCTATATCGTTACAATTTTAAAATAAAGGTACTCAAGTATACCGTTATCATTTTAAAATAAAGGTACTGGAACAAAACGATATTGAACTATTTTGCTACTGCTCCAAAGTATACCGTTATCATTTTAAAATAAAGGTACTCGAACAACACGATAGTGAACTCTTTTGCTACTGCTTCAAAGTATACCGTTATCATTTCAATATCGGATAACGGTACCGTAATTAAAGGGTATAGGAGGTACATAGTTGATGAAGTTCAACAAGGTAAAAATAATTTGCAGTAACGAGATGTACACTAAATTATCATTTCGATAGGCATTATCAGTGTCTTGCAACTATTTTTGAAAGTCTTAGCTAGTAAACTATTGATAAACAAGTCGTCGAATTCCAAAGCAATATCAAATTTTTATGCTTTTGCGATAAAGTCGAAATTTCAACAAAAAATGGAAGCTATTACTTACGTCCTAAGTCTCCTTTATTTGTTTGGTTCGTCGCCTATACAGACTAACATACATACAATATGTTCTTATTTTAAAACATAACAAAAACACTAACTGCGACTGCTGTTGCGCAACTTCGTGGTGTTAGCCCCCCTATTCTGTAACTTCATTTAAGCTCACCTCACCTCAGCACTACACATACACGTATATTAACATTATTTACTAGCTCAACTTCTCTAAGAAGATATCTAAAATATTACATGTCGAAAAATTCGTTTAAGCTGTAGAAGTTTTTGTTATTAAGCCATTGGTGTAGTTTTTTTTAAATAACACAATATTCATAGACCGAAATTCACTAGGCATTTTATTATAAACTTGTATACACATAATCAAACAGCTTTTTTTATGTTTCGCTAAACGTGAATAGTCATCAGGTAACAGTCTATCTGGGTCTCGACAGGAGCGAGGGTGAGTATCACATGCTTTTCTAAACAATGATTTATGCTTTTGGACAAACACACACACTTCGTAGATGTAAAGCGCGGGAAGCGGTAACAAACTGAGCTTTTTAAACAAAGGCCTACATGATTCGTCAGGTCGCATTTTATATATTGCTCGTATACACTTTTTCTGTGCGAAAAATTACTATCCAATTGCGTCTTCCAGTCAGGTTTCTCGTCTATAATAACTTCTAGAAATTTAGTTAGAGGTGCATTTTGTATACTTGGTATATTAAGATTGTAGTTAGGGCGATGACTCGCTGCTGTGTTAAATTGTACATATTTCGATTTGTCGAGATTAATTATTAGGTTATTAGAGTAGAGCCAATCTTTAACAATTTGGATTGTATTACTTATGGTTTGCTCGTGGTCTTTAAGTGTATTCGTGTTTTTATTAGATGTCACTATAATGGATATGTCGTCGGCGTATAAAATACAATGGTGGTTTGTTATGCATGTAATGTCATTTATTTATAATAAGAACAAGATCGAGCCCATAACGCTTCCTTGGGGAACACCGTATTTGTTTTGTATATTATTACTTCCACAGTGTTATGTCCTATGGAATCCTGTTGTGGGGGAAAACGGCTGATATCCAGACCATATTCGTGCTACAGAAACGAGCTGTACGCTCCATATACGAACTAAAAGCTCGAGATTCTCTCAGGGACAAATTTAAGGAGGCAAACATTCTTACTGTAGCATGCCAATACATTCTTGAGAATATCATGTATGTGCGGAAAAACCTTCATGAGTTCGAACTCAACAGTGATATCCACGACTACAACACCAGAAGTAAAAACAAGATCGCAGTGAAGGCTAGTCGTCTCCGCAAGGTTAGCACGTCGTTCGTGGGGAACCGCATACGTTTTTATCAATCAATCAATCAATCAAATATTTATTTGCATAAAATACAGTACACTTGTACTGTATTTGGATGTCATAGTATTACGAATAGTGTCATGTATTAAGCCGGTTCAGGCGTGCAAATATTCAATACACTCTAAAATTAATTTTACATCATTATTTACATTATACTTATATTATTATTTACATTTATATTACATGTCAAAAGGAAGAAATAATTCATATAATCATAGTAAATTAAATTTTAGTTCTATAATTAAACAATCTTATATGTCTCCAAAAATAATCTTATACTATAAAAACATTTATCCAGCAGCCAGCTATTCAACTTAGATTTGAACAGGTTACCCTCTAACTTCTTTAATTCCTCGGGCAGACGGTTGAAGATGGCAATACACATGTTAAATGCGTTCCGCTTGTAAACATCCTTGTGACATTGTGGTTTCAGGTACAGGTTTTTCCCTTTAAGTCTAGTCTGCCTTTGCGAGTTTTCCCCACGTTTGCTAAAATAGTATTGGTGTTTCTTTACAAATACGCATACTTCTCTGAGGTATAAACTAGGCAAAGGCAGAATGTGCAGTTTCTTAAACAATGGGACACAGCTATCATCGAACCACGCATTGCAAATGACTCTGACACACTTCTTCTGAATCCTAAAAACTCTATCTACGTCCACCGAATTACCCCACAGAATCAAACCATACAGTAACACCGAAGAAACATACCCGTGGTATGCTGTGAGCGCAGCCTCCGGCGAGACTGTATCCCGTAGTCGTTTTAAGGCAAAAACGAAGCGATTTAGGCTCGAACAGACTTCGTCTACGTGAAGCTTCCAATTCAAGTGCTTGTCCATCATAATGCCTAAAAACTTAAACGTGTCAACTTTGTCAACGTTTTCATTATTATAATTCAAATGTAATTTTATGTCAGCCGAATTATAGGACAGAAATTGCATGCATTTAGTTTTATTTATATTAATCTGTAGATCATTAATATTCATCCAATTGATAACATTCATTAATACATTATTCAAGTCCCGTTCGTAAGTTAAATTATTGTTACATTTTAGTAAAAGTGTCGTGTCATCAGCAAACATAATCGTTTTACAAGAGACGGCATTTGGCAAGTCATTTATGTAAATGATAAAAAGTAAAGGTCCTAGAATACTCCCTTGAGGAACCCCTGTATTTGTTAATCTAAACTGAGATCTGTACGTTTTTTTAAGAACCCCATTTTCTCCAGAAATTTTACTGATTTCCGTGCACTGCTTTCTATCTTCCAGATAGCTCTTGATCCAGTCCAGCACCCTTCCTCTCACTCCATATCTTTCCAACTTGTGGAGAAGTTTAGAGTGATTGACGAAATCGAAAGCTTTTGTCATATCCAAGAAGACAGCCATTATTGGAGTTTTATCATTTAAACTCCCAGTGACATACTTAATGAAGTCAAAACAGGCCAATGCAGTTGATTTGCCCTTCCTAAAACCAAATTGTTCAGGACGCAGAAGATTAAACTTGGTTAAAAATTCGTTTAGTCTTGTATGAACTGACCTTTCAAATATCTTCGATATTATTGGGATTAGTGCTATCGGCCTGTAATTGTTTAGGTTCCGCTTATCTCCCTTTTTAAACAACGGCTTCACTATACATGTTTTTAAGGCCCGTGGGAAGATACCTTCAACAAAAGATAGATTTATAATGTGCGAGAGCGGAATGCACAACCACGGGGCGCATAATTTTATATTTTTTGTGGTGATATTATCATGACCACAGGACTTGCTGTTATTTAATGACATGATAATTTTGAAAATTTCTCTTTCGTCTACGGGCCTCAAAAACATAGTATACGGATTGGTAGCAGGTAAATAGGACGAGTACGAAGCTCCTGCAGTGCTTGAGTGAGAACATGCCAAATCTATAAAATAATTATTAAAAATATTGCAAATGTCAAGAGGATTACTGTGTATGTCATTATTGAAATTGATGTCTAATATATTATTTCCTAGCGAACTATTTTTAACCGACGAAGATATCATATCCCACGTTGCTTTGCATTTATTTTTGCTATTGCGCAAATATTTTATACTTTTAACTTTTTGTGCATTTAACAGACATTTTACAATAAAATACCCACCGAAATTGTTAATTTACCGTTCAGTAAATTTAAGTCTCATGTTAAAAGTAATTTGCTGAGCAAGGCGTATTATACTGTCAACGATTTCTTAAACGACAAAAATGCCTTTAACCCAGTAGTAGTCTAATTCTATTAGGAATATACCTAAATACACGTAATCATTATAAGTACCTGCCTGAAATAACTGTTCCGTTTTATGTAAGAAGAGAGTTGTTTCTCGCCGAACAAGTCGCTTAATCTTTGTTATTATCAATGTCCGGTGGCTTGAATATGTCATGCTCGCTTAAAGGGCTTTGCTTACGGTGGCATCGTTGATCGGGTCGCCACCTTCCCTAAAATATGGTTGAGGGAGGCGATGGCTGAGATATGCGTCATACTCGTGATCGCGTGCTGTTTGTGGAGTCCGGACTGTTCATGCTTAGTACATAGTTAACTAATTACATACTAGTGTTATTATTACTATTATTATCGTATTGATGAGAGACATCATTCTGATCTTGACACGTTTTATTGTTATTGACCCTGTACATCTCTGACAATATTACATCATTGTTTCTTTCTTGTTTTGACGCTTAGAGACCGTATACATCTCTTAGAATATTAGAATAATTATTAATTGTATTTGGAAGCTCAGAGACCTTATACATCTCTGGAATACTGAATTAATATGATTAACTTCTTGTTAATGCTGATACAGATCTTATATCGAATGTAATGGTCATATTTTGCAATTTCGTTTTGTTTACATTAACTTAGTGACATTTAGTTTGTTAACCTTTTATACATAATTTTAAATTATTATTGTGTAAGATTATTATTATTATTTTATTGTAAATTACGGTTTGACATGTAAAAGTGCCCTTGTGGCCTATTTGCAGAATAAATAATTGAAATTGAAATTGAAATATAAATCCAGACGAGTAGCTTAACATCTCGCTATTTTCGTTGATTTTGCTTACTTTGACGCATTGTTGTCTGTTTGTTAGATACGAAGCTATCCATTGAAGCGCTGGTCCTCTTTTTCCAAGTACCTCAAGTTTACTCAGTAGTATGTCATGAGCAACGAAGTCGAATGCCTTCGACAGATCAATATTATCTACCATTAGTCCATTACGTAGAAAGTAATTAATGAGTATACATTTAAATAACAGAAATTTCATTAATAAAAGACATGTATAATTTTGGCTACCTATTCGAAAAACATTCGACACCATAAAACGTAATTTTACTTGACAAAACATAAAAGTGGTGTCGGTAGAATAACATTTGTGTCGCTAAGTAAACAAATTAGTGCATACGGTGTAACGAGTGCGTAAAGGCAAACGCTTTAAGCGCAAGCGGTGTCACAGCGGGACCGGTTCCCGTGCGACGTCATCGGACTCGAGCACGTAGTGATGTGGTAGCCTGTAGCTTTTATACGTATCGATGTATTGTATGGAAAATTATTTTTTTGATGTGGGTTTTTAATTAGGTAAAATGATCCGGTTTATTTTAAAATAAACGGTTTTATAGTAGGTTAATTTTAAATTGAAGTTTATTAAGATTAGTGTAAAATGGAGTATTACAAGAAATCTTCACCGCCTTATTTTGGACTACTTGCAGTTTATTATAATTTGTATTGGAAGTGCTACTCCATACGGGACAGGCATAAGTGATGACGGGCCGTACGAGAGTAGTGTATATTGACACTTTAGTTCTGGGGCTCAGCTTAGATCATCGATTAATTATCTGAGATAATGCACCCAATGCTTGCAATCCCTTTGAGCTTAATGCTGTCACGTGGGTACTCCAGTTTAATTTATTGTCTAAAAATACGCCGAGATATTTTACCGACATGCTCCATGGAATCTCGTAACCACCCATTTTAAGTCTCCTCAGCGGTAGTTTACGTCGCCATGTGAAAATGATGGTTTCAGTCTTGGTCTCGTTTAGTTTCAGCCTCCACTTGTTAAAAAAATCCATTGAGACCTAAAGTTTGAAAATGATGAGATCAGTGTCGTTTGACGACGTAAGTGATGTAGTGTCATCTGCAAAACATGCTAGAGTCGTTCTCGGTTGAACGGGAATATCGCTAATATAGAGGAGAAATAGATAGGGACCCAATATTGAGCCCTGTGGTACACCAGCTACAACAGAACGCGGACTAGAAGCAATATCTCCAATTGAATCAATTCGTGACGGGTGATCGGCGGGGTGAGCCGCTTTAGCGCGTAGTAGCGAATAACAGCCCAGGTAACCGACCACGAGAACGCCGGAACTTGACTCCCTTCACCCAAAATTCTTCCTTAGTGCAGGTTATTTATGAAAACATTTATTATTCCGGTTTTATAAAAGATAATAACGGTATGCCACTTATTTCGATATCACCATCACGAGTACCCTTAAAAAATATATCCATACCGAAATAAGGATCCAGAAATGTTATGTACTTGTATCATAACGATATCGAAACGATGTGATATCGAAATAAGTAGTCTCATTTCCTACCGATTAGTATGCTGTACCTCAATATAACGGTATCGATACAATGTGATATTGAAATTAGTTGCCTCATTGCCTATCGATTAGTATGCTATATCTCAATATAACGGTATCAAAACGATGTGATATCGAAATAAGTAGTCTAATTTCCTACCGATTAGTATGCTGTACCTCAATATAACGGTATCGAAACAAAGTGATATTGAAATTAGTTGCCTCATTGCCTATCGTTTAATATGCTATATCTCAATATAACGGTATCGAAACGATGTGATATCGAAATAAGTAGTCTCATTTCCTACCGATTAGTATGCTATACCTCAATATAACGGTATCGAAACCTTGTGATATCGAAATTAGTAACCTTGATGTCTACCGTTAGTTTGCAATACCGATATCGTGGTATATAACGATACTGAAATTATGTGTATCTTATTAGTTGTTCTATCTTACTTAGGGGTATGATATGACGTCATAACGGAATAAAAATTGTAGCGCTATTAAGGGGTTATTCAGTCCCTGCTAGAGGCGTCCAAAATTACAGGCACCTACATAATATGCGTAGTGATCGCCTTTTCTTAAATTTCACTTGCCAGTTATTATTTGACGTTCACAGCACTGTTTTACGGACTATCGCTAGGTCAAATACATTTTGGCCAATGGAATCCTACTAGTATTTGAAATGTGAAAGTTTGGATGTTTGTTACTCAATCACGCATAAACTCGGATTGAAATTTGGTGCACAAAAAATCGATAAAACAAACGATGGTGTTTGTCGTAAAAATCGCCACCCGATCATGAACGGGGTGAACATTGATTGTTGACTACCAAATTCTTGGCAATCGTTATAGTCGGTATAGGTAGTTAGCCACAAAAACTGAAGAAGCGAACAAAATTCGTTGTGACACAGAAATTAACCAGACAATTATTATGTTTATTTTTTAATTAACCTATATTGTGTCCCACTGCTGGGCAAAAGCCTTCCCTTTTTTCCGCCACTCGTCTCGGTCCTGTGCTAGTGTTCGCCAATCTGTACAAAACGTATCAAGGTCGTCCCGCCATCTCCTTTTCGGTCTGCCTCTACCTCGGAAGCCATCTTGTGGAAGCCAATCGGAGGCAAATTTGGCCCATCGCTCCGCGTGCATCCGGCAGACATGTCCAGCCCAGTCCCACTTTAGCTTCGCGGTCTTGGCACCCACATCTACGATGCCAGTTTTGGAACGCAGCTCCGTGACGGAAAAGTTTCATAGAAAACTGAGTTAATCTGAGTCTTTGTCCCCCGCAAGGATTACGACGGAGACGAGTGGAAATCGAGGGAGAGGCATTTGCCCAGCAGTGGGAAACTCCAACAGGCAAACAAATATATATACGTATATATTTATTGGTCCTCACCCTGTAGGTATGGAAGCAGATGCAGACAATGTCGCGGGCAAAAGCTGGTAATAGAGTGTCAGTAATAAAATATTTATTTATTTATTGATACAAACGTTTATGACATTACAGTTTAACAAACAATGCGTTACAAAACTTAGACTAAAAATTCAAAATTATATTTTATAATAATAAAAACGAATTATATTGGAACTATAAAACACTAGAAATACAGAAAACAGAAAAAGACTTAACTAGCAACAGATGACTGTCGTTTATCCATCGCCTCACAGAATTTCACTCACTTTTTGGTGAGGTAGGGCATAGCGAAATATCATCCCGCTCGAATGTGGAGCAGCCCAACTGGGGAAGTACCTCCGCCTTGCAGAAGACCACAGCCATAATAACACTACTACTTGCTCTGTAGTAGTGTTGTGTTCCTGGAGGTGAGCAAGGTCGCCAGAGCTCCCGAGGATGCGTTGTGTTGAGAGCGAGGGAATTTGTTCCTTCAGCTGTCAACACGGCGAATTCTCAAACATATCAAGGGTCGGCAACGCCTGTGTTACTCCTTTGGAGTTGCATGCGTCTATAGGCTGCGGTCTCCGCTTACCATCAGGCGGACCGGACGCTTGTTTGCCACCGTCGTTGTATTAAAAAAAACTCATTCACTCGTCACATCGCACCTTTAGAACGGAACCGACCTAATCCAAAAACACAACTATTTGGTCGAAGATTTTAAGTTGCAATAGGTCGTTTATAGTCGATCTATGTATATGAAAAACTCAATTTGACTTATTGTTTTTAGTTAGGTCAGTTCCGTTCTAAAGATGCGACATACACTGACCCAGCTACGGCAAAAACATCACATTCCGGTGCTGATGCAAGGAAAATGCGAGAATATGTATTGAAGCAAATTATATGCGACTTATCTATTAATATCTATAGTTAATTAAAGTAATCTGTATGAAATGATCAGAATCAGATAGACGACCACCGACAAGGTTTTTCTGTGTGGTCTTGGGTATCTGCTTGAACTTCATATTTATTTAATTATTTTAAGGAGACCGACAGCTATAAAACTTATTACTAACATGAATATAAACAAAAAAGCCAATTACAGGATCTCACAGATAACAACAAAAAACAGTTTCAATGTGATACCAACTATTCTTTCAGATCACCAGTGGTATGCGCTCACGCACAAGCAGAGAGCATGAATCAAATCAAGACGATTTTCAGACTCCAAAATTTCAAAAAGTGATTAATATGTTAGATGTTAGTACATTACCTAAATATTTATTAAGTTGCTATGATATATTTCAAAACCCATGGATTAAAACAACGTATTGAGATAATTTTCATTGTTTAATTAACATTACTACGCATACCCCAACCTACCATACACGCTTTGCTTAGTTTGGGACTAGGTCAATTTGGTATAAGATTGTCCCCAAATATTTATTTATTTATTTATTACTACAAAATTCCAATTAATATACTTAGTACCTACTTTTTAAGGTGCCAAGTATAGTAATATCTATAATATATATTTACCAACAAACGAGACAACTGATTATGCTAATTAAGACAGTGAGAGCAAGAGTTCTACAATACCGCTACAGGTGAAATAAATTTCTAGACTAGGGGTCAATCCGAGACGTACAGTTTCCATTGCAATTTGATGTCAATGCATGTGTTAATCGCGGAGCACACTACGACTAAACACCAAGGTAGAACACCAAAAATTCTGGAATACCCTGTCTGGAATTCTGAAAAATCTGTCATGTTATTTCTGTGTATAATAATCAAATCACAATGTCAAAGAAGTATATGTCAATCGATATAGTACCAATCAAATAATAATAGAAAAATATAAACCAATGTCAAAATCCTAATACTAATTAATAACTAATGCAAAAAATAAAATAATAATTCAAAATAGTCTATTGTTGTGTACAATTTCATTATATTCATTAACTGAGTAAAATGACCTTAAAAGTTTCCTCGCTTGTCTCATTTTTTATTTCGGCGGGAAGGAGCTTTTTACGTCGGCCCTATAACTCGCGTTTTTAGCGTGCAGTACCGTACGACGCGGCACCGTCCGAAGTCTTCCTGTGCTACGAAGGCACTTTCCTGTCACCTCCACCCGCTTAAACTGTGATAGGTGTCTACATGATGTCCGTGTATACATGATGACCTCGAAGAGGTAATACGAATAGTGAGTCATAATCCGGTGCTGTACAAATAACTCTTTGCAGGACTGCCTCTGGTTTAGACCTAGCATAGTTCGAAGCGCCCGTTTTTGTATTCGCATTACCCTTCCAGCGTCAGTCGAGTTGCCCCATAGGATTGCACCGTAAGTCATAAGCGAGTGGAAAAGTGAAAAGTAAGCCTGCCTAAGCGCGTCACAGGAAACCAACGGTTTAAGTTTGCGAAGGGCAAACACCGCTCCGGCCAGCCTATTACTGTTTCTTCCAATTCAATGTGGGGTCCAGCGTGAATCCTAAAAACTTACAAGTATTACCCATTTGTATGGGACACTGGATGCTCAATGCTCTGCTGCTCTGCATAGGCGCTATTATGACGTCGAGTTGCGGAAACCTAGCCCGCGTACACCTATAACCTATAAACTATGTGTTAATCGCTCTCGTTCTCACACTTAAAATCTTAAATCTAAGTACATAATTACTTCCGGGTGGAAAGTTTGTCGGATTCTTGAATAGAGCATCTTAGAATAACATTTTTATGAAATCAACAAAAAAAATCGCTATTATAAATTCATGTTTTTAGAATCGTATTTTTCCTGGAGTACCTACCTATACTGGCGTCCCAGAACGAGCGCGCGTTGAACTCTAATTCCAATGGAAAAAGTTAGTTTCTAATCGACCTCTAAATGTATAATCCATAGGTACTAACTAATATTATAAATGCGAAAGTGTGTCTGTCTGTCTGTTACCTCTTCACACTTAAACCGCTAAGCCGATTCAAATGAAATTTAGTATGGAGCTAGTTTGAATCTCGGGGAAGGACATAGGATAGTAAATAACCCGAAAATAATACCCTAAGGGGGTAAAATAGGGGGCGAAAGTTTGTATGGAGCTACGACATAAACAAGCTGAATGCGGACAAAGGGGCGGGCTGAAGCTAGCAATTCATGTGTTTGGCATCTCTGACGCTTTACAAGGCCAGACCCTCTTGGCGCGTTAGCTATATTCTCGGCCTTCGCGCAGCTCGGAGGTGCAACACCGGTAAGCATGACACTGTTGATAATGACACTCCTCAACGCGCAGCATTTTACCACGATAACAAGCAACCGTGACGACTCTAACTAGACGGAAGAACACGTGCTACGCGGGAGAGCGGGATGCCATGATTTGAGTTTTCTAGCCGTCAATGATCAGTTTTGTTCGACAGAGGACCTTCTGTAATTAAACTATTAGTCATACTGCGGCTTTTATTTATTTACACTTTATTGGACAAATATAAAAATAAAAGTACAATTGGCGGACTTAATGGCTTAAAGCATTCTCTACCAGTCAGCCATTGGGCTAAACAGAAACTTCAGTGGTGCCCCTAAATACTGAGACTCGAATGGAAACAAATCAATTAATTACATTAATATACATATATATATTTATAACGGCTTTTTATTACATCTTATAATAACCGCAGGGTATATTATTTAATTTGACATTTGTGTATACATTTTTGAAATAATTTATTTCTTGACATCATAAATCAATTCGAATTATTTTTTAATCTACTATTAACTTTTTGACGTTAAATATATTTGTGCATTATAAATAAATGACTATGAGTATGAGTATTTGCATGTAGGGGTGACGTGTTTGAATAGGCATATAGTTTGTTCGTGTTAGGCATTTAAATATGTAATGTCTATTCGAATTCGTCACCGCTACATATCAGAAGGGCTGTACTTAAATCGATAAAACTTTTATACACCGAAGACTGACTTAAAGGAGGCGTGACCGGTCAGCTGTCTTACTCGCCCTATGCAAATGGAAAATGGAAACACGATGAAAAAACGGGATGCCGAATATTTGAAAATACTTACGCGCTCCTTGCACATCTTTGCACGGGATAAACTGGCCGTTTTTGACTAAGCGTTCTTATAGACAGAGACGAATAGTCTATGTCGCCGCGACGTTGCTCGCGTCTTGTGTTAACCGTGCTAGAGGGCTATGCTACTAGATTGCGTCGCGCGCGACGTACATTCAGCGTAAAAAAGCCAGTGAATTCACATCCGGTTCGCAGATTCGACGATTCACTTGAAAATCCGAAAAGCTTGAACAGATACAAATGATCTGGGGGCACGGTAGTGCCCCCGCCAAGTCGAGCAAAACAGCGGCACGGCCGTACCATCCTTTTCTCGAAGCAGTTCAGGCCATTTTCGACCCCCTAGAACATCGTTGTGGATAAAACTAGAAGCCTGCATTTTCAGTAACCAAGCAGGCATTGTATAAACACGGTATATTTCAAATTTCATTCAATTCGAACCAGTGAAAGATTCCTAATTTTGTCACTCACTGACCGATCATCAAAACTCTAAGGCACTTCTAGCAGACATAGAAACTTCAAATTTAGAACACAATTAGTGTATACGTTTACCCCCTTATTCATAAAACTTAAAATGCCTCTGCTAAATAAAATGTGCTTTGTCCCTTTCTTACGAACACAAATGTCAAAGTGACAGATAAGGACAAACGAATTTTAACGCCATTTTAGTTAAAACAGGCTTATAGTACGTTTATGAATACGGCCGTTAGTGTATAAATCAAGGAAAAACTAAAATATTTTGCCATTTCGGTCCAGTTTTCTAGATACACCAACTGCATAAATAATCTCCCATATAAGTATATAGGATTACAAAGTTATGGGACAAAAAGTGAGACTTGGCAATCACACAATCCTACTAATATTATAAATGCGAAAGTTTAGATGTTTGGATGTTTGTTACTCAATCACGCTTAAACGGCTGAACCGATTTGAATGAAATTTTGCACGAAGATAGTTTATAGCCTGGATTAAAATATAGGATAGTTTTTATCCCGAGTCCACGCAGACGAAGTCGCGGGCGGAAGCTACTACACTACATAGTTTTAGGTATGCAAAAATCCGTAAATGCAGTAAAGTTGTGTGATTGTCAAGTTGCAGAATTTTATTAAGCAAGTAAATAAAGATTAATGAATGCCTGAGACTTGGCTCTACGAAATATCTCACAACGGTGGAAGAGTTTCGAGACTTGGCCTCTTGTTTACATGGAATGTTTTTTATGGGATACAATTATACAACTTGTATCTGATCCGTAAACAATCGTCTTAGCATTTTAAACACGACGCAAATCCCATCGCTTTCCTAACACAACAGTTCGAAAAGAGCGTAATCACATTCAATTTTCAATGGCACTTGTGTCATTTTAAACGACACTGATATTTTCACACAATACGGCACGCTGAATATTTGACCTTATTTGCAAAGGAGTACAGTTTAAATTGCAGTGAGGGGGGGCCGTTGCATAAAATTCGTTACGTACGATATGAGCTCATCTCGTATTATTAAGAGACGCCAAATCGAGCACTTATGGTAATGCGAATTGGCAAAAATAAACATTTTAACGGTTGTCGATATTTTAATTAGTGAAGCTTGTTAACATCCATTTGAATTAATGTATATCTAGTATAAATACTACGAGTATCTATTACAATCCTACTAATATTATAAATGCGAAAGGTTGGATGTTTAGATATTAGGATGTTTGTTACTCAATAACGCTTAAACGGCTCAACCGATCAGGATGAAATTTTGCACGAAGATAGTTTATAGCCTGGATGAAAATTAATATTGTTTTTATCCCGGGTCCATGCAGACGAAATTTATATAACTAGGAAGAGGAAAAGTCAGTGAAATTGTTAATTTGTATGTATACATACTTATATATATATATTTAAGCCCCAAAAAATAGCCATGCAAAAATATCGGTTTTTTTTTTGATACCTTTCCACCGATTCGCTGAGCCCACTTTTTTTTTTTCTTACCCCACTACACCCGCACCCGCCGCCCGCGGGCTGCCAGCGCGAAGATTATCGGAAAAGGTTGTTCAGGGAAGTAGCTAACGGAGTTTCAATACAGCTGAAGCTACATGACCGATTTGGTCGCTCGCTCTCCGTCCAAATAGCCTGCCCATCCCGATTAACTATGATTTATATTTACTGTAAAAAAAAGGATCAAATGTGAAGTTTCAGGATATACCATCTAGGCCCTAGATTCTAGGGCGACTGCTATAGTTATTGGCCACTCCAGCGGGCGTAGCACGGTTGCCATTTTATCACTTATCGTTGTGGATAAGGCATCCGTCACTCTCGCACTCGCATACTTGTCAGAGCGTGATGGGCGTCTTTACCACAACGATAAGTGATAAAATGGCAACCATGCTACGCCCACTGCACAGTAAGTGGCCACTCTTTTGGCGAGTCAGAAAGAAACAAGGTAGAAAACTGAAACGAAAGCAGGAGAAACACAGGTAATATTTTTGTCTCATACGAGTGCACGAGTCTATTACCTTGTTTATTTCTGTCTCGCCACGAGTGGCTAATTACTGTGGAATGGCCAATAACTATTAGCAGTCACCCTACCCCTACATACAAGCTTACAAAGCAACCCCTTCACAAACTTGACTCTATAAAATTTGTATAGATGTTATATTATATTATGCCATGTCAAGCTCTTGATGAGGCCTGAAACACACTTACTCCAGGCAAAATACGGTTTTGAAAAACATTAATTTATAATAGCGTTTTTTTTGTTGATTTCATTTGAAAATGTTATTCTAAGATGATATATTCAAGAATCCGACAAACTTTCAAGAATCCGACAAACTTTCAACCCGGAAGTAATTACTGATACATAATTATGTAGATTTCAATGAAGCATGCATTGTCTTTTTTTATACGATTTATCTTGAATATTATAGAGCAAATGTAAATGAACCAAAATAAAGACAAAAATATTTATTAATATTTTTGCTGACTTTTCAGAAGTTAGTTAACTTATCATTTTTTTGATGTTTGAAATTTTGTCGGATTTTGTCGCTGGGTAACTATTTAATTGATAATATATCCGTTACACATAAAAAATAAGCTATTATAAATTATTTCCAAAATTGCCATTTTTTCCATACGAGTTGTCAGTTCATTTAGACTAATTCTCGGCCTTCGCGCAGCTCGGAGGTGCAACACCGGTAAGCATGACACTGTTGATAATGACACTCCTCAACGCGCAGCATTTTACCACGATGACAAGCAACCGTGACGACCCTAACTAGACGGAAGAACACGTGCTACGCGGTAGAGCGGGATGCCATGATTTGAGTCCGGCCTGCGGTGGCGGTGGCCGTCAATAGTAAATTTGACAGCTAATGACCAGTTTAGCCAGGCCGCGCTCATTTGCAAAAGGCACTCAATATCTACGATGGCAATGGTAAATGACATGCTTTTATGCCTAACCTCAATTCATCACTCGAGTACATATGGTTCTGACCACAAATGCAGTTGAAATTCTGATATTACATTATGACTGTATGACAGAACAATTAATCATGGCAAACGTTTCAGGCTGCTCTACACTGACCCAGCACTTAAGAGTCCGCAGTAGGTTAGCTCGATTCTCCATACAAACAAACGTAGTTACGCTCTCATTTTAAAACTACGTGTTGGATTGTAACGAAACTTTGCATGTACAATGACATGAGGTATATCTATGTCTGTAATTAGATTATGTAGCTTCAGATACCATAGTAAAAAAAATACAGCGAATTTAAGATTTTCATACGAAACTTGTTTTTGCTGTAGGTATTTCATTTGTTTTATAAACTGGAAGCATATAAACTAATTACAAACATAGATATACCTCATGTCATTGTATATGCAAAGTTTCATCACAATCCAACAGGTAGTTTTAAAATGAGAGCGTAACTGCGTTTGTATGGGAAGGTGAAATTCGGCCGAGCTTACTGCGGACTCTTAACATCTTCAATCCTAATACGTGGCCTAAGCATTTCAAAATTTCGGACGGACAGACGATAGTGTCTGACGTAGCCAATGATGTATTATAAAAAGAGGTTAGATAGGTTATAGGAAGCACTCCAAAAGTGAGTCAATTGCACCAACTTGCCTTAGTTTCGCGTCTTTAAGGGAAACGTATGCTGTCAGATTTGGTGGCCACCCAGACGTGATGACATATGGCACTGAAACGTGGTCGCTTACTATGGGCCTCATAAGAAAGCTGAGTCACCCAAAAGGCAATGGAGAGGGCCAAATTGGCACTCTTTGGGGGAGGTCTATGTCGAGCAGTGGACCTCTTTCGGCTGATGATGATGATGATGAACGTATCTATCTCTATCGGGTTCCGTACCCAAAGGGTAAAAACGGGACCCTATTACTAAGACTTCGCTGTCTGTCCGTCTGTCCGTCCGTCAGTCTGTCACCAGGCTGTATCTCTAGACAGTTGAAGTTTTCACAGATGATGTATTTCTGTTGCCGCTATAACTACAAATATTAAAAAACCGGCCAAGTGCGAGTCGGAGTGGGGCTACCATACAACAGACATGTTTTTTACGCCGTTTTTATAGATAATGGTACGGAACCCTTCGTGCGCGAGGCCGACTCGCACTTGGCCGGTTTTTTATATTACGTCATTGGTCATAGCTACTCCCCTTAAAATTTCACGCCTACTCAATATTCGTATCCAGCACGGGTATCACTAGACGGCTCCCGAGCTGTTTCGCGGCGACGTAGACTATCCGTCTCTTTCTAAGCGTTCCAATTAGAAAGAGACGCCTCGTCTATCTAGCCGCAACGCAGCTCGTGGACCGTCCTGGGGTTGCCATGCTGTTGTTGCATGTTAATTACCTTTGGTTGGGCCTGTTCCCATTATTACTATGACGTTAAAGTCCAATTTCGTAAAATCCGATTGCCATCGTGAAGTGCATCAGTAAGTACTTATACCGGTATTACGCATCTCAATCAAATCAACATTATTTGTACGTTTTAAGAATTCGAGAGCTCTATGTGTATTATTTTAGATATTTCATCATTGAAATATGGCATGTCAATCGGATCTTCGGAACAAGTAATAGGCGATAAGAAATGAAAAGAAGGCTCAAGATACCTTCCTCCTCATTCTATTTTCGTCATCTTCTTACCTTACCAACATTGGCGTATCAGGATGACGTCTCTATGTATCGTCCACTTTCCTGACTCGCACACACACAGGTTCCCGAGTCATACAATTACAATAATTCAGTATGATTTAATTTAATTTATTAATGATATACAATTCAGATAGATTATATTAATTTCATTTAATTAATTTCTCTACAAATTCCTTTGTTGTCAGCTTCTTAAATTGTCCGCATTGCCATATCATATAGGATGAATTCGTCCACAATCCCAATTTCCTGACTCGTCCATATTCCTATTTCATCGACATTCTTGACTCGTCCACACTTCTATTTAGTCACCTTCCTAACTCGTCTACATTCTTAATCTTATAACGGCAACTTCCTAATTAGTTAGTCCGCATATAAACCAATGCGCAAGTTTACTTTGCTGTAACGTCCACTATCCTAACTCGCTCGGATTGCTAAATCGTCGACAGTCCTGACTGTACTTACTTACTAGTAGGATCATAAAATTTTGCTCTATAAAAACTTACACCTGTATAAAGTATGGACCTACGGGACGGGCAGAGGCTATATTCTATCCCAGGGCTCCGCCTGAGTATTTTGTTTTTTGTTAGGTATTACAAAGAACGCGGGCAGAGCTGCGCGGGTAGCTAGTATTTAAGTGACTAACGCTACATCTCATGCCTCGTTGACCCGAACAGCATTACATATTGTTATTTTGCTCTCTGCGTTTGTGAAATTGTCGGCCGTTTGAATACTTTGAATGGATAGCAATTCAATTAAGAATGTTGAGTGGTTCGGTACAAATCTTTGTCGCAACTCGTAAAGTGCGACTAATGCATTTAGGTAAACTCCGTGGCAACCGGCAACATGAATCAAACTGTGGGATTTTTGACAACATGTATGAAAGGTATCTATTGTTTTTTTCCCGACTACGATAGATACTCCAGGAAAAATACGGTTTTGATAAACATTAATTTATAATAGCGGTTTTTTTGATTTCATTTTGAAACGTTATTCAAGAATCCGACAAACTTTCCATCCGGAAGTCATTATTTAGATTAAAATTAACCATGCATTGTCTTTTTTTGTATGATTTATCTTAAATATTATACTTAGAGCAAAGGTAAATGAACCAAAATAAAGACAAAAATATTTAGTAATATTTTGTCTGACTTTTCAGAAGCTAGTTAATTTATAGTTTTTTTGATGTCTGAAATTTCGTTGGATTTTTGTCGCTGGGTAACTATTTAATTGATAATATATACGTTACACAGAAAAAATAAGCTTAGTATTATAAATTATTTCCAAAACTGTCATTTTTTCCATACAAGTTGTCAGTTTATTGACTTGGCTAAGAGCCGAAAGGAGGGGATAGATATGACTTTAGCAGTCTACTATGTTTGTATTTATTTTATTCCACCGTAGCGTTTAAGATACTGAACTGATTTTGATCAATGAGGTATAGTTGAAATTTTCTAAACTAAGCTCATGAATGGCCATTGTACTGAGCTCATGGATGCCTTTGTTTGCGGTCCGAATAAAAGCTAGGTATTCAAGACGCGCGCGTACCAAATTTGCAAAAAAAAAAATAGCGCCACATAAAATGTTCATTGTATAATGAACTCTATCGTCTTATTCAATCGATTCAAAATGGACTAAAAGATAACAAAAACCCGCTCCCAGCGAGCCAGGTACAAGGCGCTATGGTAATTTGGAATATATTGTAAAAGAAGATAGAGTTCATTATTCAAAGAACATTTTATGTGGTGCTAATTTTTTTTTGCAAATTTGGTACGCGTGCGTCTTGAATATAGCCTTTGTTCGGACCACAAACAAAGGCATTCATGAGCTCAGTACAATGGCCATTCACGAGCTTAGTTTAGAAAATTTTAACTATATCAACCAATTCGAAATTATGCTCCGGATGACACAGGCTACCTTTTACATGAAAACAAGTTTTCAGTTAGTTTTCTTTACTCGGCATACTGATTTTTGATTTGTACTTATTTGTTTGTTCGCAATATTCACCGTTAGCTTTTCGGTGAAGGAAAGCATCGTGAGGAAACCGGTCTAATCCCAATAAGGTCTAGTTTTCCCTCTGGGTTGAAGGTCAGAGGGCAGTCACTATCGTTAAACTAGTGCCTATGCCGAGTCTTGGGATTAGGTGTCAAAGCGGACCCCGGGCTCCAATAGAACACAACCGGGAATAACGCTAGGAGGATGGTGATACTTGTTCGCTATGTTCACTTGGCTCTAAAGTACTCTAAACGGCCATGGCCTTAAGGCCATTCTGATCATTAGAATTAGAATGCGCACTCTTTAATGTGAAATTTATGGTCGTTTTTTAACTTTCCCCGTGGAATACGAATGGAGTCCACGCGCGCTTGCGCCATACTAGCCTTGACAGCTAGACGTTAGAATTGCTATGGATGCATGCGCCTGTGTTGAGGTCAATTGGTTCTGGATATTCAAATTAGACAGGGTTCGCAACTATGCAATTCACAAGGAGCCACGGCAGCCTTAACTCGCCACTTCACAATACTTACCTAGAGAAGGTATGACTGAGCTTATACAGCTCTAGTTATCCCCAGTTAGCCACAACTATAACAGTTGTGGCTAACTGGGGATATAGACGACCTGTGTAGCCTAGTTGCTAGTGATCCTGCCTACGAAGCTGGAGGTCCCGCCCGGGTTCGAATCCCGGTAAGGGCATTTATTTGTGTGATGAGCACAAATATTTGTTCCTTCATGGATGTTTTTTATGTATTTAAGTATTTATTTACTATATAATTATGTATGTCGTCGTCTAGTACCCATAGTATAAGCTTTGCTTAGTTAAGGACTAGGTCGATTAGTGTAAGATTGTTTCCAAATATTTATTTATCTATTTACTTCTTCTACCTTGGATCTTAGAATTGCTTTTAAAATGGACTACTTTGAAGGAGTTCGGCCAACTCAAATAATCTCATGCATATGCTACTAGAGGGATCTATCTATGATGCCTAGGCCACATACTTCGCCCGAATATAGTTGCCGTCCTGGTCTGACGTATAATATACGTTAGACGAGGACAAAACTCGGTGAAAGTAGAATATTTTTAAGTTGATACGAAGTGATGTGAGCAAATAAAAAGTAGTTGCACCAGACTTTTGTTTCATTACATTCACCTAAAAATATCATCATTTCAATACCTCCCTAAATCTCTATTCCACGCCATGATACCGAACATTGATTTATATGTATAGTACAGAGCTGACATCCCCTAGCATAAGTTTGCGCCTGGTAAACTACTCGGATGGGATTACCTTTTCATAGCCGAGAGATGGCGGATGGCCAGTCTATACGCAGTAATAGTAAGTCAACGATGCCGATGCACGAAGAAATCGAGGGTGTAAATCCATGCAGACTTTCCTCGATGATTTAACATCTTTCAACGAAAATACATTAGCATATAAGTCCTCCATAATAGAATCTGTCACCAAAAGCAAGAGCAGTGACCTCACGAGCTGCCACTAAACTCATAAATTATAGCAAATGAGGTTACAACACGGCCCTGGGTACGTCATTGAAAACTCGGCCTTTGATAGATTTTCTTTTAAACATTTGGGACAAAGGAACTTCAACATTATGATGGTATTTTTTTGTAAATTTAACAATACCTAACATAGGAAGTGTTAACGGAAGATTAAGGAGGAAGGCTTTAGAATTTATTTCTCACTAGCTGCTCGCGTATTGCAAAGAACGCAAGCAAACCCGCGGGGAAAAAAATATACCCTATTTGGCAATCTTGTTGGACAACAGGCTGGCTAGGCTGGTTGGAAAAAATAAACATATTTATGTCTAGGTTTTTTTGCAAGCTACAATCTCACAGACTTTTCCTTGTATATTATGTATAAGTGGTATTTTTACTTTAGTAACATTAAGTCGCGTAGTCCGACTTGTGGGCTAGATAGCATCCATAAATGTTTCAGCGGATGGACTGCTGGACGAAGCCAAAAATAGGAATATGGTCCGTCCGATGCGTGGTTTTTCGGGGCCTACTTTTGAATTAGTTAGTTACCGTGTTCATATAAACTACATAGAGCAGCCCCAAAAACAGAGTTGTCAAAGAGCTTGCCTGGGATCGGAGTAAATGGAGGGCTTACTTTGAGCTACACCGACAAGAGCTTAGCTCTTAAATAAGCAGAAGAAGAGTGTACCGCCTGTGCTACTGTAGCTACCCACTGAAATCAACTGGAATACCTATTAACAAAACTCTTATGTATCTGGTGAGTTGCAGTATAATAATAATATTATTTATTGCACCAAAACAAACAAATGCAGAACAATATAAGATATAATCAGGAGGTAGCATCAGGCGGTCTTATCGCTACAGAGCGATCTTTTCCAGACAACCTTTGGGTAGCAGGAAATTACGAACAGAAATTAGGAACAGTTAGTGCAAGAAAGAAGAAGATTATATCATGGGAATGAATATTATTTATTAGGTACCTATCATTATAGCCTTTATTACTGATAATAAACTAAAACAATTGAATATACATTATTCTAAGTTAGACAAATCGGCTTTCCCGATTTAGTGGTCAGCGAGTCCTGTGACACACTTCCAGCTGCTTCCATTCGTTTCTATTCCTCGCTTATCTCGACCAAGTTAGTCCCGCATTTTTTTGATTTCATCTGTCCATCCGTTGACTTGTCTACCTCTTCTTTTATTCCCTTCTCGTGGTTGCACTCTGTTAAATTTTTGTCCACTTTGTCCAACTTTCCCCTGTCATGTGTCCTGCCCATCGCCATTACTGTCTTTATTTTCTTTATTACTTATATCTTCCAATTTTACGGTAGTCCTTATTTCTTGAGCTCTTTTTGCGGTGTATTGTGACGCCTATCATACTTATCTTCTACAGAAGTATGAATATTATTCTTTCGTAAACATGAAACAGAGCTAAAGTAATCATCCTCCTTGCGTTATTCCCGGTTGTGCCCTAAAGGAATCCGGGGTCCGCTTAGACACCTAATCGTTGGGCTTTGTAATTCGTCAATGTAAATTTCTCGACTCGCAAAATGCCTCGTAGTATACTATACAACGCATACGTTCGTAGCCGACTTGAATCTAACGCGATAATTTGGAGCCCTCATGAACAGCAGTACACCCTTATGTTGGAGAGGGTGCAAAAATCATTCGTACGCTTCCTTTTCCGTAAACTCTATGGGTATTATCCGCATCTTTAACCTACTCTCTTTATACTAGGAATGGTAAACTATACTTCTCTAATGTGCAGAAGTAATTTGTCCCTCATAAAATAATTCTTTCGTTCAATATGCTGCGTAATTAGTAGCCCTTCTTTGTTATCCGTAATTTCACTCCAAGTGCGTCCTATCCCCAGTATTCAACTCCGTCCCCGTCGCCGCATTCTATTCGCTGTCCCGGCGGCGGCGGCATGAACTCGTGCTCTATCAAACTCCCCACTGCACCAAGCCTTAACTCTTCTCAATGATATACTGGACAGCGACAGCAAACTGGATATGTTTCACAGCACGGAATCTCAATTTCTCTCGACTAGCAGCCGATATTTGGAGTCTATTACGGCTTTAAGTTCCATACTTTATTGATACCTACTGTATTGTATAGACCTAAGCACCTTATTGTATAATATCCTCCTGCATAATTAACATGCATAGCCTGTCTGTTAGTGTTAATTAAGGGATTAATCAATAAATAATCCCACGATTTGGCATAGGCACTAGTTTTACGAAAACGACTGCCATTTGACCTTCTAACCCAGATGGAAAACGACCAAAGTATGTCATTACGTCACGAGTACCGCGATATCTTAGCACGAGCCGTAGGCGAGTGGCAAAGACTTGGGACGAGTGAAGAACGACATTTCCGGACGTGTTTCGAACGACGTTTTTTAATACAGTTGCGAAATAATAAGAAAAACAACAAGTAAGGAATTCGAAACTTTTATATTATTAATTCTGTAACATCATTGTAAGACAGTTGAAAAATAATGAAGTTGTCCAAAAAACATTTTTTTTAAATACAGTTCTATCTTATTAAATTATTGAGTGGGAAAAGTGAAAAGCACTAGTTCGCGAAAACCAACTTTCCGCACGCTCAACAGCTACGTAAAGTAGAGTTTGAGCAACTTTATTAAAAACTTATTTTTGAACGAACTGTTTTACTTTATTAATCTTATTATGAAATATGCCCTTAACCAATGGTCATATGCAGGTAACTTCACATCAATGTCAAGGGGCGGATCGGATTCCGATGCTGTTGCCAAACTTGACATTGACAAAAAATATTATGAATCGATATAGGCTTTACATAATAATTATATTATGTTGAAATGTTTTGGTTAGCGTCGAATTTTCCTCAATTTAAATAACTAAGAAGTGCTATGTTTCGCTACTTAAATAATTTTAGTTAGTCGTACAAAAATTATTGGCAAAGCAGCACGCTTCATGCAAAATGGAGGCCCAGTTAGAGGTACTTTCTTGTTCCTCTCCTTCAGCATAATTGCGTCTACTGTTGGACATGGCATATGTCCATTTTCTCTTCTCTTTGTCTTCTATGGACTTTCAAACTGATCTGGATGCAGCGGCCCTGGTCCAGGTCAGCCATGCTGCCTTTTTCAATATCGTCCGACCATCTGGCTGGCGTTCTCCCCACCCTACACGGTTTCCTCCCCGAGATCTCCAAGGCAACACTCGCTGGCTCCATCAGTCATCGTCTCTGCGACAGATATGGCCGGCCCATTGGCCCCCTACTAGTGATGTGCCGGTGGGGAATTTCCCGGGAATATTCCCTTGTCCCCGGGAATATTCCCCAAACAGGGGAATATTGAAATACAAATTAGGAAAATTAAAGTTGTAATAAAAGTAAATAAAATGAATAGTGCCCCGACAAATAAAGTGCCATTTGGCAAAAACTGCATTATTGCACTAATTCTGACTTTTTATCTCAATTACTATTTAATATGTAAATATTTTCATATTTTGTATTCGTATAATATTTTATTGTGGTTTTTTTATTAACTTTGTATCGTTTTTGTTACTTTCAGAAGTACTGTTGTAAAATTAGTTTTTTTCTGCTGGGGGAATATTCCCAATAACTAGGAATATTACCATTGTTCCCGGGAATATTCCCATTGTTCCGGGGAATATTCCCGGGAACATTGGGAATTTACTTTTGCGGGTAAATTACACTGGTTAATATCTTGATAAAAAAATCAAGGGCCCAAGTTATCATGGAATCCCTAATAGCAAGATATATAAACATACACAATTTCAATATTCCCGTATGTTCCCTTGTATGGGAATATTCCTGGGAACGGCACATCACTACCCCCTACACGTATACATTATGAACACTTGAATGTGCTAGACGGATACATAATAGGTAAGTACCAGTTGGGGTGAACTCCTCAATTAAACATTTAAGTAAGAAGATTTTAAGATTTCAGAGTAAGTATAAGGTTACTAACAGTAATAAAAAACAACGACATTTTGATACTATAAAAGAACTACGAACTAGACTTATAAACTAAATATAAAATGCCCCACCCAGTTCACCCGCTTGAGCATTGCACGCTGGCTGCATTGCCTCTTTGGCCCGCTAGGCTTAGACGCTGGGCAAAGAAAGAACCGGCCCTGTGGTCGCCTGAAACGCCAATAAGTCGGACCGACACCTCTTTCATAATTTTTTTGGTGTCGGACGAACAAGGGAAGTATGTTAAATCCCTTTTGTAAATAATGCAATAATTATACATAAAGTTTAAGTACAATAAATAACATATAGCTATAGGTACTTATAATTCTATCTTGACCTCTCTCAGAATACTTGACATGACACAATCGTGACTCAATACAAACATCGTTGATATTATGTTAGCTCTATTTAGTGATTAATTTAATAGGTTATGTGTTGGTCTGTTTGTTTGCCGCTCACTTGATTTCGAATAAAAAAACATCATCATCATATCAGCCGAAAGACGTCTACTGCTGGACATGGGCCTCCCCCAAAGAGTGTCAAAGTGACCGGTCCTGCGCCACCCGCATCCAGCGGACTCGATATGGATAAAAAATAATGCTTAATAATTTATTTTACTTACTTTTAACTATTTATTTATTGTGATGGCGTTTGTACCTATACATTTAAAAGGTTCGGCATTGCGCATGTGGCATCCCTTGGAGTTACAGTTTACAAGCGTCCAAAGGCTACGATGACCGCTTACCATCAGGCTGGCCGTACGATTGCTTACCACCAACGCGGTATAAAAATAAACTTGTAGCGATCCACCCCGCGTATTCTCAAATGAGAGCTGTGATCTTTTTTATACTACGTAGGTGGTAAATACGCACACGGTCTGCTTGAGTGGTAAGAATCACTAGCACGTTGCCGACCCTTTACTGATTTGAGGATTCGTGTTGATAGCTAGAGACGAACGCGGAACTTTAATATTGGAATGCTCGTAAAGAATAAAGGCGTGAATCTGTGTATGTATGTATGCTCATATTATTGATGTACTTACGCGTTGGTTTTCTATTGCATAAAAGTTGCTAAATGTACATAAACGAGATAATCCCTCCGTTTAGTAGTATCATAATTATTTATTATTACCGTCCATAAATTAATAAATTATTTCGCAAAGCTTGCTAATACGCGGAATCTCCGGCGGGTCGTGGAAATTTACACATAATGGTGCCAGCCAGGACTGTCCCTCTTGGCGCTTCGGCCAAACTCGGCTCTCGCGCGCGTCCCAGATGTTGAGTTGAGTCAGATTCAGATTATGTATTTCAAGATAAAAATCATAAATGTCGAAATTACAAGAACTTCTACCACGAGTGACAATTTTATATGAAAACTTCAACTCAATTGTAGAAAAAAAACCATTAATCATATGACAAATGGTCGAAGGGTTTATCTGGTCTTATATGGAATGGGGTATATTATATGTAGTAAGTATAATATAAGTACCTAATTGTAGTCTTTTTTTAATAAAACCGTTTGGTAGTAAACTAAATATATTATATTATTGTTTTAGTGGGAATTGTTGGTTGAGGAGCTAAATGCATGTTCATTTGTAATCTAGATTGTAAGTTACTATTAAGTACATTTATCTCTGTTTGTACTCCAAATGAAAATAAATAAACAAAATATCTCCCGAAAAGGATCATTATTCGTTACACGAAATAAAATATAATTGACTAAACTAGTTATTATTATATTTAATATTGAATAAGGACAATTATTTGTGTAGTTTCAACGGTTCAATATAAGACCTACCTTCTGCTTAGATAGTGGATAGATAAGATACCTATCTCCTTTTATAGTCCGACCGCTTTACTCAGTCCGAGTCGGTCCTCGCGTGCGTGGCGCGCGGGGGGTATATCGGGGGAGCACCAGTAGCCAGATATAGCATAGGTAGTAGATTATGGTTGGCTGGTAGAGAATGCCTTATGGTATAAAGTCCGCCATTTGTACTTTATCTTGTATGGGCAATATAGTTAAATAATTAAATTATGGCGCGACGCTGCTTCAAGCGGCATGTTGGAGCGAGCGCTCGTGAACTCGCAGATTTACGAAGATGGTAGTAAAGCTTTTACGTAACTGTATCCATAAATAAGTCTACAACTTTTGCTAAAATCCGAGTTAATTAATAGAAGCACGATGGTTAAAAAGTTTGTGTAATATTTAAGTGATGCATTATTAACATTTAATAATAATTAAGATAAGACAAAACTATAGTGATTAATGTTCGTTTTAATGTCTAAAAACTAAAATATCAAAGCGGTATATGTAAATGAGGAATTAGTGTTGGCACTACATTCTAAATTTCTGATGTGCATTTAATTTGTTTATCAGCAAAACATGAATTACCTAATAGCGAAGATTTTCAATTCTTTAAGTAGTTATTATTTTACTTTGTAGGCATGATAAATCTCCAGAAAGCTAAATTAATACGTGTTCTGTTTCTGATACAGTAGCAGTCCAAACATAATTTAACGAAGGCGTGCCCAAGCAGGATGCACAGTTCTGACGTGACGCTCTCTGATGCGCACTGACGCGTGTCACAATAGAAGGAGGATTACAGTTTCACATTACTCACGTCAGAGCGTATCAGAGGAATGTGAATATAACTATAATTAAACCGATGGTTCTGTCGCAAATATGCATAAGATTAGATTAAATTCGATTCCATTATCTTCTGATGCAACTGAGCGCTGTTGTAAGTTTGATATTTTGATATTTGTTTGACTGAAGAACCGTATTGAATGTGGGTTTTGTTTAATCGAAAGCCTTATCTGATGAGATGGTTATTTGCAATGTTTGTTGTGTCTGGGGTTTTTAATGGTTCATTTACGCAGGTATACGGCTGGGATCAAACAGTCTGCATTCAAGAGCAAAAACAAGCCCATTTAATACCCACATTTATGCTAAAACTGGCACTGGAATATACGTTTAATGTGCTCTGCCTACCCCTTTTGGGAATAAAGGCGTGAATCTATATATGTACTTATGTATGTATTACAGTTGTCAACTACCGTACAGTACGATTACTGTTAGTTAAGACCTGACAGATGGATTGCCTTCATTTAATTTTCAACTTTAATCTTATACAAATAAAATAATTATTACTAAATCGGTAGATGTGGGTAACAGTATTCTGAAAAATGCTTTATTTGTATTAAATTAAAGTTGAAAATGAAATGAAGGCAATCCATCTGTCAGGTCTTAACTAACAGTAATCGTACTGTATCATAGTTAAGTACTTATTCCACTTTAAGACCATAAAAATCGTAGTATAAAATATGGAAGAGAAGAATGTTACAACCATCACCTACGATAACGTCCGGTTCAATGCTCCACAAATAAACATTTAAATCCACATGCACATGTAAATGTGATGTAAATACAGCCTCAAAGAAAGCGACTCAGATATCTAACATTTTGTAAACAAAGAACTCACAAGATACTGCCTAATTATGAATACCGGAGCCGCGGAACCAACTACAATGTGAAATGTTTGATAATTATTGTAATGTATACGCTTAGTTGCAATAAATATGAATAAGGAATGGACGTTTTGAATATTTTTTGCATTCTTTGCTTAATTGGTTAGACAATATTTGAATTCACGATGGCAGCATGGAGATAGAGCGCTTAAGTTAAAAGTCCTTCCTCCTACAGAGCGTATTTTGCAAATTACTTCCTTTTTTAACCGACTTAAAAAAAAAGGAGGAGGTTCTCAATTATTATTATTTTTTTTTTTCAATGTTTGTTACCTCAGGACTCCGTCATTGATGAGCCGATTCATAAATATTTTTTTTGTTTGTAAGTATATGCTTCCAGGTGGGTCCCATTTTTTTGAAAATTCAATTGGATGATGGGATCCATGAGGAATTGAGGGAACTCCTCAATTATATTAGGCACGCGTGTAGTGATTTTGGTATTTTCTATTATAACTTGTGTATTTACATCCGGAAATCATAAATTGGTGGAGTGGAATTGATGATGAAGACCACAGATGACTTATGGAATTCCTCAATTATGTACTTAAAAGTACAAAAGTATATTTCAGATTCTGATAAGATTCCGTTGAAATAGCAACTAATGAAGTGCCAAGGGTGATCCTTGTGGAATTGACGGAAGTCCTCAAATATTATCGGGTCACATACAGCGATTGGGTTCTATAATAATCAACGCATTTGCTTTCGGAAATCAGTTCATGAGGTAAATTGGAAAAGAAATGTTCTCGTGGCTTGGCGGAGTACTAAATTGAAGTCGGTTAAAACTTTGTTTTTAAAGTAAATTATCATTCAAAATGACGACGTAACGATTAGTATTTATTTAAAAACTGATAACGTACTAAAATAATCATTTTTTAAGGTGGTTTGACGACCATACAAAACGTTTTTTGACATTCGCAGGCTAACGGCGTGATATTTTAAGAAACTTATGTAACACACTTTCATAAATTGGTTTTCCATTTGCGCAAAATTCCTCCTTAGATTGTCACGTGATACTTTGGGAAAATGATTATTCTCAAATTACACTAGTTTATACAAGTTTATTCTAGGAAATGGGGGAATTTCGCGCAAATGGAAAGCCAATCTATGAAAGATTATTACATAATATGTTTCTTAAAATATAACGCCGGTAGATGTAATGTAATGTCAAAAGACGTTTTGTATGGTCGTCGAACCACCTTAAATCAAAACTTGGGCGGAGACGTCAAAACGTCTTTTAAAAAAATATAATTTTAATGCAACGTAGGTCTTATAGTTATGATTATTTTTTTATGGTTTAACATAAGGTTACAGTTGGCTATAATATTATTTTAAGGGTAAAATATGCGTACATATAGGGTTCTGTACCTCAAAAGGAAAACACGGAACCCTTATGGGATCACTTTGTTGTCTGTCTGTTTGTCTGCTAAGACCCTTTATCTCGGGAACGCGTAGAGGTATCGATTTGAAATTAATGCAATATACTATTGTACTCAGGGGGCCTAGATAAAGTTACAATCGACAAGCGCTAACGCCAATAGAAAACTAATAAAATGTATGGGGATGACAGATGTTAACGAAGAGTGTTTCGTCCGCATCTGTCATTCCCCTAAATTTTTTTTTATTCGCGTTAGCGCTTGGCGATTGTAACCTTGTCTACGGCCCCAGGTCCCTAGAAGCTGTGAAAAAATCAAACTTCTTAGTTAACGTTAAAAAAAACGGCCTTTCATGCCGCAAATAACGTTTATTTCGTAACTCTCAAAGGAATCAAAATTTATACGGAAGGTACATTCCGTTGAACTAGAACTATGAAATTTGACAAGTAATATCGTCTTATACTACAAGCACAGGGAAAAATTTCAAACTATACATTTGTAATTAAGTACGGAACCCTCGGCGGGTGAGTCCGACTCGCACTTGTCCGTTTTTTTTAAACCTTCAGTGTTGCTGTCCAACCATTATGCCACTTGCGGGGCGCTCTCAGGACCCTATTTCACCATCTTGACCATTGTCACCTGACAATGACAATTCCACGTACATTGCTGGGTCAATAAGCTGTCCAACAACTAACTTAACCTGTCAACGCAGCCATGTACGTGGATTGTCATTGTCAGGTGACAATTGTCGATTTGGTGAAATTGGGGCCTGGTGCGACGTTATTTTGACACATTTCTTATAAAATAGCTAACTCAAGGATAAAGGTAATGTTTTTGCCTTTAACTTGCCGAAGTCTGATTGCTCCATGTAATACGGAGTTTAGTAAATCAATGTTATACACAGCGTGAAGATGTCAGTCCCGGTCAATAGTAAGCGGTACAAGGCTGCGTCTGCGCCGGTTGGCATTGACAAAGCTCACCGACTCGCCTCATATAGTCCTCAGGTGAACCAGTAGAAACCAGAGACATTTGACCTGCGATTATGCATAGCTATTTTGCCACGGCGGTGGTCATAAGCGGGCAGCATATGGATGAGCGCGTTGACCAGTAAACATTTGGGATCACCAGCATCCTAGTGCTTTCCCCGTAAGCCGTGTACCCTAAAGGACCCCGGGGTCTGCTTTGGTACCTAATCTCAAGATTTGGCGTGACTGTCTCTGACCTTCCAGAGGATAAACTTATTGAGTTGGGGTAAGTCCCTCTCAACACAGAGCATCCTCTGGAGATCAGGCGATCTTACTCACCGCCAGGAACACAATACCACGTGCGTAGGGTAACCTATCGATCTTACTTACCGCCAGGAATACAATACCACGTGCGTAGGGTAACCTATCGATCTTACTTACCGCCAGGAAAACAATACCACGTGCGTAGGGTAACCTATCGATCTTACTTACCGCCAGGAACACAATACCACGTGCGTAGGGTAACCTATCGATCTTACTCACCGCCAGGAAAACAATACCACGTGCGTAGGGTAACCTATCGAGCTTACTCACCGCCAGGAACACAATACCACGTGCGTAGGGTAACCTATCGATCTTACTCACCGTCAGGAACACAATACCTCTTGCGTAGGGTAACCTATCGATCTTACTCACCGCCAGGAATACAATACCACGTGCATAGGGTAACCTATCGATCTTACTCACCACCAGGAACACAATACCACTTGCGTAGGGTAACCTATCGATCTTACCGCCAGGAACACAATACCACATGCGTAGGGTAACCTATCGATCTTACTCACCGCCAGGAAAACAATACCACGTGCGTAAGGTAACCTATCGATCTTACTCACCGCCAGGAACACAATACCACTTGCGTAGGGTAACCTATCGATCTTACTCACCGCCAGGAACACAATACCACATGCGTAGGGTAACCTATTGATCTTACTCACCGCCAGGAACACAATACCACATGCGTAGGGTAACCTATCGATCTTACTCACCGCCAGGAACACAATACCACTTGCGTAGGGTAACCTATCGATCTTACTCACCGCCAGGAACATAATACCACATGCGTAGGGTAACCTATCGATCTTACTCACAGCCAGGAACACAATACCACATGCGTAGGGTAACCTATCGATCTTACTCACCGCCAGGAACACAATACCACATGCGTAGGGTAACCTATTGATCTTACTCACCGCCAGGAACACAATACCACATGCGTAGGGTAACCTATCGCAATCACTAAAATTTATTTCCCATAGTACCTATCGTTTGTCCGAATTTTTATTTCGGCAAAAAGCCGTTTATTTCTTAAAACCTCGATATTGTCAGGATTATGTCAGGACAACTAACATAACCGAACGGATTCTACACGCGAAATTGTAAAAAAAAGGGATCCCCGAGAAAACTCGCTTTTTTCAGAAATTAATATTCGGACAAACTATACCCGTACCGTTCGGAAATGAAAATTTGTGATTGAAATAGGATACCCATACGTACTCGTATAGTAAGTTAAGAAGTTGCTTTACCACATTTGAGTTTGAACCTTAATGTGCCTATAGTGATAATATAATCAATAAGTGTGGTAGACCAGTTGCGTGGCTAACTGTACAAGGCATAGTTTAGTTATAAACCTCAGTGTCCAGTTACAGTCGAAATGGTTTGAGATGAACCGAGGGAGGTTGTGAATCGTATAGCACGGTTCACGTAGAGTCGTAGATCCGTTCACTTTTTAAACTTTGATGTAAGTAGGTACTGCATTCAAATTATGTCGTATCAAACTGCGGTCCGAATATAGCGGTGAATTTTATTGTACAGTCGGCTTCAAAGAGATATATATTTTTGTAAATTTGGTTGTATTGATCTCAGTGTACTCGACTGTACCTACCAAATAATAAGCATCACTTAAAGCGGTGTAGGTACGTCGTAGCACCAAAACAAAAAATGCTTATTTTTGTCCGACTACGGCAGTGCCAAAAGGAAGAAATATGTTACTTGCAGTCTGTTTGTTTTGTACATAGTTTGTGTGATCCACCGTAGCGTTTGAGATATTAAACCGATTTTTGATAAATGAGGTGCCAATCATGCTACCTTTTGTATTTTTGCGTTACAGTTCTCTGAACCTTTTATGTATGTAGCACAAAAAGTATAAATGTGACACAAACAATAACTAGGAACTCTTTCATTCATATACCTACTTGGATAATCATAATTTTTTTAGACACCTTTTTGCAATTCTCTATCTGCATCCGCGGATGACTAATAAATCGCATCAGCAAAAATCCTTTTGTGACATGATAATAATACAAAATAAATCTCTCGCCTCATTTGCGGCTCTAGCCTTAGTTCTAAGTGCCCTCTTCTAAGTGCCCTCTAGTGGAGGTCAGTGAAAAATCTATAAACGAGTGTAGATGTATGTAGCCTCTCCGTAATTGACCGCAATGACTTACATGTGACTCTAACGTGACCTTTTATGTGTGACCTATGATATTTTGTATAGTATGCCTTTTTACCAGATTGCGTTGGAAGGGTAATGTAATGTTACTTAATGTGTGGAAGGTGAAGAAAAGTTCGATTATCGTAAGATACTGGAAATAACAAATGTCCTACTGGCCCCGTACCGTCCACCCTGGAGTCTAAAGGTGGTTTTCCACCGGCGAGGCGAGGCGGGGCGTGGATGGGCGAGAATTGAAATTCGTATGGGACTTACTACCTATTTGCACTGAGCGCGCGCGTCCGCGGTGGAAGTAGGTAGTAAGTCCCATACTAATTTCAATTCTCGCCCATCCACGCCCCGGCTCGCCTCGCCGGTGGAAAACCACCTTAAGCTTTGGCTTTGCAAATATAGGTACGGATATTAAACTTATAAAAATTACAAACAGACAGGAAATAGGGCAGGATCGCTTACTACTACGACGGTGGCCTGCCTGAAAGTAAGTCGACACCGTCGCCTATGGACGACACCAGAAGAATCAGAAGCGCGTTGCCGACCCTTTATTGATTTGAGGATTCATGATGATCACAGATTCACAGAGCAAGTATGCTTGAGATTATTTAATGTGACCTAATACAAAACTGTCATTGGATTTGCAATCTTCTGCCTTGGACGTTGGAGTTGCTTTTTGTATGGACGACTTTGATGCAATTCAACTCAAATAATCTCAAGTATACGTGTAACGTGTCCCGTCTGCACTACTCGACGATGCCGAACAGCACGGCTATCATGCGACGGCGCGCGAGCTCCCTCGATTTTTCTCGCACTATCCGTCTCTTTCTTATTAGAACACTTGGAACAAGAGATATATATGATAGACGTGCAGATCGTCGTCGATCGTTGAAGGCAAACTTCGCACAAAGGGTCAAGCGATTGGAGTCCCGCCGCAAAGTGGTGAATTCATTTGTGGCGAGAGTGCCAACTCCCATTACAATCGGACACTGTACGCTCGAAGTTGTAGACGATTATCTATACCTAGGACGAGGAAAGGTTCTCGAGTGGCGACCACGTACCGGAAGGCGCGGCGTGTGTAGGCCCCCCGCAAGGTGGACTGATGACCTGGTAAAGGTTGCTGGAGTCCGCTGGATGCGGGTGGCGCAGGACCGGTCACTTTGGCACTCCTTGGGAGAGGCCTATGTCTAGCAGTGGACGTCTTTCGGCTGATATGATGATGATGATGAGAGTGCCAACTGACAAACGATCGAACTTTATGAAGGAGATCGGGTGTACTTTTCCGGCGTTTTCGACGCTGGTTATTTGAGTCCTAGAAAATGCGCCGCGCGTCGCCATCTTATCGTGTTATTAAGTTTGAATTGTTCGTCAATGGGGGGACAGTCTGTTGCCGGGGGACAATCTGTTGCTCGCGTCCGCAGGATTTACCTACCACAACCCTGCACGTGTCCCCGGGGTGCTAAAACAGCGAACACTTTCGGTGAAATAAATAGGCGCTCGTAAGAAAATTGATTTATTGATACACAATATTGTTTATATGTTAGGGAGGGTCGCAACAAACCGTCTGTAATCGTGCGGTTCGTTAAAATATGAATGTATGGGAAGTTTCTATGGAAAGTGCCATATTTAACGGCGGTCGGTCTATAATCGTAAGTTGGTGCAGCCCGCCCTAAAGGCCTCCACCCACCGAACGCGTGTCGTGCGCGGCGCCTGTGCTGCGCGGGCCCGCGCAAGTTGTAAAGCATTGAAACTACACTTCAAACACACATCGAACGCGGTCCGAACGCGGGCCCGCGGCGCTAAAGTTACAACTCGGCAGCGCGGCCGCGTGTTGTGCGCGTCGCGTGTGAAGCGCGGGCGCGCGCTGCTGAGTGTGATTGAAATAGTGAGATACATATTATATGTGTTGGTAGTGAGAGAGATATGACGCGCGGGCCCGCGCTGCTGCCGCGCTGCTAAGTGTGATAGAGATAGTGAGATACATATTAAATGTGTTGTTAGTGAGAGAGGCATGACGCGGCGGGCCCGCGCGCGCCCGCGCTGCACACGCGTTGCTACACGCCGCCAGCTTGCGGTGTGAATATACTGCTTCAATCGCGCACGACACGCGTTCGGTGGGTGGAGGCCTTTAGGGCGGGCTTATTTAAATAAATAAATAATCGCGGTATAAAGTGGAATGGGGAGATACTTCCCTAGTAGGGTTGCTCCAAATATGAGCGAGGTGACATTCCATTGCCTCTCTAATTCGTTAACCTCAGAGTTCGAGGTGACCATTCACGCGATCATGACCCCGTTGCTTTAACTGCCTAATTTACTTTGAAAATAAGTAATGATCACTTAATAACCCATCGCGCTTTATGCTAATTGAGATTTAGATACCCTTTTTGTTGGATTTTGTGTTTTACAGCTGCGGAATACAGTTTAAATTCCGTCGGAAACCGTGAAGGGACGGTTTCAATGTGATCTGTTGCGGTGCGGTCTTTCCTCGATATAAACTGAATAGAGACTCCTGAGTCCAGATATCTAAAAAACTTGATCGAAGCTAGTTGGGTCTGATATATTATGAATAAATATTAAAGTACCTATACCTATTCATTACATAATATAATAGTTACTATAATAATATAAATCATACTATAAATATACATAATAAATTAGGTATGGGCATACATAAAAGTTTCGCGTAGTCTACTATTGATAGCGTCTACGCGGCGTAGACGCTATCAATAAGGTGCTGTTTCCGTAACAACGCCCCTTACATTAATTAAAAACAATAAAAAGGTAAAGGCTGTCAAGCGGCGGTCTTGGATTCGAATCCCGGCTCGTACCAAGGAGTTTTTCGGAACTCATTGTACGGAATACCATTTGATATTTACCGTTAGCTTTTCGGTCAAGGAAAAGATCGTGAGGAAACCTGCATTACATCTGCGAAGAAATTCAAAGGTGCATGTGAAGTCCCCAACCCGCACTGGGCCAGCGTGGGGACTACTGCCCGTTCCCTCTCATCTATAATAGTAGGCCTGCTGTGCCCAGCAGGGGGACGTTTATAGTCCGATTTATTATCCTACTATCCTACTAATATTATAAATGCGAAAGTTTAGATGTTTGGATGTTTGGATGTTTGTTACTCAATCACGCTTAAACGACTGAACCGATTTGAATGAAATTTTGCACGAAGATAGTTTATAGCCTGGATTAAAATATAGGATAGTTTTAATCCCGGGTCCACGCGGACGAAGTCGCGGGCGGCAGCTAGTATTATATATGTATAAGACCACATGAAACATATTTAAATCGATTTAGTATGTATCAAATCAATTAGTATTCGGGACAATTGCATAATGCTGAAACAGCGACCGATTCCCTGCCGCGAAGAACACACATTACCTTTTGTACAGTAGTACTTGAAGAGGGGTGCAGTGGTTGTAGGGCGCTGTTTCTCGTTGGAATTGAAGTGATTAAAAGGCGTATTCAGTATGAGAGTTGTATTATAAAAAGCACACAGTAAGTTACATCAGTTACATGGCTGGTTTCAGAGAGAGACAAAGATTGAATGAGTGAATGCGTGAAATTTAAATTGAAAACAAATATCAAGAAGAGGGAAGAGGACACAAGTTGTTGAACGCGCGCCGGATGATGCCCTTCTTCGTCATTATGTCAGCGACCCTTGTGACGTTGTCCGTGCCCGGGTAGATCTTCGTGACGCGACCCAGCAGCCATAGCAGAGGAGGTAGCCCGTGATCTTTGACCAGGACTCGTGTGCCGGTCTGCAGCTGGTCCGATGAGGTTTGCCACTTGACTTTCTGCTGGAGGAGAGACACACTCAGAGACATACTCATTACAGAAGCGGCTCCAGAAATGTTAACTCTTTGGAACCTCTCAAGTCGTGAGATGTTGGCTTCAGTCAGAGATTCCTAGGGCACTGACAAAAGCGAGCGTCCAATAAGGAAATGAGAAGGTGCTAGGTAAGTCAGATCAGTAAGATCAGTCGATAGAGGTGTGATGGGTCTGGAATTAAGAATACCTTCTATCTGTATCAGGCATGTGTTCATCTCTTCATAGGTTAGGTATGTAATAGAGAGAATACGTTTGAGATGATGTTTTGTAGATTTTACAGCGAATGTTTAGATGCGACAGGAACGACCTTCAAGCCTTCAAGAAAAGAGCGTACTCCCATCTTAAAGGCCGGAAAAGCACCTACAACTCTTCCGGTGTTGTAAGTGTCCATGGGCGTCGATTGTCGCTTACCATCAGGTGATTCGACTGCTCGTTTGCCTCCTATATTATAAAAAAAAAAACTAATGCATCGAATGCTAGGCGTTCCGGTCACTATGATCTATCTGCGTTGGAGTTGCCAACAGTAGTATTCTATTAATTCTATTATTTATTCTGCGGTAGGGGGTGCCGCGAAACATAAATAGGACAATCATGTTTATAAGTTCTACGCTCTTAAGTTCTACGCAAACGTCACGTACATTAAATCGTAAAATAAGGTTAGCAATAAATTGCCGTAAACTTACCACCAGCATTTATTTAACTTACATAAAAGCATGAGATTGGCAATACTTTACACTTATTGCTTCTAAGATTTCGTGCAGCGGGAGGGTACCGCAGATACACATACAAAATATAAAGGTACAGTCACGAACTTTAATTTGAGACCCACATAAAGTTGACAATCCTGTCAAATTGTATAGCAATACAACGAAATATTTTTTGAAAAGGGTCGCGAAGAACGCGACCGTACCTCTCGGGTCGAGGTAGAAATTCTTGAACCAAGAAATTAATTGAGAGATGTTGAATTATGTCGAATCAAGCGAAATTATCTTGACACAAGATTTTTTCTCTGGGTTTCTCATTCGAAAGGATCATCTGATTTTAAGATATAAGAGAGAGACGGTCTTCCTAATTAGTTTCTTGTTTAATGTATTTTTTTTCTGTGTACCTAGGTACTGTTAGTTTGTGGACCGCATATATAATTAATTGAAATCTAACAAATTTAATCCTACTTATATTATAAATGCGTAAGTTTAGATGTTTGGATGTTTGGATGTTTGTTACTCAATCACGCTTAAACGGCTGAACCGATTTGAATGAAATTTTGCACGAAGATAGTTTATAGCCTGGATTAAAATATAGGATAGTTTTTATCCCGAGTCGCGGGCGGAAGCTAGTAAGCAATAAAGAAAGAAATCACGTCAAATTTCATACTTACAGACCTAGTTAGTCAGTTTAGGTGTAAGTTTTGTGAACTATACAACGAAACTATATATATAATTAATAAAGTTCATACACATCATGTTCAGCAGACGTTCTGCCAGTCAATACTGGAAATAGCTCACGACTCTCGATCACGATTAGAATGATCACCAACAAAAAATAAGGTAATTAATAAACAAACAAACCACTGCCCGTCTGTTGATCATTTTCTATTAATTAAATCCAGCTATCATCGATGGCTTGCGAAATGTTGTTTGCGCAGGAGCTTTTACATGATACTATACGGTTCCGTCACGATGTTTGCCAGCGCTGTCTTTGGGGACATGGGAAATAACGTCGTCACCGATGGCTTTGGTATGGGTCAACGTTAAAGAAATATTATATTTACATATTTGCATCTTCAGGCTTGCAGCGAGAGCAAGTCGTGTTACAAGAAAATGGCGGCAAATTTGGGAAAAACGCATGCTGGTAACACGATAAGTAAAGCGGCGTAATTTGCTCATTTCATAATGTTGCTTATTTCAAAGGTAAAATTCTTGCCTAATAAATAGTAAGCCGATATAGCCCTCCGAAACTCTAAACTTAGCAGTGGGCGGGGCACATTGCACGTAGAACAGATGGCCGTTGGAGCGGAAAGGTTCTCGAGTGACGACCACTTACCGGAACGCGCAGCGTGGGCCCCCCACAAGGTGGACTAATGACCTGGTAAAATGCTGGTCGCGTCAGTCCGCTGGATGCGGGTAGCGCAGGACCGGTCATTGTGGCATTCTTTGGGGAGGGCTATGTCCAGCAGTTATTTGTCACGACACGCTGGTCAGACTCTAACTGAGGCGAGCTTTTGACGTCTACCTACTTAACGTGCATATGGAGGAACCAGATCGACGCTAAACTACTTACGACTCCTGAAACATGATAATTGAATGCCGTCATCAATAATATCAGCACCCACAGATCAGCGTTGAAATGAAATGAAATGATTTTTTTTATTAGTAACAATTATTGTTACAGGTAATTTGTATCATAGGCGTGTAAATTAGGTTTATACATCATACAATAGTTGTGTCAGTATTTGCAGAAGGCCGTGGAAGCGGGTTCCGGTGGGACTTTTGCTTGACCTGTCTTACCAAATAATCATATTTTTCGATTGTTGAATTTGTATGAAATGATATTAAATTAAAATAGACCTAACTTTTGCAACTTTCGGAATATTCGGACCGCTTTTTTCATAAAAAAAACCAAACCTAAATGATTCCCAAACCGTAATTACCTTTCTCAATGTATCCAAAATCGTTGATTGTAAGTGACGCTCGATGACCCGCGAGGCATATAACAGGCGACCTCACATTACGAGCAACCTTTCATTTTTGAAGCCGAAACACACGTCAAATGAAAGCCGAAAGATTTATGCATCGACTTCTGCTTCTGACGTTTGGAGCGGCGGCTAACGTCTGCGAGTTGGCACTCAATATTGTGATTAATTAAGGTATAATACTTTATTAGTCTTGGTGTCATACTATTTATTATTCTAGAGCACAGTTGAATGACTTTTCGCTCATTTGTAGAGCAGCTCCACTGGGGTAGTACCTCCTCCTTACACAGCCATAATAACGCCACTACCTGCTCTGTAGGTAGGTATGTGGTTTTGCGGGTACACTACATAACTCCGAAGTCATTTGTCCGAAAGCATATTTTTCCCGAATTTCATAATTCCGAGAACCAAATTCCGCTGTTTTTTCTTTGATTTTTCAGGATATAGTACCTTACCTCATCATCATTATCATATCCGCCGAAAGACGTCCACTGCTGGCCATAGGCCTCCCCTAAGGAGTGCCAAAGTGACTGTTAACCACCCGCATCCAGCAGACTCCCGCGACCTTTACCAGGTCATCAGTCCACCTTGTGGGGGCCTACCCACACCGCCACCTAACCTAACCTAACCTATTTATGTATTTCATTTAATAATCTGCGTCCATATTTTCGTTAAGCGGTAAAAGGCGTTCGGAATTTTGAAATTTCGGAATAATGATGCTTTCGGACAAATGACTTCAACGGAATTTTTGTTCGTTCCCAGTTTTGAGATCCTGGTGGTGGGTGAGGTTAGACTTGGACCTTATGGTCGCGAGAGCTCCCCAAGGATAGGCTGTGTCGATAGAGTGTGGAGCCTACTGCTTTTATCTACACGGTGTTCCCGGGAATTTCCGTTAACTTCGGCATATTGCAGAGTTCATTCACAGAAACAAATAAGCATAATTATTATACTTGAAAAAAGTTTTTTTTTTATAAAATTAAATTAACGGTTTTTAAATTAACAGTGGTTAAAGCTGCAAATCTGATTAAGTAAATTAAAATATTGAATATTTTGATAACAGTAAGAGTTCAGATACTACTGTCTTGGAGAAATTAACTTTATTTGATCTAAACCTATGCCCCCTTGCAATTAACGGAAATTGAATAAAACACGTAGTATAAGAAGTAATTGACATAACGAATCTTCAAATCGATAAAGGGTCGGCAACGCGCTTGACTCCTCTGGAGTTATTATCACGCCACGCCATATGGAATTTGTCATCGCCGTGGTATGAAAAATAAATCATTTTTTAACCATGGGACATATTAATTTGCTTTTATCAAAAACAACATGAACATGATAAGAAATGAACTAAACACAACAACACAAATACATAAAAAAAACACCGGTCAAGTGCGAGTCGTATTCGTGCACGGAGGGTTCCGTACTGGGTTGACTAGCTATTAACGGCTAAAGAAAACTATGCATAAAGCTTCTACGTTTATGTAGGCAAAATAAGTACTTATACAAATATTAGACGCGAGCGTTGTTGTCGCCGCGGGATCCCGCGCCCCGCGCGCCCGCACACCGACCGCTGTCGTCTGTCGCGTTGTCGTAGACACGTACCATCCTACTAATATTATAAATGCGAAAGTTTAGATGTTTGGATGTTTGGATGTTTGTTACTCAATCACGCTTAAACGGCTGAACCGATTTGAATGAAATTTTGTACGAAGATAGTTTATAGCCTGGATTAAAATATAGGATAGTTTTTATCCCGAGTCCACGCGGACGAAGTCGCGGGCGGAAGCTAGTTATCTATAAAAATGGCAAAAGAATCACGTTTGTTGTATGGGAGCCCCCTTAAATAATTGATTTTATTCTGTTTCTTAGTATTAGTTGTTATAGCCGGCAACGAAAATTATACATCATCTGTGAAAATGTCAACTGTCTAACTATCACGGTGACATACAGCCTGGTGACAAAAGGACAGACGGATGGACAGCGGAGTATTAATAATAATAATAGGGTCCCGTTTTACCCTATGCGTACGGAACCCTAAAAAGTATAATTCTAAACAGCCTTTAGAATTAAACTTTTTATTTAGGTATGTGTATGTTCAGCAGGGGCGGCTTGAAAATGTTCGTTGCGCAACCCAGAACAATAAAAAGTCATGAAAGAGTTTAGAGTAGGTATATAACTGTATAGGCTTGCCTTAAAAGACATTTTAGGCAAGCCGATCGGAATCGGCTTGTACGGGCGCTCCGCCACTGTTGTTTACTTCATTTCTTGCAAGTCAATTTAGAGCCACTTGACCACTTGCGTAAGTCAGATGATAAAGCAATTTACGCTATCATGGAGCATCTTGCATCGCCTCGTTGGTGGAAAGCGTCCTTAAGTATGTATTACTTATTCTCTCGACTCGTCGTCAATTTTTCGTTAATTGTAAGGGGGCATTGGTTAGATCAAATAAAGTTAATTACTCCAAGACAGTAGTATCTTAAAAATACTGTTATCAAGATATTCAATATTTTAATTTTAATCAGATTTGCAGCTTTCGCCACTGTTAATGCTACAGTAGATTATTTTGTAAAATTTTTTTTTTTCTTTTTTTCAAGAAATAATTATGCTTATTTGTTTCTGTGAATGTACTCTGCAATATGCCGAAGTTAACGGAAATTCCCGGGAACACCGTGTATATTTGTCTGCCAACAAACCGCACTGTGGTTTGGCAGATTTCTGTCTAGCTTTAAGCATGTAAGGAAAAAAGAGAATAAACATTTATTTCATTTTATTTTTTCATTTTATTTTTATTTTTATTTTGTATATTGATATATGTTACCGTGTAAGCGTTTTGGTAAAATACTGTGAGCTTATATGTGTGTCTATAATAAATAAATAACCTTGCTGACATAACATAACCCAAGTAGGCCTTTTCTGTCAAATCATGAAGCACTTTCGACCTCGTCATCTCTTAGTGGCAGGGTTTGACATCGGGGGTCAAACCCATTCATATAATCGGCTAGTTCTGTTGCTTAGTGCTTTTATTATTCGTTTAAAATGTAGCCACATTTCTTATGTATATTTTTATACATTTGACTACTCATATGCCTGGACGCGGGTGGCGCAGGACCGGTCACTTTGGCACACTTTGGGGGAGGCCTATGTCCAGCAGTGGACGTATTTTGGCTGATATGGTTTTGATGATTGTAGCGTTTACCAGGCAACCTGTAGAAGTTGTTGGCTAGGAAAGTGGTTGGCAAGCGATCGCGTGGCCTGTCTCCTAGTTGATGGACGGGTTGTTGCTCCGACAGGCCTCCCAGTCACAACCGCGATGAAAAAAGCCGAAAACAGGGTACCAGAATAGAATACAATATAATATAATAGTAGTTTATTGCCACACAACATACCAGATACAGAGACAAAACATAAAAACATGCTAAACAGAACAATAAAAAAACTAAATCTGGTATACACGTAGCACGCAGCAGAAGACGTAGCACGGTTGCCTTGGATAAGACATCCGTAACGTTCTGACAAGTACCTATGCGAGTGCGAGAGTGACGGATGTATTATCCACATGAACCTAGAATACTTTGGACAGGCTGTATACGTGATGCCACAGTGAGGGACGGAAAGGCTCCTATGCAGCTAAATTAAGAACTGGTCTTAAAATGGCTGATGACTTGCGATAAACAACCTACTTAATTTGGACGGGTAATTGTTTATGGGTAAGGCCGCCGACATTGTTAATTTTGGTCTGAACAATTTTTTCCAGTTCGTTTTCTCCAAATATGTAAGCACTACTGCCGTTGTTGTTAGTTAATTATATAAAGCAATTATTGAGCTTGTTTCCCCATTTCGCAAACTGAATAAAACTTGTTGTTTCTATAAAATACTTGCATTTATGTTCATCAAACCCCCCTAATTTTGGTCGAAAATGCCGTGTCGCTTTTTTCCGAGTACTTTTAAACTATGAATTATTTTCATAGTAAACCTTGAAAAGATTAGACACATAACTTTCTGTTAGTACAAGAAAGGTGTTTAAATACTTTGTTTTGCGTATTTTATAGATCTTTTTATTAGTGGGCAGTGTTGGCTTTCGTGACACAATTTTTTATGTTATGCATAACTATCCCTAAATATTAACAGAACACTGGGGAAAAACGTATAGCGGCACAGCAACACCGTAAGTTGTCAATCAATATAAAAAAAGAAACTGCCATTTTTAGTTTGTCTATGAGAACCGTTAAAGGTGAGTGGCATATTTTCGTCATAATTTGTGTTTATGCATATCTCAAGTAAGTAAGCGTTTCAGAAGTTCACTTTACTGTGGTTGTTTTCGTTTATGTTTAAAGCTTACATGAAACATGTACATTTGCGTCTAGTTTAACTTATTTTGGTTTTATAACCTAAAAAGTTTGCAAAAAACCTGCTTTTGTGTTATATAATGGCCACCATATTAACCATAACACGAATTTTGTGTTCAGTAACACAAAACAAGTATAAAAAGTCATGCAGATCGAGAATACTGTATTAGTAAAGAAAAACATCTTATTATTATCGTGAGATATATTTTTGGTATTCTTTTTACGTTTGCAAGACGCAATGAAACTTTATTGTAACTGTAACTAACTAAGAGCTATGCTCAATTGCCTTTGATGAATGTGATTTCTATTACATAAATAAACAAAATAAAATAAAATTCGTTTAATTCAGACAACCACGGGTCCATACATTTAAAGTGTTACTAATGTCACTTAATATCATGTCAAAAACCAGGTCACTCACGTGTACGAGGTCTCTATCGAGTGTACGCTCGTCCAATGTACGAGAAGCTGAAATAAAAATGCTGCCATTGAATTTAAATTGTCAACTTAATTTTTTTATTTTATTTTATGTTTGCACGAATTCTTAAAACTTATTTGTTTCCTAGGACTGTGCTCAATTTGTTATATGTTTTTACGATGATCTGTTTTTTATACAGAAAAGGTAATTATCTTTTCTGTATAAAAAAAACAGATCATCATAAAAAATACTGATTCAGTCAAATACCGATCGATCACGATCTAAAATGTTGTCATTATAAATATATTAAAAATACGTAAAAAAAATATCATCCTTTTTCCTTAACCTCTATTTTAATTCTAGTATGAAACAGCCTTTACCAAAAAAGCGTTACTTTTGTTTGTGTTACATTTGTGTTACGGTATCACAAAAGTGATTGTATTATTTTTGTGTTATAGGTGATAATCTCAACGGCCTTACCCTTATGTGCCACAACTTCATACTAAATCAGTTATGGCAAATAAAAAAAAGTGGAACTATGACAAGGACAATGAATGATATTTCCCTTCCTGTCACACTTATCGACATTTGTATGCTACCAGCTCGCTCGCACGTGGTATTATTATTACCATAACCTGTCCAGAGTATTCTAGGTTCATGATTATCCACAACGATAGGATAAGTGATTATAATACCGCTACAGTGACACTATAGTTATACAATTATGCATGTGAGCGTTTCTCAAAAAAAATGCCACTACATTTTTTCGGAGATTTTCTGCAACTTTTATGTTATTTCTACTCAAAATCACGATGTCATTCCATCCCAATAGGAGAAAAAAAGTGTCCCCAAATGTTCATACATTTTTTAACTTTCCTATTGTGTTACCACCATACGAAGTGTATGGTAAATGGTAACACAATAGGAAAAATATCTTTGGGACAGTTTTTTGTCCTACCAGGGTCGAAAGAGCTGAGTGGAAATAGTTAACATAAAATTCCTAGAAGTACAATTAATAATAGTGGCATTTTTTTTGAGAAACGCTCATGTATTTGTTAAACTCTGACATGTAACAGATTATTTGCACAATAAATATTTGAATTTGGAGCTACCGTTTACACCTAACAACGTAGTCAACCTAGTGTTGTTTTCCATTCTTTCCAGATTCAAACACTTCAAACTGAAGCGTGTAAACACAACTCAAACAGTAACCCACTTTGGAGTGGCGAGTTTCTTGCGTGAATCCGAATCACATGTATGTAAATCGCTGTTAGCCGATTACGACACACAAACATTAGTCCGATAGGAATCTACATCCAGTGACTGTTTGCCAACCTGCAAGTCAGACAATGCGTCTACACAGTGGTCTATTTCGCTTAACTTATACAGAGTGTACCAAAAATGGGGTGTGAACCGATCAAGGGCATAACAGGTAACGTGTTCTGATAAGAAAAATCGCGTAAAAAGAAATGATCTATTAGATTTTTCTTATCAAACAGAACACGTTACCTGGTTTTGCCCTTGATCGGTTCACACCCCATTTTTGGTACACTCTGTATTGAATTCATTTTTAGGTTCCGTACCTCAAAAGGAAAAAACGGAACCCTTATAAGATCGCTTTATTGTACGTCCGTCTGTCTGTGTGTCAAGACCCTTTATCTCACGAACGCGTTGAAATGAAAACCATAAACTTAATAAGTCTGCAGTCCCTTGAAGCTAAGAAAAAAATGTAACTTCTAACGTAAAAAAAGATACGGCCGTTTATGCCGCAAAAACGTGCCTATATTTCTACACTCTCAAGGGAATCAAAATTTATAGGGAACTTCCCGTTGACCTAGAACTATGAAAGTCAAGTAATTGTCATCTTATACTAGAAGTACAGGGAAAAATCTGAAAACTATACATTAGTAATTAAAAGTAGTTACGACCTTCGGTGGGTTCGTTAATGGATTTTGGAAATTTAATTTTTAGGGTTCCGTAGTCAACCCTTATAATTTCGCCATGTCCGTCCGTCTTCGGCTTAGCTCAGTAACCCCTACAACTAGAAAACTGCAATTCGGCGTGGGTATATAAACCAATCACGCCGACAAAACAGTAGAATAAAATCCTGAAAAAAAATATTTTTAGGGTAAGTACCTCCCCTATATGTAAATTGGTGATGTATTTTTTTTTCTCGTTAAACCTATAGTGTGGGGTATCGTTGGATAGCTTGTTCAAAAATATTATGGGTTTTATAAAACTATTTTTCAAACTCAGTTATGCGTTTGCGAGATAATGGGATTTAAAGCCCTAATTTTTGTTCGAGTCATGTGTCCCCCTCCCCCCTGCCGGCTACTACCGGGGACATCGTGGCAGTAGCACATATAATGAATTTAAAAGGAAAACTACCACAGTTAAGTAGACATAACTAGTTAACTGGTAAGAAATGCACTTAATTTTGGGATTTGAACTTTTTACCGTGGACGGTAGAGTTGCTTGATGCTGTTCGGAGATTTTCGTAATTATTTTACGTAAATAACCTGTTGCTGCTGATCTGCGGTTCGATTAGTTTTAAAGTTGTGTAGGTACCTAATTACCTACATATCGTTTGAAAAAACTTAATGTACCTACTGACCTCGTTATTTCAATTGAGAAGTTGTTTCATAAAAGAGTTACTTAAGTAATTCGAATTTTAAAGTAAATTAGTAATAGTATATTTTCTCGTCTCGCGTCGCGCCTCAGCATCAGTGCTTGTAGGCTGGGCTAACCTCGCTCCCTTCGTTTGTTTTAAGTAGGTCGTTCGTATTAGGTTCGTTTTTCTTAGTAGTTACTATACCATTCTGTGACAGACGGGCAACTACGGAACCCTACCCTGCGCGTGGCCCGACACGCACTTGGCAGCTTTATTATATTTTTAAACCGATTCGCAATGTCTACTCTCACAGAGCCACTAGTATTTAACTGTCAAACAGCAAATTGTGAAAGATACAGATACGGTACGGACGAAGGCTGTATGATACGAAAATTACTGCAATCAACACTTCACACATTAAAGTAGACTGCATTAGGACTATATATGTGAATGATAGCTCGTAGGGAGTTGCATAATTTGCATTTAGAATTGACATTCAAGGGGAACTGCGGGCTGACACGCGCCTCATTCAAAAACTTCCATTTCAAACCGCCGTAGTCACCTATATTCTCCTTCAAATTAAGACCAAAACAAAAAAACGAGACCAGACCAGGATATTAAATGTTAATAAGGATAAAAACTCAGAATTAGTACAAAAATGCAGTTTTTATTTCTTGAAAGTTAAAAGCATTTTATTTGTCCGGCACTTAACTAACTTTTGTTTCAATTTTAATGAGTATTTCAATATTCCCCTGTTTGGGGAATATTCCCAGGAACACGGTAATGTTCTCGGGAAATTTCCATACGGGAATATTCCCCGGCAAACGATATTCACCCAAAGAAAAAAGACTAACATACATACATGTAGACCATGAAAACATTACACTCATTTTTATTAGATTCGTGTAAAAAGATAATACAATTAGGCAGCACAGGATACGCTATGGGGTTCTATTCCCGTTGTGCTCCGCTGGCCGCTGGTGGGCACGTAAATTTACTTTCTGCTTTAATCTTTGAATCAATAGGCAGTAAAAACAACAGCCAAAACACGAAAGTGAGAATAGAAACTGGTTTTGCTAAACATCGCTGTTTGCCACTTAACACTTCAAGATACGTTTGTTTTTAAAAGTGTCAATTGTGTGCCCTGCTAATCAAACAACGTTGTGTCCGTAAACTATTCACAACACGTTCTATATGTGTGTATATATGTGGTGTTCTCCGAGAAAAGGGATCTTGGTGCCATATTTAGATACAAAATGCAGTTGGCTCTCTCTCAGCTTATCCTCGAAAGCTCTGGTGACCTTATTCTCCAGAAATACAACAAGTATAGTGTTATAGCTGCGGACAGCCCCAAGTGCAGAGCGTGCATGGAGGCAGAAGAAACGAGTAAACATATTCTACTGGACTGCAAGCAGTTAGAAGTATACTGAAAAAAGCACCCAGGGCAGGTATTCATAAGGTGTGGTCAATGGACAACATTTCCTTCAACAGGGGTCAGCGGTATTTTTGAAATTCTGAAAGTGGTACATGGCTAACAAACGTTTAAGAACCACTGACCTAGTATCTCTGACGCTACGGGACGCAGTCAGCAACACCAAGGCACTCAATAACTTTCTAGAGGAGCTGGGGTGGTTAGAGTAGCGCTACCCCACCTTTTTACGCAAAATAGACACACTGGATGTCAGTTTGCGGAAAATGCCCAGTAATACTAACAAACTAACTATTAGCTGCGGTCTTTAGGAAGGCACTTCCTCAGTTGGGCTACACCAAATATGGGGGATTTAATATGCCGCTGTGCCCTACCTCGCTTATGACAAAGCCGAGGGATTCACATAATTCGCAGAAATCCGGATTCCAACTATGCCAAAAATAACGTGCTTGCACGCATCGTTCGATCTTATAATACAGATTTTTCTAGCATACCTTGACATCGTCAGATACACAAAAGAATCATTTTAACTCCATATTATAAAGTTTATTAAAAACAAGCAGGACCGCTTCTCTTAATAATTTACTTTCAAAACAAAGTTTTAACCGACTTCAATTTAGGACTCCGCCAAGCCACGAGAACATTTCTTTTCCAATTTACCTCATGAACTGATTTCCGAGAGCAAATGCGTTGATTATTATAGAAAAAAACCCAATCTCTGTATGTGACCCGATAATATTTGAGGACTTCCGTCAATTCCACAAGGATCACCCTTGGCACTTCATTAGTTGCTATTTCAACGGAATCTTATCAGAATCTGTTATATTTTTTTGTACTTTTAAGTACATAATTGAGGAATTCCATAAGTCATCTGTGGTCTTCATCATCAATTCCACTCCACCAATTTATGATTTCTGGATGTAAATACACGAGTTATAATAGAAAATACCAAAATCACTACACGCGTGCCTAATATAATTGAGGAGTTCCCTCAATTCCTCATGGATCCCATCATCCAATTGAATTTTCAAAAAAATGGGACCCATCTGGAAGCATATACTTACAAACAAAAAAAAATTTTATGAATCGGCTCATCAATGACGGAGTTCTGAGGTAACAAACATTGAAAAAAATAAAAAAATAAAAATACAACCGAATTGAGAACCTCCTCCTTTTTTTGAAGTCGGTTAATAAAGATGTTAATTTTTTATTTTTCTACAATTTACGAACATCTGTTAAAATGTTTTTAAAAATATTTATACTATACTAATAAAAACACCGGCCGTTGTTGGCCGTGGGGCTTTTCGTTCCCGTTGATATACTGGTTGTTTTGGTTTATATGCAGGCGGGTCACGGTTCTCTGCCGCTGACTGAACCTATGAATACGTTTACACTTGCATATACGTAGACGCATCTGTGCATTGCCGACAGATCGTCTTACAAGTTAACGATTCCTTAGACAAAGTGGGTGAAGCATATCGCACTCGCCGGGCGGTAGAATTGTGCCATTGCGCGCTCCATAACCTTTCGCCTCTTACTTTCCATTGACCCGAGGTAATAGTGACGTTCTGATATCGATCCTTTAAACTATATAAAAGCAGTTGCAAGTTGCCAATAATGTTGTTCTCCTACAATAAACATGTCGCGCAACGGACGGCGAAACGTGAAAAGTAAAGACCGGACCTGAAATTACATTTGACGTTGTTGTGTACAAATAATTTGTAAGGCTCGAACTACGCTTGTCTAGTAGGGTAGTAACTAGGGCGTTGTATTACCTTAGAAGGCTTAATATAAACTTATCATAAATCTAACTAATATTTTTAACCCCTCTGTTTTTCTATTATGTAAACTATTTCTGGCGAGCATTAAGTAATATTTGTATTGTTTTGTATTTTATAACCGCCGGTCGTCTGATGTGTTGAGAAGCCGCCTTGACAAAGCTCTTGTTAAACTACTTCATGTCAGCTGACCAGGGAGGCAGGGACCCAATGCCCCTATAGCAAACTTGAAGTCTTTAAGAGGGAAGAATAGCTGTTTTTTGAAAAAAGAAAAACCTATACACCTAGTCTTTCATCGTGTCAATAGTGCCAACAGCATCCTGAAAATGATCGCTGAACGGATGGACTGTGTGTATCTAAACCACTGCTGTATGATGCACGCAAACACACATGTTAATTATGAGGTCGCATGACATTTGACATTTTGAGATTTAAATAAGTGATTAATTAACTTAACATCTTGTGAATTTTTAATTTTTAATTTTTATTCGATTATTAAATATTTATATGAACTGTGTATATCCTGTAATTACTAATATCATAAAGAGGCGTTTGTTTTATGTACAGTCGCGGGCCAAACTAGAACACAATTACGGAAGTCGCGGGCAGTAGATAATATTAGGTAATAGTAATATGCAGTTAAGAAAAAAGTTAGTTAAGAGTCCGCAGTAAGCTCGATTCTCCATACAACCGTAGTTACGCTCTCATTTTAAAACTACGTGTTGGATTAAAACGAAACTTTGCATATACAATGAGATGAGGTATATCTATGTCTGTAATTAGTTTATGTAGCTTCAGATATCATGGTAAAAAAAATACAGGGAATTTAAGTTTTTCATACAAACGTGTTTTTGCTGTATTTAGTTTGTTTTATAAACTGGAATCATATAAACTAATTACAGACATAGATATACTTCATGTCATTGTCGAGTTTCGTCACAATCCAAAACGTAGTTTTAAAATGAGAGCGTAACTACGTTTGTATGGGAAGGTGAAATTCGGCCGAGCTTACTGCGGACTCTGTGTGTCTGGCGATCTGTCTGTATATTACACTAGCTTCTGCCCGCTACTCCGTCCGCGTGGAAGTCGTTTATATCGTAGCTACATACAAACGTTCACCCCTCATTTCAGGGAAGTGCGGGGTTAGAAAGAGACAAAAAGTAGCCTATGTCACTCTCCATCCCTTCAACTATCTCCACTTAATAAAACACGTCAATTCGTCGCTCCGTTTTGCCGTGAAAGAGGGACAAACAAACACGCACATACACTTTCCCATTTATAATATTAGTATGGATTGTAAGGGCGAGAGTGAATGCTCTATCGGACATAGAACGCATAAACGCGATCATGCTAGGCTGTAATCAATATCGATACGGCTAGCGGTGCGTCTTTTGTCATGCACATCACTATTGCCGGGCGATGATTATTATTATGTCACACTTCTACGTATAATAGAGTTGCATCGCGCTTTTTACTGTACGGTGTAGGTACACGGCTTTTGAGCGCAATTTTGTAAGGCGGGCGATTGAACGACCTCTCGACCTAATAACCTGTCAGTCTTAACTTAACACATCCATCATTGTACCAAAGTTTTTATGGCGAGACTTTCTTAGTTCATGTTACGATTTAAAAGGTTCTTAGACTAGCGGCAGCAGACCTCGCGAGTCGGTCTTTAAAAAATACTTTTTCAAATTTCTAAAAACTGAATCAACAAAAAATATCTAGGTATATCATCATCCAGCAACCTTTACCAGGTCATCAGCCCACCTTGTGAGGGGCCTACCCACGCCACGCCATCCGGTACGTGGTCGGCACTCGAGAACCTTTCCACCCCAACGGCCATCGGTTCTACGTGCTCTACGTCCGCTGGATGCGGGTGCCGCAGGACCGGTCACTTTGGCACTCTTTGGGGGAGGCCTATGTCCAGGCAGTGGACGTCTTTCGGCTGGTATGATGATGATGGTGATGATATCAAACTGACCTGCTCACAAACTTTCAAGAGAATCGTTTGAGAAAACAGACCTGAAATGAGAGCAGCGGGACAGCTGGACATACGGACGAACGCATATTCGCCTTAGCTGAAACGAAGAAATCACGCTCTAAAAGTAGGGAACAAATATCAATGCTGGTTTTAGCGCATATCAAAGGTTGAGAAATGTGTAACAGTAGCTAGAGAGTAGAGAGTTCTCCTTTGATATACGAAAATTATAAATGCATAAAATGTTTATCGCCTTGTTACTCAACGAATTAAGATTACATTGGGTCTGGGTAGAGATAGTCCGGGGCAGGGTTCAATCCCTGGGCAGGACATGAAGGCATTAAGGCGCCGTAGGTTCAGTGAGGCTCTAGGATAAGATTTACCTAAACAAAACGTTACAACCGCGTTCGCGTTTAGCTGTCAAATCCCATACGAATTGAGGGTAAACGCGATCGTAGTTTTGTTTCGGTAAAACTTATACTAGAACCTCAGAGTTTTTAAAACAATATAATGCGTCTCTTTATAATAATATGGTTTCATAAAAATACGAATATCTAAAGGCTTTTTTGCAGCGAGATCAAACATGATAAGGCAATTTTCGCTCTTTGGAAAAAAATCACGAACATAACGAATTATGCACCAAAGCTAAAAATATTAAAATTGCTTCTAAAAATCGGCAATATCATGTTTGGGAGAACTCAGTAATTACTTTTTTATTTATTTAAACGGCCAAAAAATTTCAATAAAAAAACATGATATCCGTGCTTCCGAGCATGCACTTCGATCTCGCTCACGCTTATGCTCAGTGAGAGGGAGAGAAGACCATGAACTTACGGTTACGTTCGGTTACTTAATAGGTCTTTTTACGACCCTTGCGTATAAATCTGCCATGGCCAATCTGGAAGGTAAACTAAATCTCATGCATGAAGATTACATATCACAACGCCTTACAAAAAATACACGTTTTAAGCTGGGCATTCACGTAGGCGCCGCGAAGCGCCATTTATCGCGGTGCCAAATGGACGGACGTAATTTTTTTTTGTGTATTATCATCAACACAAGTTATATAATACTTAAAAAAACACGCACAGTTTAAAGGAGTTGTGTACCAATTAATAATAATAGCCTTTATTTAACAATCTTACAAAACATCTTACCAATTACTTGAAGGTAAACACCGCATGCAGTAATCATCTATTTACTACTTTACCATTATTTGACTACATTCACGGGCGCGTTGCTAGCTGTCACTTGCTCGTGGTCGTGTGATTCAACGTTCACTAGCGCGCCAATTGTCCCGGCGACAGATGGATGGGATGCGTCCAAATCGATGCACGCTGATTAGTATTCCTGAGGATTGCGCGTCGGCGCGTCGCGCTCCGTTTCGACATCCAAAGGGCCACGCTAGAGCGATTTTGGTGCGGCGCTGAAGCGCCACCACAAAAGAACAAATGGTGAACCATACGGCTTGTTGGAGCGGTCGTAAATGGCCATCTAAACAAAAATAAATATTTCTCACAATAAAAAAGCGGAAACATTGTGACCAAACGACAAAGAGTATTATAGACTAGCACTATATTATATAAACGGAGAAAGCTATATTCGCAGGATTTGGTTGGTGACGATTGTTTCTGATTGCGTAATTAGGTTGTTAACGGTGATTAGGAATGCGTTTGGCGTCTGAAGGAAAACACGTTTTTCCCGATGACCGCAGAATCCTTTTAGGCTGCAAGTTATAGGAGTGTAGCGTTGTTTTCCCGTTGACTATAGAACTAAGTAACTATTTTAGTTGATAAGCTAATAAAGCCCTTTTTAGGGTCTTTAGTCAACATGGAACCCTTATAATTTCGCCATGTATAGACAGACAGCTATAGAAATCAATCACGCCGACAAAATAGTAGAAATGTATAAAGTAGTTTATTCAAAAAGCAAGTCCTAATTCCTATTACAGTGTTATGAATAAGTCGGCCACGTTAAGTCATCTTAAGGCTGCACATTCGTAATTTTCGTGAAAATGAGTTGTTTTGTAACCGTTTTATACATTATAACGTAACATTTTTGCCGTCGGAAGAAATATATTATAATCTGCAAGATATGCGACGGGTCATAGTTTTCGTAGAAATCCATTTTAACAATAAAAAAGAAATCTAAAGTCACCCCTATTTCTTCACTTGTAACCATTTTACTGCTCCATTTTTTATCAGAATAATATGAAATTTTATAACTTTCTTCATACAATAATGAACAAGGGCATCATTTTCTTACTTTCTTTATTTTCTTAAAAATTTATCTCGTTTTCTGAAATATTCCGCCAAAGTTCCTACCCCTCTCCGTTTTCGTCCATACGGTCAGTGCGGGACGAGACACGTTGCATGACGGACCTGTGTCAATTTGCGCTGCGCCGAAATTTTTAAATATTTGTGGAAATTGTGGACTATATTTGTTGCATAGAGTGGACAATCCGTTTTGTGATTCGTATAGTAGGTAACTAATAAACATTTGCGTATAGTTTAGTTTTTAGTGACAGATAATTTTGTTGCATAGAGTGGACAATCTATTTCGTGGTTTGTAAAGTAGTAGGTACTATAGACAAGACAGCTGACTGACCATCCGTGCACTTTATGTGCATTGTAATAAGGTTCTTGTATAAATACAGGATGGTCAGTTAACTGTGTTGGCGTTTGTACCTAATTAACATTTACGTAGGTATAGTTTAGATTTTGTTTTTAGTTCAAGATGGGAAATAATAATAATAATAATAATACATTCTTTATTTCAGGCCAGTTTGCCCGTAGATTGTTAGTAACATACAAACTTACGATACTAGAGTTAGTACGTCTTAGCTTAGGTCTCACAAATTTTTCAATAATTATTTTGGGTCTTTGGGGTTAAATAAGCGCAGGAGGAAAATACGTAATATCAAGAAATTTTACAAGAGAAGAGAAAAAAGAATACACAAGTAAATACCTATTCTATCAAAGTATCAAATATCTAAACAGTATCAAAATTGGGAAATCGCTAAAACCAGACATTTTATTAGTAAATATATTTACAATATCTATTGCTTAGGAGCATGAACAATTATAGAAACAATATTCTTTTATCTGCTCGTATTAATGACTGACAAGTGTTAATAGAACAAGTTCTAATAAAAATAGTGGGCTTGGCAAATATTGTAAGTACCTACATATGGATTGCATGCCAACTCCAAGTTCGATACAGAGTTATTATTTGATATGAAACAAAGTATGGTTAACGTACAACTAATCTATAAGTATATATTTACCCGAGGCCGATTTCTGTACAGTCAGCATAATATAGTTAGTAGCAGCCAAGTTAGCCAAATATATCGGAACGTACATTCATCGAAATAGTCTTTGTTACTATAAGTAGGAGTAAGGAATGTGTTACGATATATTTGGCTACTTTGGATGCTATTAACTATCTGATGCTGACTGTACACGCCATCATCATCAAATCAAGGAAGTAGAACGTAATAAATATACCGAAAATTAGTTTAAAACTTAACAACCTTACACTTACACAAAAGGTAACGGACAGACAGACACACTTTCGCATTTATAATATTAGTATGGAGTATGGATATGGAAGTATGGATAGTATAGATTACATGTCTTTCCCGCTCACGGGGCAATGATGTCCCGGACCTTTGGGAGGCGTGCGTGGAGCTCTGAGCCAACACGTAGAGGCCCTTTTGACAATTTAATGAAATGCAAGGAGTACACCAAGCGGATGCTGTCTCTGCCCGTGTCATGGGACGCACACAGAAACAGCACCCGCTGGGGTGTAACAGTCTATTGCTAGTTGATGGATTCTAAATAAAACGGGTTATTGGGTGAAAATGATGGACTAGTAGCTGGGCTATTGGATGAAACATCGGACGCCTGCCCAATAAAACTGTTTCACATTTTATCTCTGGCAGACGGTGACTCGCTAACTGCTAGATGGACCCCTATTAATAGCGACATTAAAAAATGGCCTAAGGGCAACAGTAGGTATGGATTATTATTATTACCTTTATATTTTTTTCGCACTATCCGTCTCTCTCTTATTAGAATATTTAGTAACAGAGGTATAGTGCGAGAAAAATCGAAAGTATGTCGCGGCCGTCTAGTGCTAGGCGTGCTGAGGGTCTACCGCGAAACGAAACCGAACTTCGTTTCGCGGTAGTCTCTCTGTCGCGCTTGCTAGTTCGAGCGACAATGAGAGTTATTCGAACGAATTTCGTTTTCACTAGCACGGCTAGCACGAGACGGCCGCGACATACTCTCAATTTTTCTCACACTATACCTCTCTTTCCTAATGTTCTAATAAGAGAGAGACCGATAGTGCGAGAAAAATCGAGTGTATGTCGCGGCCGTCTCGTGCTAGCCGTGCTGACGGAACTACACTAATCGTAAATAAATAGTATTATAATAGTAGGGACATAATTTTTGAACTCAATTAATTATGTAATTTATGTATGACAAATATCACGTTTCAATTAAGCATGACGAATGTCACCCACCCACGTCCACCCTTGCATTGGTAACGATGCGCGATAACGCGTCTGTAACTTAATCTATGTAACGCTTAATAAACGACGGCGGGTTGTGTGACTTGCGCGGGGAGAGGGTCGGGGCTCCGCCCATACGCTCAAGAACTTTAGCGGGTATACAAGCCTTAAGTATGCCAGCTTGAGGTTTAAAAGTAGGTAGTCGTTGTTTTCGTGATAGCGCCGCAGGACTGTTATTCGGCTATTGCGCCAAACCTCACCCGTCATGCCTAACGAAACTAGACCTCAGCCCCGCTATCCTGTAACTTGTTTTAAGCTCACCTCAGCCCTCAGCCACAGATATCTCATCGTGGCGGGTGAGGTGAGACTACGGTGAGACGGATGAACGCGTTAATCTGATAACGCTTAGTTTCTAAGTACGAAACGCGGCGTCGCGCCAAGATATATTTGAGGGTGAAAAGTGAGGTGAGGTGAAACAAGTCACAGAATAGCGGGGCCGATTACTTGATTAGGTGGGCATTTTCAATAAAATTTACGCAACGACAATTGAGCATTCAGTTTGTAAAAATATTCACTTTTTCTGTTTAATTTATAAATGATATTATAATGCATATACACGTTAATTAAATTTGATAAAAGTTCATTTTCACATCGTTTGTATGCTTAATTGTCGTCACAAAACTGACACTGAGTTAATTTTTATTTAACAACTCACGCTAATTGGGTACACGTTTTATTGAATGCCCAGGTACGCTTAGTACTATTACGAATCGCGGCATCAAGATAAACATATTTGTGGGTGAGCGTTGCGCTTGAGGTGAGATTAAAACAAGATACAAGTTCTCGGCAAACAACTTGAACATGCGGGATGAAGTGGGCGGGGGGCAGCTCGCACATACAATTTGCCTTTGCGCAGGCAAGGTCATTTGCTCAAGTGGTTAACCGGGACTTATACAGAACTAGCTTCTGCCCGCGACTCCGTCCGAGTGGAACTCGTTTATATCATAGCTCGATACAAACTTTCATCCCCCATTTCACCCCCTCAGGGGATGATTTCCGGGATAAAAACTATCGTATGTCCTTCCCCGGGATTCAAACTATCTCCATACCAAATTTCGTCTAAATCGGTTCAGCGGTTTAAGCGCGAAGAGGTAACAGACAGACAAACAGACAGACACACTTTCGTATTTATAATATCAGTATGGATAGCGGTACTGGTCAGCGTTTTCCATCCTCTCATGTCTTGTGCCGCCGCCATGTTTGCGTAAGCAACACGGAAGCGGCGCGACTCGCGAGATGTCCTCAAATAGTGCACCCGGTGAAATACTACCGCGTACACTAAACAAATGTTAGTATTTTCTTGTTATGGCAACTGCAGTCCTAAACGTGTTGTCTCGCTCACAAAACATATTTTCAAAATGAGTAATTATTTCGGAATAAGCTCAGACTCGCGAGATGTACTCTAAAAGTGCACCCGATGGAAGTACTACCTCATACGCTAAACAAATGTTGTTTTTTTCTTGGCTGCACTACCGTAAAACTGTTGTCTGTTGTTTTTCTCTTAGTGTCGTTTTTTGGTGAATAATAATGCATATATATATTGTTTGTGTTAGCCTGATATGCTGTGATTTACGTCCGCGCGCAGACCAATACAACTGCAAAATTTGAATAAATTGATAATGTTAAAACGAATAATTACATCGGAATATGAAACGTTCAGATTTTAGATGAATAAATTACCCTAGCAATGGTTTCTAAATATCTAAATAAAAATCAATAAGTGCTTATATTTAGTCTGCAAATAGGCCGACACGAGGGCACTTTTACAATATGCGAGTACTTATAGGTTAGGTTAGGTTAAAGGCCCATTTACATGACGCATGCAATTTTCGTTACATTACTAGGTTTAGTCGACCTGGTAGTACCTCAGTGGCCGGCAGTCCCGCAATGTAATGGAAATCGCATACGATTTCTTGCACCGTGTAAATAGGGCTTTATATACGGTTACGTTACCTATCTATTAGCGAGCGATCTCTACTAGAGATAAATTTACAACTCATAATTCTTAGATATTTGTATATGGTCTCTGAGGGTCAACATGTATTTAATCAAATGAGAATAGAGTTAAGTCTCTCATGTCAATTCCGGTAAACACTGTGATATAGTTACTTGTCCTTGCCGTGAAATGTTTCTCGTAAGAACCGTGAAAATACCACTTGCGAATCAGCGTAATGAATCAACAAAGGATTTTTAAAGGCCTCCACATACCGGCCGCGGTTGCGGCGCGAACGCGGGTCGGGCGCGGTCCCGCGCAAGTTGTAAAACATTGAAACTATACTTCAAACACAAATCGAACAGGGTCCGAACGCGGGCCCGTGGCGCTAAGTTACAACTCAGGCAGCGCGGCCGCGGGTCGGGCGTGCCGCTGGGGTGGGCGCGGCGCGGGTCGGGCGATTGATATCTCTCACTACCAACGCATTTAATATTTAGTGATAGCACTATCTCTATCATATCTAGGGGTAGATATCTATCTAGAGATAGTGAGAGATATTATAGAGACGCCACCCGCCTGCAGTGTGAATATACCGCTTCAACCGCGCCCGACCCGCGCCGCGGGGTAGACCCGCGCCGCGCCCACCCCGCGTTCGACGTGTGGAGGCCTTTAGTGTCTTTTTTTTATTCATCAACCTATTTAAGTTAAAACGACTTTAGCGTTACAAAGATCATCTGCCGTCAAGGTTATCAAGATACATTATATCCGAAGATTCATTAATTTCGTTTACTAGTTCCGGCACTAGCTTTGAAATCCTTCATGGGAACTATATTTATTTTATGCAGTTGAGATTAGGAGCATAACCACTATAATATTTAGATCCTTGCATTAAATTATTGGACGAGCGATCGACGCGAACGAAATTCTCCATTTCGGTATGGACCAACATTCTTTCGTTTGTCCGTATGTCCAGCTGTCCGGCTGTTCTCCTCTACAGGTCGTTTCTCGTCCGATTCTCGACAAATTTTGTGAGCAGAATCAATATTTATATAAAAAAATCTGCAGCTCACAGAGCCATTGGTTTTTTACATATTTATGTTGGACCTTGTTAACACCTTAGTAATGATCTTAATGAGTTGCTTGTGAGCAGCCTGTTTGCTTCATTATTTATTGATTTAAACTTTACTGGACCATACAGATAGTACAAGAGCGGACTTAATACCACGTGGCGTTCTCTTCCGGTTAAATAGGCTACTCAGAAACATGTGGGGAGGGGTAAAAGTAGTAAAAAACTAAATTCAACATTTATTACCTACTTATAGGTGAGTACCTGATTATGATGTATATCAGAGTGATATACATCATAATCATCGGATATACATGATATCGACACTAATATTATAAAGAGGAAAGATTTCATTGTTTGTTTATTTGTATTGTATAGGCTCCGAAAGTACTGCACCGATTTGGAAAATTATTTTACCATTAGCAGCCGACATTATCCCTGATGAACATAGGCCACTTTTTACCGCGGGAACATGCTTCATTTCTACAGGAAACCGGGTAATCCGTGCGAAGCCGGGCCGGGCTGCTAGTATATTATAGTTACCTACCTATACATACGTATTTTATGAAATGAGCGTTTCTCAAAAAAAATGCCACTATTATTAATTGTACTTCTAGGAATTTTATGTTAACTATTTCCACTCAGAATCAGGAGCTCTTTCGACCCTGGTAGGACAAAAAACTGTCCCAAAGATATTTTTCCTATTGTGTTACCATTTACCTTATACTTTGTATGGTGGTGGTAACACAATAGGAAAGTTCAAAAATGTATGGACATTTTGGGACACTTTTTTTCTCCTATTGGGATGGAAAGACATCGTGATTTTGAGTAGAAAAAACATAAAAGTTGCAGAAAATCTCCGAAAAAATGTAGTGGCATTTTTTTTGAGAAACGCTCAAATGGCGACTGCTCTTATCTTAATAATCTATAATGACCGAATAAAATTAATGTAATTATGTCTGTAGTTCCTTATATGACAAAACTGCATACCTAATCTCTGATAGTTACATTATTAATTTAATTACTAACCCTATCATTCATAAAACTTTACCATACCACATTTACTATACCGTGTGTTTTATCATCAGTGATCGTAACTTTTGCAGCACTGGTGCAACGTGGTGTTGTTAACGGAATTGGTATAATGAATTTCAATCCTAATGCTTAATTAGCGTTAATAACGTTTATATTAACCTTAATTAACAATTTTGATTGATATTGTCTATACCAATTCCGTTAACAACACTACGCTGCACCAAAAATGCTACAAAAGTTACGATTACTGTTTATCACTCTTTCAGAAACACAAAATGTTAATAAGAGGGATACCTAAACACAAACTTATTTTGTCAACATTATAACCAAAATAGGTTTGATGTGCATTTACACACCTGCCTAATAAATAAATAAACTAGTTAAATTTTAAATAAACCATTAAACTCGATTTATGAAAGTCACTGCATTCGTAAGCAGCTTTAAACAGACATAAATAAAATGCCTTAAGACAGTCAAAAATTTATTTAACTATTTTTTTCACTTGAACTGTACGTCCTACTCACCTATCTCTCCCAATCTTCCGCCTCTGTGATTTTCACAAGCCTTTTCGTTTCTTCCCAAAGGTTCCTCGTCAGAACCGTGTCATTCGCAAACCAGCTACTGTAAAACTGCATGCAGTCACGAAAGTGTTTACCACTGTCCTGTTCAACCCTAGGATCTATCCCTAAATACACAGACATTGTGGCAACCCTGTCCAAAGGTCGACCAATCAGCTGCAAGCCTGTGTTTAATAGCTTCTTCAAAGCCTCATTGTCTAGATGTCTAAAGAATTCCGATTTTCCCACTCCTGGGTCCATACTATACACGTTCACTCCCTGGCCTTTGATTCTCTTGTCCATTTCCACAGTAAACAACACATCGGCCAGTTTAGCGTTGCAGTAATACTGGAAGTTTGTGTATCTCCCAACGTCGTTCATGTGATCGAAGTCTATGAACCCAAGGATTAAAGCTAGAGACGACACGTTGACGACTCTGCTTGGCGCAGAGGCCTTCAGAAGCGGGAATAATAGGAACGTAAGCAGGAACGAGCCGAAATAGTTCACCTGCATCATAGTTTGAAGGCCGTCTTCAGTTAATCTGTCTTCTAAGCCAATGGCGCCGACGTTGTTAATCAAAATGTCTAACCTCGCCTCTTGCATCATCGTCTCACGTGCGAATTTCCTGACAGACGTCAATGATTCCAAGTCCATGGTTCTGGCGACGACATTGTCGTGTTGCGCTGCTTTTGTAATTATGTTCCTCGCGTCCGCCAGCTTGGCAGGGTTCCGACTGGCTATGATGACCTTGGCCCCTCGCTTGGCCAAGTTCTTGGCTACTTCTAGCCCAGTGCCCGACGTTGCACCGGTCACAAGAGCCACTTTTCCGTCCAACCGGATATCCGAATCGCAATTGGAAAACTCGTCCCTTGCCATTTCGAAACAAGAATACGTTCGCGTATGCAAAGGTCGCAAGTTCGAAACCTGGTCGGAGCAACAACTTTTCAAAGATACGTCCGGTTACTTTTGTTTTTGTTTATGAACTGAGTATAATAAACCTAGGCGAGGTGGTCGAAACCTTGAATTCAATAAGCAGGCGACACTGGTTTTAAAGTCGCACTTTTTGACACAAATGCATTAATCGTGATCGACTCACGGTACGGTATACATCATAGTAAGTATAAAACTCTATTGGTTTCCAATTTTATTGTTAATTTAATTTTATAGTCCCTGGGCGACCGAGCTCTGCTCGAAAGAAAATAGACAAATATAATTCGTTATATATTTCGTTAACTTTTTTGTCGACTGTACTTTTGCAGTCTTCAACTTCTCGTTAAAAAGGTTCTTATGAGGCTACCACATCAGGACGGGTTTGTCCTTTGTAGTTAGGAATTGCTTTGCTATATTCACCGAGCTTAGTGGTGCTATTATAAATTGCGTTGTCACTAAATTAATATTAAGTGTATGTCTTTCAAATGAACCGGACACCGTAAAGTGGCTGGTAATGGTAGATAAACACTTTATTCATTTCCACAAAATTGACTCGGACATAAATTAGGGCTTTAAAGCCCAATATCACGCAAACGGATCACTGTGTTGAAAAATTCCGTTTAGAAACCCATAATATTTTTGAACAAGCTATGCAACGACACACCACACTATGGGTTGGGTTTAACGAGAAAAAATTACATCCCCACTTTAGGTGTAGGGGAGGTACCTACCCCAAAAAAAAATATTCTTCTGTTTTGTCGGCGTGATTGATTTATATACCCATGCCGAATTACAGTTTTCTAGTGGTAATGGTTGCTGAGCTAAGCCGAAGACGGACGGACAGACGGACGGACGGACATGGCGAAACTATAGATAAGGGTTCCTTGTTGACTACGGAACCCTAAAAAATTCATCCTCACTTTAAATGTAGGGGAGGTTCTACCCTAAGCTCAGTGACCGAGCTAAGCCGCAGACGGACAGACGGACTTGTAGAAACTGTAAGGGTTCGATGTTGACTACGGAAGCCTGAAAAGCATGCGACTTAAGACATCTAGTCTTTCACACTTAAATTAAATTGCACTAAAAGAAAGCATGCAGCTTGATACTAAAAACTAAAAATTCTATTTATATTGTAAATGAAAATAACCATGTGTCGTGGCAGAGAACGCTGGCTCAGCATAAGGGAACGGGACTATTATCGCAAGTTCGCGCGAATTTTACTCGCGCGAACACGCGATCAAACATATTGGACACGGATAGATGTCCTAGGTAATTGACAATCGCGCGAACTTGCGATATTAGTCACGTTGTACGAGTATAAGGACGATCCCTAATGATGTGGCAATCCACATCGCTGATATTCTTCCATATAGAAAGCTTAAGCCCCAGTAATCGACATAATTTAGACTAATTTATGTTTTCAAATGCCTTGAGGCGAGGAAGGTGTATTGGCACAGATCGACTCCTACACCCAGCCGCGGGAAAAACTACTAGCAAAAAGAACCGTGATGGAATCTTTTACATAATGTTTTGAGTATTGTCAATTTGTGTTAAATATATACAGAATACAGATGAAGTTGCATTTAAAGAAAGTCAGTGTCATCCACTCCTGTTGCATAAATTTACATATATTTGTTACAAGTTGCTGCAGTTGCTCTGCCTCTTCGATAATTTTTCGGTATTCTAAAATTGTATTTAGGTACCTATTAATGTTGAAATATTAGATTAGTCTGTTAGCATACAAAAATGTGAAATTATGCGAGATGCCGCAATTTAATACCATTATACGGTTCCTGTCAGGTAGTAGTAGTAGTAGATTGGGTCAATGTAGCATTATCACGGTCAGGGCGGTATATTGCAGCCTGAGAGAAGCGAGCGACTAAATTAGAATCTTGAGCGTACGAGGGATTCAAGTGTTTACGCCCAAGACGGAAATCATTTTGCTACCGAGTGACACATACTTTTGAAACCTTCTAAGATGAACACATACTACTCATTTGTGGGGTAACAATTACTATTTTCTGAATGGCAGCTGTGAAAAAGTAATTATGTGCCTAAGTTCTCTATCTAACATACCCGCAATAGTTGCCCAATGGCAACAATGGGCCACCACAATGTGAAACAGGGCGTGGGACCACACAAAATGCCTTTGAGCTGGCGCGGTTTTTAACCTACTTCGAATTTACACAATTTGCTACTTTCCTAAAAAATCTATTTAGTCCATCAGTCTGCATTATTAAAAAAATTATGAACACGTATTTTTTATTTGTCAATCAAACCAGATATTATTTATGAAGATAATAGCCCGTTACAGTTCCGTGTGATGTGGCGTCACATTATGGTACACTTAATAGTATGTTTACCCAGGGAGGAACAACCTATTCACGTAAAAATATGCCTCTTTCCACGTATTCCTGTTAACGGGTTACCTGCTAGTAAAGAAATTACAGCGCAAGCTCAAAGCTCTTTATTTTTTTGATTAATTTGTTTTACAAAGCGGTAATTTTCTCTGGAGTTACTAGGCTTCCATAGATTACGACGTCTTACTACGTCCGGTCATTCCTACTCCTAATAAATAACCAATTCTTTTAAAATGCTCTACAACACTAGACAGATACAGCGATGCGATTTTTTTTTAATACAACGACGGTGGCAGACAATCGTACGGCCCGCCTGATGGTAAGCGGACACCGCAGCCTATAGACGCATGCAACTCCAAAGGAGTAACATGGGCGTTGCTGACCCTTGATATGTTTGAGGATTCGCAGTGTTGACAGCTGAAGGACCAAATTCCCTCGCTCTCAACACAACGCATCCTCGGGAGCTCTGGCGACCTTGCTCACCACCAGGAACACAACACTTCTACAGAGCAAGTAGTAGTGTTATTATGGCTGTGGTCTTTTGCAAGGTGGAGGTACTTCCCCAGTTGGGCTGCTCCACATTCGAGCGGGATGACATTTCGCTGTGCCCTACCTCACCAATATAAGCGATTTATTCAAAGTCATTACCACAAAATGAGTGTGCAAGTTAGGACTTTGACACACCTAATTTTTGCGCAGACGTATAAAGGTGGTGACAATATTTTCCTTCAACGAAAATCGAATAAATGAAATGACCTTACGAGCTAAATACGAAACCAGTCTATCGAAAGACACACGACCATCGCGTTAAAAAGCCGACAAGATTAATATTTAGTTTAATTTGAACCACACAAACGGTCAATTAATCGCACGTCTTAAAACGTATTACTTAGTGATATTTTCCCAGTCTTCATCAGCACTAATTTCAACAAGTTCCTTAGTAGCGTCCCAAAGTTTTCTTCTCAGCTTATCATCACTTGCTGACCAATGATTAAACCATTCGATACAAAATTTGTAATGTTTTCCGCTCACTTCTTCAAGTTCTGGCGCGGATGCTAAATACGCGATCTGTGCACCGACCTCTTCTTTAGGCTGTCCGATTAATTTTATAAAAAAAACAGCTACGTCTCTTATACCATCAGGAACTTGGTTTAATATGTCCGTGTCAGGAACTACAAAAGGATCAAAACTGTTTGCAGTTACATCACGAACATTTAATCTTCTACTAAGTTCAACGTTGAACAGTGCCATAGCCAGTTTAGAGTTGCTTAGCGATTCAATGAAGGAATATCTGCCAATGTCATTCCAGTGATCGAAATCAATGTTGCCTAAATACATAGACGCAGCTGATCCGTTGATGATTCTACTGGGCGCAGATTTGCGTAGAAACGGTATCAGTAGAAACGTGAGCAGGAAAGTTCCGAAATAATTCACTTGCATGGTTAAATTCAGACCGTCTTCCGTATGTACATCAGGCAGGCCTACAGCACCAGCGTTGTTGATCAAGATGTCCACTCGACTCTCAGCATTGACAGTTTCACTCACGAAATCCCTTACCGACTTAAACGATCCTAGGTCCATAGTCCTGTATCCAATATCCTTGTTACCAGTCTCTTCTTCAAGCTTGTCTCTGGCTAGTTTTAGTTTAGTTTGATTCCGGCTAGCTATGATAACTCTGGCTCCTTGGTTTGCGAGATTCTTTGCAGCTTCATATCCAACTCCTGAACTTCCTCCTGTCACAATAGCCAATTTACCATCTAATTTAGCTTTAGTTTCGCACATTTTCCTTGACTGCTTCGTTTTAGCTCGAAGGCAATGAGAGTACTGAGTAAACTATACAGGATCTTCGAAGCAAGACGGATTTGAATCAATATACTACGCTTTGTACATGCGTCATAAAATGATAATTAATTAAGGCGCCGTAGGTTCAGCGAAGTTAAGCGAACAGAGTTTTTGAAAAAATATAATGCGTCTGTTTATAATAATATGGCTTCAAAAAAACACGAATAGTAATCTTGAGGCTTTTCTGCAGCAAGATCAGTGATTAAAAACATGATTAAGCAATTTTCGCTTTATAGAAAAAAACACGAACGTAGGTCTAAAATACACTTAATATATTCGTAACAAATTATGCACAAAAGCTAAAAATATTAAAATTGCTTCTAAAAATCGGCAATTGTTTGAAAGAACTCAGTGATTACTTTTTTATTTATTTAAACGGCCAGAAAATAAAAAAATACAAAACATAATATCCGCGCTTCCGAGCACGCACTTCCATCTCGCACACGCTTATCCTCTGTGAGAGGGAGAGAAGACCATGAACCTACGGCGCCTTAAGCGTTCTTAATATAGACGTTCGTGCGGAAGGGTTTTTATATTCATTGTTCGTTCTTGTTAAACCAGTCCTTCTTGGTTAGATAATTCATTTTCGTCTTCCTTAAAATTCACTCGCGTAACAATAATAATATAGGATATTCTAACCAATTAACTGAGTTGTTTGGGTTTCTTAGCCATAAACTATTTACGTCCGTTCGGGTCCGCTCTAACTAGCGTGATTATTTTTCGGAGTGTAAAGATTTAAATATTACTTATCTATGTACTCAACCACGGCAACTTGCCACTGCTAAAGTTAGGATTCCTCAACGTGACTTTGGCTAATCCTAGTAAAGCCAGAAAAAAAAGTAAGGATTACGTATTCTGGTTGTATCCTTCCTAAACAATAATACAAATGGGTATAAGTAACTATACGGGTAATTCTTAAACAGTGTGACGGAATTCTTACAACCATGTGCAAAAGTTAACGCCACCAATACCTACTTAATTATTACAGACCGTAAGATTTACTGGACAGCTACTCATATTATATAAATAAGTTTTTTTTCGATACCTTTACAGTGTCCCACTGCTGGGCAAATGCCTCCCCTCTCGCCTTCCAAATAAGTATTACAATGTTTAAATGCCGGGAAATCCTTAACTTTTGCACATGCTTGGTGACAATTTACGTTAGATCGATCGATCGATTTTTGTTTTAATGGCTCCTGTCCGGTGGGACAATTATGCCAGCGTCAAGGTTGGAAGCTACACGAAAGTGTTTTGAAGAAACTTGTCCAAAGGGTGATTTGACCGGTTGAAAGATCTAAAACAAAAGACAACACTATGTTAGGCAATCTACAACATACACATTGTTAGTTTTTTTTTTTTTTCAAGTTACGTTAAAACTTTCACTGTCAGTACGCTTACCATGAGTTTGACAATGACGGCTTACGCTAACGAGTATTGAGTTTTCTATCTGTGCATCCCGTTCTTACTGTCAAAGTGCTATAGAGATGCACAGATAGAAAACTCGATTCTCGTTAACGAAAAATGACAATGTCAAACTCATGGTACTTAGCCGTACAGGAACCCGCCTAGCGGGCGCCTTAACGCCGTAATCGCTCGATCCGCTACATAAAGGAGAACACATGATTATTGACAGTGAATGCGTCTATTTGAGAGTGACCCATGTAGATATTTAAACATTACCCTGCTTGCATCCTGGATGAGCCGTATCGTTCGACTACCTAATCCCAAAAAATATTTTAGGCACCAGTTTTCGCGGAAGCGACTGCCACAACCTAAAAGGTAGACCTTGTTGTAACTAAACCTTGCCGAGAGATTTGCGACTTGACTGCTTGATTGATTAATCTCTAGTCGCCCGAAATCCTCTAACTCCGACGACTGTTGTTGTATACAACACCAATCTAACGTGGCTTACCAAGCCCGCTATCACTACGCCCATATTCTTAGGGTGAGTATCCACCAGAGCTGAGCAAGGTTGCGAGGCGGTGAGCGAGGAAACAATCCACTAATAGCATTGCTAAGCTTATGCATCGCTTCCTAACCTGTTGGTCTTAGATTAGAGTAAGTACCTATAGATTTTTACAGAGAAGCTACGAGTATGAGCGTGCCACCATAGATTCAGATTCAGATATTTATTAATAAAATGCAATATTTTACATCAGAATTGTACATAAAATTGAATTAAAGTGTTACATTTATACTTATGTTATTTTACATTCAACATGATCATGATTTTCCATAAAGGGCGGAAAGGCTCCTATGCAGCTAAATTTAGAATAGGCTTGTGACCTAAGATTTATTTAAGATGTCATTTGAACCAGTTTTTCAAGAGGAACAAATGTTTGTATGGGACCACACAATTGAAGACCATAAGTACCCAAAAATTCGAGTTAAAGACGGACCTCGCTGGCGGCAGCCGAAACGCTTCAATACTAATTGAGGGGTAAATTTCAAAAAAGTGACTCCAAAAATAAATCACGAATTTGCACACAAAATTTCACTAGAATCGGTTCAGCAATGCGACCTGTAGAGGAGAACAGCGGGAAAGCGGGACTTCCGGACATCTGGACATACAAACGATTTTCGGCCCAAGCTAAGTCATAGAACTTCATTCGCTTCGCTCGTTCGATAAAGTTGAGATGAAAGATAGATATTAATAAAATTAACCGTCACATGTGACAGAAATGAGAAACCCTTCATTGTCCATAGTCTCTACTTTGTGCACTGTATTGAACGTAAATCTATCACAGTGGGTAATCGGCATTGCCTATAAATTCCTTTCACATTGCGAAATTATCGCGAAACACAAAATTAAGGATTCCACTGCCATTGAGAAACCCGTATGCTCACTGAACATGAGTGATAATCATTAATTTATAGTTATTATTCAATGGTAGTGAATTATTACTAAATGCGGGATGCATTCAGCATAATCCATTGTGACTTAGAACATTGACTTACTAGGTATTACTAGATACGTATATTACGTAAAGACTGGCCACTTGGCCATCTTGGAATTCAGTACCACCGCAGATGCAAAGAGACGTCATAAAACTGACGGAATTGTGGCACGTGTAATGGAGTTGCTTGGTACTGTTTATTCAATTTTTTATGCGTAATAGTTTTTACAACCCTACTTGAAGATAAAAATGAAACAAAATATGTCGGTAATTGTTTTTATGTTATTTTCGGTAACAAACTATACCTATATTGGATGTCTGCTCTACACTGTTAATCAGACTTGTTTTAAATGTTATGTCCCCATAGTTGTAACTATGAAAGCGTCGTTTTATTTCAACACTTAGTTTACAGAACGCATACTTTATTACTTAATTAATAGACTGTCTTATAATATCAGCAGCCTTCTCAGCCATGGCAACGACCACAGAGTTGGGGTACAAAGAAAGCGGGGACGGGATGACACTGGCGTCCATGATGCGAAGTCCTGACACTGACTTGACTCTGAAATAAATGCAAAGAGAAAACACTATTATCTAAGTACTTTGTTTACTACACGGGACTTGCAAAAGATCAAAACGTCGGGTTGTATTCAATACACGACATTCGCGATAAAATCCGTTAAAAGCGTTCTATTTCTAACATGTACTTACCTTATTTGATTGTCCACAACACTGCCACCCGCGGCCGTCCCTCCAATATGGTGCCCAGTTACTGCGACCTCTCTCAGCACACATTCAAGGAACTCATCAGGAGGTCTCTCCGGCTTCTTAGGTTTATGTTCTACCTTCTCTTTAAGCGGCGCTTGCTTGGGTTGCGGTGTGATTATTCTGAAATGCGGATTTCTGTCAGCCAAAGCCTGCCAAAGCTTCAGCCACTTCGGCAGTACGTTCAGAGCAAAATTCGTCAGCATGGCAATAAGGTCAAAAATTAAAAAAACGCTAAGTTTGTAATATTGATTTTAAATTGTTGTATGTATTCAAAAACTAGTGCCAGATGTAATAAAGGAAGGGCTAACCCTCGTTCACACAGAAGGCAGGTCGTCTGAAGCTATCGAATATAAGTATTTCCGAGCATAATACACCTAATATGTGTATATGCAGTCAACTTACTTTCTCTTTCTCTTACCCTCTGGCCCGAACTGGTCAGTTCTCGTATAGTTCCAGAAAGAAAGGCAACGTTCAGGTCGCGGCCAGTGGATTCTCGCGCCTATTTCCTGGAACGGGGGCGACGATACCAAACGCTCAACTCGACGAATTGCTACAATGAAATGCATGATTTAATTGGTGGCGCAGACAAAAAATATTCTAACTTAGTATGGTATCTCGCTCATATTTATTTATAATGGAGCGTTTCAAATTAAAATTGCACGAAGCGACCTATAGTTTCCCGCCAATTTCCCGCCGCTCCCTCTTGACAGTTTCCGAAAAATTCAGTGTTGCTATTTGCAAAAAATTATGACCCACCCTAATAGAAGACCGCAGCCATACTAACAGCACAGAGCTTTGCAGGCATGTGGCGTTCCTGGTGAAGAGTAGTAGTCCGAGACGTGAACTTCGTTGATTTACCTTTGACCATGCACTTGACGTCAAAACCGTGATGCAGGTAGTTGGGGTCCACCAGTGGAGGCACGTTGGTGCTCAGGTCCCTCAGTGTCACGGAGCCCCGGCTCCGAGGCTGCACGCAGGTCGCTAGGAACATGAAGCCTTCTCGGCTGCTGTCGTTATGGAAGGGGAACGTGTCTCGAAATACCTGAAGTTTGTTAGAAGAGGAATTTCAGTTTGAAGGAAAAACTTGCAAAATTCACCCACAATTTTTTTAGTCAATGAAAATGTATATTTCCATGAGTACACGCATGAAATGGAATGGATGAAAAACTATTTTAGGATTTAATTTGATCATACAAGCAGGGCTGATTGACAAACTTGAATTTGGAGAGGGGAGGGATGACAGACCTGTGGGTGTGTTCGGAGGAAGAGGAAGACTGGAGGAAAGGGAGCTCTGGTGGCATCATCATATATAGTAGAAGGCATACCGTGTGCTTGTAATTGGACAAGTCCCTGAGCAGGCGTTCGCTGGTGGTGCCCATGGAGAACAGCATCAGCGCCGACGCGTTGTGGTACTCCACGCCAGCCACGGGCGGGAATGACAGCAGTCCTGGAGGGTTTCTTTTAATAAGTTTTATTACCAGGAACATGGTTTTAAGTAGCTTCTTTTACGATGTTGGTTTTTATGAAAAAAAAATGGTCGCGTTGGTCACTATAAACTGTGTTAATTGGCATTCATAGGTTTAGGGTCGCCACCGAGGGAGGGACTTCATAAGTTGAAATTCAGCACAAATGGCTATCTTAGTGTATTTCTGTGATTTTGTCGAATTGTTGGACTTTTCATTTGAGTAACCTGCTAGCCATACCAACTATTAGACTCATGGTTATTATAGTGTTGTGATTTAGCGCCTTGAACTCGAGCCGTAAAAGCTAAGGCTAAGTACATAGTGTTATCCAGTACTGAGAAGACTTGCATTATTAGCCTTAATGGCTCGAATCTTTAAGGCTCGGTAGAGCTCTAACTCACACATGTGCAACTCAACCACTTACGGAAAGAGAGGGCGGATATCTTCAGCTTTTAAAAATGGCTCACCCTTCCCGTTCATGAAGTAGTCCCACACGGTCCTAAACGCGAACACCTTGGGCAGGATGACGCTGATGGGCCTCTTGATGCTGACGTACACTGGCAGATTCATGTGGTCGTGTAGGTTACGGCCTACTGCTGCATTCTCTGCCACTAGCTTCACCTTCAGCCTGATTCAAAATGAAATGATCCTTAAGCGTTTTGTAACACGACCTTACGACCAACCGGTGACCAACTGAACAATTTTAAGACTCTAAACAGTGCAAGCATTCGACCAATAATGGCGAGCCACTAGACCAGTGTTGCGTTTAAAGTTGGTCGCATTGGAGATTAAAGCGACTTATTTGTGGTCACGACCCTCAATCATGATTATCAACAACTTCTGACGAAGAAGAAGAAGTTTTCCCGGTTGTGCTCTAACTTCTAAAGGAGCCCGGGCTCCGGGCTGACCTACGCCAAATATAGGGATTAGATGATATACCAATGTTTCACCAATTGTTCCAGCGGAAGACCAGTGCTGGTAATCGCCAGCACCATGCTGTTGGGATTTCATGACGTATTTTTTTAAATATTTTTATTCAATGTGCGTTTCACGAATATATGTTTTTTTCTTCTTTAATCCCTAGATTTGGCGTACCTAGGCACTAGTTTTATGAAAGCGCCTGCTAAAACAGAGGGAAACTATGACCATGTTGGTATTAGACCGGTTTCCTCGCGTTGCTTTCCTTCACCGAAAAAATACTGAAAGAAAGTAGAGGTATAACTTAGGAATACATACTCGTATCAAATTGCAACTTATGGATACCGTTGTATGACGTCACGGGGCCCGATGCCTGACATGATCAGGATCTGCGGTGTCTTGACGGCGCCGGCGCAGAGGATGATCTCTCGGTTCACGAACACGTTGTCCAGCTCGCGGTTGTTGCGGAGGATGAAGAGGGAGGACGCTGTGTTGTTGTCGAACCTGATCTGAAAAATATAATTAACATATTCGCCGGCCCAGAAAAAAGGTGGGTGGCAACAGTGATGAACTGGAGTTCATGTCGGTGGCGACGAATGGGTTAAACGGGTCACGCATGGGTCATGGGTCACTAACGTTTTAAGGTCGAATATCGCTCGACAAGTTGACATGTTCCGAAACGATACGCGGTTGTTAATCATGAGCGCTCGCGATGCCAGCGCGTTAAATACTGCTCTGAAGACCTGCGTGACTCGTTTCGTTGTATTTTAATATGTCTGAAACTCGCGGGGGTTTTCTATATGCAAGAAAGACGTAGAAAAACGAATGCACTTAGGAAATGTTTTTCATTTTTTTTTACAAGAAGAATAAGTAACTTTTACCGAATATTTTGGCGACTTTCTGTAGAATATGTAACTATATTAGATATATGGTGCCTTGGGTTTGCGTATGAACTCAGAGCAGTGGCCAAAAGTGCCTAAAAAGTGGACCAAATGAAGATACACTTCCGCAGAGTGCACATAAGGATTTGACCTGTCAAACCGTTAAACCCTGGTTTAAAATAGAAGGATGCCTCAAAGATAACGTATAGGAAGTGACACTTTGTGCGATTCGACACTGGAAAATCCCACAGCTACTACTTAAAGAAAGCTCCCCCGGCGCGTCCGTGCGTATGTATTGGAGTTTATCCCCAAATAAATATGTAAAAAGGAAAGAAAAACAACTTACAGAAACCGCTTGTGTTCGAAGCACGACATGCAGATTCCGTCTAGTCATAGCCTGCTTCAAATACCCGTCCAGGGTAGACATGCGTACCCCGTCCTTCACGGTGGCCGTGGCTTTCCTGAAGATGGTGTGTCTGTTCTTGAGTCTAGAGGACGCCTGCTGGAAAACTTGGAGCAACTCGTTGTTTTCCTCGATCTGTTGGAGTTTCATTGGCGCCTGTCGAAAAAACGAATTATCTATTTCAACAACTCATCCTCACCTGATGACCAATTCGTCATTCAATGCTGGGTTTTCAAATGAAGATAGTTGTTGGACAGTAAGTACTTAGGAAACGAGAAATGTACGGCGAATTGTCGTTGTCAGGTGACAATTGGCAAGTTGGTGAAAGAGAGGCCTGAAAACCTCTAATAACTGTCAGGACTAACTCAGACAAACTACCATTAGAGTAGTAAATACGATTAGGTATGTCAGATATTCTGGCCCTTTACAAGGCAAGATTGTCCGCCGACCTCGATTTTCGGTCGTTTACCTACTCCAAAGGGGAGACCAGCTCAGGTTGATAATACCCATTTGGACTTTTAAGTTCGGGTCTAAATTCGACCGGTGGTAAGCAAGTGACAATTATATGCTCTTTGCTCTCTGGACAAATCCCTTAGAGCCTCGAGCCGTGAGGACTAACGCGAGTCTTCCCAGTACCTAACTGCCCCGCTATTCTGTAACTTGTTTTAACCTCACCTCACACAAATATATCTTGACGCCGCGATTCGTAGTAAGTAAGCGTAATCAGATGTCTAGTTTCGTTAGGTGTGACGGGTGAGGTGAGGCGTATGAGCGCGTTCTGAATTACAGCCCTGCATAACGCTAGCCTTATTAGCTTAGAGCGCTAAATAACAAGACTACTTAATTGTAATTCCGTTAAATCTAAGTAGTAATCGAACTCGCTCTTCGCCGTCCCGAAAGCCTTGATAAAGTACGGCTTCAAGTCTTCCAAGCCCCAGCCTTTAAAGCCGAGGGCAGACCAGCGCTCGTAGTCTTCAGGGAGGCCGAAACCGTGCAGAAGGAAGTTTATTTGACCGGAGCCACCCAGGCCTTTGCCGCGGGGGATTGTTTGGGACTGCGGAAAACAAAATAAGGTAGTTATAATAACTTTATGACGGGTTTGCCTCACTAGGAGATTTCAATCAATCAATTTTTAGACAACACTTTGTAGCTTTTTTATAAGTATCTTAGTTTGCGTTTTATAGAAGATAGATACATAGATACCTAGGTATCTATGTATCTATCTTATACTATCTCTCGACTGCGTTAGGTTTGGAATTGGTTAGGTTAGGTTGGGTTAGGTGGTAGTTTTGCCAATTACCTCAATTTACTGTACCTACCTATATGAGCTGACAGTGACGCTATCCTATTCCCAAACCTATCACGGTCAAACATTATACGTAAGTAGGTCTCGATCGAGATAGCGTAGCGCGATAACTGGTATTAGCGTGATTGTCTCTTAGCAATCAGGTAATCACCTACGTCAGTACTTATTAAAAAACTTGAATATACGTCTTTTATGCACTACACAAACCTGATCCCACATCCCAAACGAGGAATACTTCTGCGGCGTACTCCTGACCGACCAGTCGTCGGGCCCCTGCTGCGCCGCAGTGGGCGTCAGGGGGATCTGTGTGAAGTAGCCCATGTGCTGCCCCGCCTCCACCAGCAGGACGGTCACCTTCGGGTCCTCGGAGAGACGGGCGGCCAGCACGCAGCCTGAAGTGCCGGCGCCCACTGAAATGTGGGTATATTATGGCCATGCTTGCTGCATAGAATAAAACAGGGCCGCCACATATGGTTGAGATTATTTTAATACAGCCGACTTTTTATAAAGCTGTCGTTGGAATTGGACGATAGAGTTGCTTTTTGAATGGACTACTTTGATACAATTCGGCCAACTCAAAAAAAACGCAAATATGGCTGAATTTCGCGACAAAATTCCGCCGGACTGATTCTGATTCTGATCTGACGTAACCACAGCTCCATACAAAATCTATGACAATATCACAGACGTGGCGATAAATTCCACCGGAGAATTCATCACCTGTATCAGGTACTAGAGATTACTGGAGTTGGCTGAATTGCATGGAATTATTCTATTCAATTAGAAAAGTTGAAAAACCCCTCAAATTTTCATTTCAAAGTCCAACATCTCAAAAACGGCTGAACAAATTTTCATGAAATATGGCTAAGAACATTCGAGATCACATCAGCTTTCGAATAAAAAAAACCGCATTCAAATCGGTCCATCCGTTTGGGAGCTACGATACCACAGACAGATAGAATATAATAGAATAGAATAACTTTATTGCTTTCATGTTGGCATACAGGTGGTCTTACAAAATTAACACATACACAGATACACAGACACGTTAATCTTATAGGTAACACCCCTCTCTTTGCGTCGGGGGTTAAAAAGAAAGTCCACCGTCCAAGGTAATATATACCAATTCCAATTACAGCTTTATGTGATGGGCAAGATAGACGTGGCCAGCCTTATAAAGTAGTATGATTATGATGACGATGGTATCCTAATATAAATATATATCTAAGATAAGTATATTACCCCGATGATTCCCGATGGAAAAGTTTTGCGCTGCAGCTCTACCATGGTCGGTAATAACAAGTTCCTTCAAGATTACGAGTAGGTAAGTATTCGTAAAAAAAAAACTTTTTACAACTTATACGACATAATATTCGTACCTAACTAAGTACCTACCAAACGCGGTAATAGTTGCGCAGTTTCTTATTGACTTGTAGGTATGCATTATCCATGGAATCATCAGATCAATATCATTACTCATAGAGTACATCTGAGTGTGTTCGCAGTGAAAATTTATTTTAATTTAGTATAGTCTTGTTATTCCTTGACCTGTGCGAATCCTGAGACTGGATTCGCACAGGTCGAGCCGACTGAAACACCTATGTAGGTACAGGTACCTAGACTTTAACACGTTCACTGTCCCCATGCAAAATTATCTGACAATGTCATACGTCTAAGTGTGCTTCCGGTTCATTGTGGAAGCACGGACTCCTGAAAAGCAGGCGCATGACCCATCATTGGGGGAACTCGGACATGGAACGTGTTAATTACATTTAGGTAAGTACTTAACTAACTTGTACGAAATGTACTTTCTCGCCTAGACAAAATGCCAATGTAAGTTTACTGGCGCACCAATTGTTGCTATTTTTTTTACCAGGCGCCAACTTACCAATTATGTAGTCATACCGCTTCTCAGGCTTAGAAACTATACTAGGATACAAATTCACGTATCTCTGGTACACCAAATAGGACACACATGCCACTATCACTCCGAAGACATAAGAATACACCGTCATTGTTGTTCGATACTGAAGTCAGTCTGGTTAGTTAATCCAGTGACATGTATTCTAATTGAATTATACTGGTGTGCGCAACCGTTTTACATTATTAAAATGTCGACGAAATAAACCAATTCATTTGTTTAGTAATGTTTTAAACGCGTGCATTTTGATCATTTTTTTAACAAGTTAGAAAATCCTATTGTAAATTTAAATAGCGTAAGTAAGTACCTACTTACCTGGGAGTCGAGGCGAAGGCCTAAGTTTGAATAGATTTGGGGGCCGATTTTTGACTTTCGAGCGCTCGAAAATTAAATAAAAGTAAATGCAACACAAGTAGTGTCATAATCACAGGCACTTACTTTCTACCGATAGAATTGAATACGAGTGGTCAATACCGCACGTTTTTAAATTTTCTATCGTCATTTCAAAATAGCATTTCATAATTTTTGACAGTTTTCGAGTGAAAGAGTCGAGCGCTCGAAAGTCAAAAATCGGTCCCTTGGTATTTAATTATTCTCGTACCTTTCCAATTGTGTATCCCACTGCTGCGTAGGGTTGAGATTCTTTAATGTGGTCGTCCTTATTATAAGAATCTTCTACCTAACTACACCTAGTATAAGATTGCTTATGGGCTTTTCTTTCTTTCTTGTACCTTGGTGTTTTGGCTTGTCCAAATCAAGTTGCATTTACCATTGATAGCAGTTTCAAATGAATTGAGACACAATTAAACTAAGCATTTAGGTAGGTATACTTACTAATGGAAGTTTTCTGCAATGTTTTAAGCAAATTGTTCCATTTTAAAGGAATGTTATTTGCCCCTGACTAAAGACGTAAGAGGATTAGTCGGGTCTGGGACAGGTAAATCGATACATTCTTTATAAAGCAGTGAGTGGATGTATCGCAATACGATACCTACATATATCCTCTATTAGGGGCAATACACTTATTTTAATTTGATTGCTTCGTATTATAGGTCAAGGAGAAGACCCACAAATCTGTATGTACAGTCAGCATCGTATTGTTACTAGCAGAGCAGCCAAATATATCGTACATCTCTTACAGTAATAAAGACGTGTACAGAAATATTTAGCTACTTCGGCTACTAGCAATATGATGCAGACTGTACTTACTACAATATTAAACATTTTGATTCTTTACTCTACATTTTGATTGTAAGTGCTTACTTATACCAATAATAATCTACATATTCCGAGCAAAAAAAGTAAGTTCAACATTCAAACAAAACCAGAAAATTCAGTTACCTAAGGAAATAAATACCTGTTAATAATGCAAATCTGGTATATTTGGAACCATAAAACAATTATGCAAAATGATATTTAGGAACAAGTAAATTGGTGTAATAAAACAATAAAAAAATTCTATTCTTTTTTATGAAATATGCATTGCAAAAAAAAGCGTGACCAATGTATTCAGTTCAGAATAAACATCATGTGACACTCATATTATAAGATTGTTTTTTCTTTATTGTAATGCATAAGGCAGAGGGGCTACCGGAAACGAAAACGAACTTCGTTCGTGTATCTCCCTCTCTATCGCTCGAACTAGCAAGTGCGACAGAGACGGAGATACACAAACGAAGTTCGTTTTCGTTTCGCGGTAGCCCCTCAGCCCTTCGTAGCAAATGCTTTATGTAGGTTTCCACTATGCTATGTGACGGTCATTAGAAAATGTATGAAAAAACCGCCAGCCAGCAGAACAAATTGGGGACACTTTTTTCTATCCGTATCAAGACTGCTCATGACTCGTCGAAATACCCAACCTTTAACAATTCTCAGAAAAAAATAAAAAGGTACACTTTTGAGTGTTTGTTTATATCACTTAAGTTCACGAGGCTAACAAAAAAATTGTTCTGAAATAAATTATAATTCAATGTTTCCTCCTTCCTCAATCATCTCTCCAGTAGCCGGCACCATGACGGGGGCCTCAATGATCTGCTTGCGGCCCTTGGCGTCCACAACCTCAATGGTTTCCGGTTCAACTTCCACTTCCATTTCGGTTTCTTCCGCTGCTAGTCTTTGTTTGAGACCTGCTGCTGGTGATCTGAATATGAAAGGTAATGGTTACTCGTTTACCACACACACTATCCTAGTCGGGGGGATTGGAGTGACCAGGCCCCTATTTCACCAACTTGACAATTTTCACCTGACTAAATTTCTGGTTCCACAAGTAATCTAGCAACCACCTTAACTTCTAGAACAAGCAATGGATGGTGAATTGTCATTGTCAGATGACAATTGTCAAGTTGGTGAAATAGGGGCCTGGTCACGCATTATGGTTACAAACTGGCCCCAGTGCCTCGAAGGTTGGTCAATATCGCTAAAACTATACACATAATAGGCCCTTCTATATATAATAAATAGCCATTAGGTATAATAGATGCTCCTAGTCTTGTCAGTTTTAAAAATAAACTAAGAGCATGGCTTGTTGAGCAATCATTCTATAGTTTTGAAGTTTTTAAAAAATATAATTAATAGCTATGTTAATAATCTAAGCTTATTTTAATATGTAGATGTTAACTTGTAATTTTTGATTATGACGACCGGTTTACCGAGCCTAGTGGGTAGTGACGCTGCCTATGAAGCTGAAGGTCCTGGGTTCGAATCCCGGTAAGGGCAAATATTTGTGTGATGAGCATGAATATTTGTTTCTGAGTCATGGATGTTTTCTATGTATTTAAGTATTTATATCTATTATATATATCGTCGTCTAGTACCCGTAACACAAGCCTGACTGAGCTTACTATGGGACTAAGTCGATTTGTGTAAGATTGTCGCCTTATATTTATTTATTTATTATCAATAAATAATGAGTATGAGTATGAGTATAAAGCAGATATTGTGTTACTACTAAATTATATTCACAAAAAAAATGTAGTGTCATTTACTTTTAAGTATGTTTAGCGCTTTATTTTATTCTAGAATATATATTTTTTTTTAATGTTAAATCTGCAATCAGTCTCCAGACTATGATCAGATTAGTGGCATGAAGGATGGTGGGTCATATATTTAGAGGCCAATGTCCCATTCTCTACTTAGTATTATGTTTAAGTCACTTAACCATTGGAGTGATGGGTAAGCATATTCTAGAATATATCTATAAGTATATTTTAATTTTTCTCTTTTTGCTTGGTGGATGGTTTCAAGTGTGTGTTACACCATGAAATCACCTGATGATCCCATCAAAAAACCGGCACTTGCTATTAACCCTTGCCTGTTTCCTAATTTCTATTGAATTGGGTTCACCCACAATCAAAGCAAATTTTGGATATTGAAATGCAGCTGTGGCAACAACTATTCCAAGATTAACTATACATTATGACAACTACAGATGTAAAGAGTAAAATAAATATGGCCCTGATATTATAAATTGGGAAAATTTCGATCGTTCACCAAAAAATCACTGGCTATGTACCATAAAATACTGACTAAAACATCAAAGTTTTACAATTACACATTTAAACCAAATTTTGATGAATGATTAGTATTTTAACTGTGCAAATCAGTATTTTTTAGGTTATTCGGTTTTTTTATGTGTTTATAATAGCCTTTTCAATTTGATATTGTAAGAGTACAAACCTGATGAGCGAAATATCCCTCTGCACTTCTCTGACATCCCGCTGCCACTCAACCTCGCGACCCTTCCTCAATCTCTGCATGATATAGTTGTTCGACCGCTTCTGTCGGATCTCCTCAACCTTCTTCATGGCTTCGATGGTCTTCGTCCATAACTCCCTATTGTACTTCAGAGGCGCGTGACGACGCTTCTCAAACTCGAAGGACGGGTCAATGGCCAGCTCCTTACCCGCGGTCTTACGGTACGCTTTGGTCCATTTAGTTTTACGCGGGTTCTTCTTCTTTTTGAACGCAGCATGGCATTTTGAACGGCAGAATCTGAAAATCTGTATGGTGAATGGTTGGTTAGTTTCGAAACTTGGTGAAATTATGATTTTTATGATTCAGGATTATGAAAGTTATTGTACCTTGCAATCGTTTCTCACGAATTGTATTCCATGTCCAGGATATATCCTGGACGAGCAGAAATAACACGTTTCTATACGCATATTTCACACGTGCTGTATTTTGATATGACAGCAACGTCAGAAAGAAAAATAAACATGGCTGCCCACAGGGTTGCTATATAAAATTGATGCAAATATTTTAATAATTTAAATTTAAATGTCATGAATTAAGAAATAGATTGCGTATTCTAAACTTTCTGTTTATTTAAATATAAATATTTGTTTTTTTTGCTTATGCACTTCGTTGCCCTGCCATCTATTAAAACTTACGGAAAACAAATTTTCTACTCGCCAGTAGATGTCAGCACAAAAGTTCAATTAGGATTTACTTCGTCCAGTTAACACTAGGTGTCGCTAGCAACCACTTTTTCGCCGTGGACAAGTTAAACCAGTTGCCGTAAGCTCCGGTTAAAGTGCCTATAAGTAGATAACTAAACTTTTCAGTTGACTGTCCGATTTATGGCTTTCCTAAAATACCGCAGTGTTTACTCTGCGGTTGGATGTTAATCGTCTAATTACTGCACTGTTGCGTCAGAAACGGGCTATTGCGAGTTGGTTTTATGTTTTGTTGAATTTAGATATGAAGCAAAACGGTATACCAAAGCAGTTTAAGAGTCCGCAGTAAGCTCGGCCGAATTTCACCTTCCTATACAAACGTAGTTACGCTCTCATTTTAAAACTACGTGTTGGATTGTGGCGAAACTTTGCATATACATTGACATGAGGTATATCTATGGCTGTAATTAGTTTATATGGTTCCAGTGTACAAAACAAACGAAATACAACAAAAACACGTTTTGTACGAAAAATTTAAATTCGCTGTAATTATTTTTTTTCTATGGTATATGAAGCTACATAAAATAATTACAGGCATAGATATACGTCGTGTCATTGTATATGTAAAGTTTCGTTACAATCCAACACGTAGTTTTAAAATGACAATGAGAGCGTAACTACGTTTGTATGGAGAATCGAGCTTACTGCGGACTTAATATTTAGGTTCTAATCTTATTTTTCAGTCTCGCTTTGTTTTGTCTTGTACCTACAGTGTACACTACTAGTGATTTAGTGTAAATAAAAAAAATAGTGTTAACGCTTTTATGGGCGTATTATAAAGTTTAAAATGAGCGCATAAGCTCACTAAACTTGTTGTGTATTATGTTTTTGCTGTCTAGGTCCCAAATGTACATTAGATAAGTATGTAACTCTTGTACTTCTTGTTATTAAAATACATAAAAAAAAAGTCTCGCTTTGACTTATATTACTACGGAGACTTAAATTAGCACCTTTGTTTTACCAAAAAAAATTGACAAATTATCATTTCCAAAAAAAAAATCGTAGAATTTCATTTGCCAAATAATCGTTTGCCAAATTAACACTTGACAAATAATTCTTTGGTAAACCTAATGTTCGGCATGTTCATGTTTAATCAATATCTCGTTTACCAATTAGTACTTTGATCAAATTTCATTCAGTCAAATATGTTAGTTGGCATAACATGTTTTAACCAAAACAAAACAAGACAAATGATTTGTATCGTCAATATTTAATTTACCATTTCTATTCCGTCGGTTAATAAGCAGAGGAACTCTTCAATGACAAATCATTTGCATCTTTATTTCAATGGTGTATAAGATACACAATAAAATAACAACTTTTTTTGTTATGTGGGTAGGGAGTATAAATTAATGTGTAGAGGTCGCAATTCTAACCTAACCGCTAGCGTGTCGACGTCACCCCGCTTCGCGGGGTGCCTATTTCCGCTCTAAGGGACACAAGCTAACCCTAACCTAACCTATTAAATGATATAAATGTTACGTTCGTTTGCTCTTTTAATGCGGGGGGCTTCGCCCCCCGAGCCCCCACCGTGGCAGGCTCCGCCCCCCAGTCCCCCCTTCTTTGGCTGCCCTAACCTAATTTACCGCCCTTGCCTACCGACCTACCTAACCGTAAATTTTTTATTTAAGGGACCGTGCCGTTTTATTAATAGTATTTTGGTAAAATTGCATAACCCAATTAAATGTGAAGTTTTGTCTATTTATAGTTTGCCATAACATTAACTTGTCTAAATGTTTATTGTCTTATGTTTTTTTGCCTTATTAAAGCATTTGCTAAAAGACCTAATGTCATAATCTCATTTTTCGTAGTACTATTTTGCGAATGAAAATTTGACGTAATGAAAATATTCGTATTAAAATTCTGCCAAAGTTTGCATTGGCAAACAAAATAGTTGCTAAACTTTGTTTGGGAAATGAAATTTGACCAAAATAAATTTGGTAAAACAACAGGATCCCACTTGCAATAGAAAGAGAGAGACAGTAGAGTTGGCCAGTTGTGTTATAGGTGTACACCACAGAGTGTACACGTAGGAAGGTTTAGGCCTCTCCTTTCGCAATTGGCGTTTTGTGTCTAAGGTAGTTAAGCGGTTTTGTTCAAAGGATTTATAATGAATAAATTCTTTATTTCAGGCCAGTTTGCCCATAGATTGTTAGTAACATACAAACTTACGATACAAGAGTTAGTAGGTCTTAGCTTAGGTCTCACAAATTTTTCAAAAATTTTTTTGGGTTTTGTACACAGGACAATGAAAAGATGCCCAGTGACTAAAAAACGGACAGTCGCATCTCTCCGCTATATCTATATCAAGCTATAGCAAGCTGTCTATTGAACCTTACTAAAGATGGTAGATCGCCAAGACGACCTGATTGCAGCTAGCCCCTCCTTACACGCAGGATCTATAGCGCATGCGAAAAAAATAAATAAGTAGGTACCTAATCCATTAATTTGGAACATAGAACCCGACACGAAGTCGAAGGAGAACATTTTATCTACCTCGTGGTAGTTAAAATGGTCTACAATAGCGTGGCACTACGATACGGTCCGTCCATGGTATATTTCTTGACATTGTGATATCTTATAAAATACTCATTTTTTGATGCCAGTTTGCATTGCTCACTTGCCGCAAACGAGCCTTGAATTCACTTTTTATATGTCAAGAAAAGGGTTAGGTTAGGTTAGGGCTACTTTACGCATACATAGGTAATGAAATAATTATTTCTCATTACTATGGTTTAATCACCTGTACCTATTACGCGAATTATACCATAATCATGTCAATGAAAAGGGTAATAAATGTGCCGGTGGTCTGCTTCGCATGCCCGTAGCGTGGTCATGACATGTATGAGTCGTGAGGAGATTCCTCATACCTTCATTACACGCGACCCTACAATAAAACAGCAAGCGCTCATAACCTTCATATGTACTTACGGCGTTTAAATTCTGGGCAATTCGTGGTCATTAATAACGAATTATTTGTTTAAACATACAAACGGTTTCTGAACGTAAGTGGCTGTTTATGAATTCTTTTTTACAAATTGTACCTAATTGTGGTTTTGGAGTACCTACTTAGCGTGATCAGTGAAATTTCGACAAACAAACTTGGATTATTAATTGGGTCAACATCATAAACAAGTCTGCAAAACATAGGAGACCCCGTATCATGGTCGGTCGGCCTTATCACGCGATAAGTGACAAGATAGAGCGTCCGTCTCGTTCTATTGAACGGTGTTAGCCAGTGACGGACGCTCTATCTTATCACTTATCGTGTGATAAGGCCGTCCATGCTACGGGGTCAGAACTACCGGATTGGACGCAAGCTCTGGATATATAAAGTTACTGGACTAATGATAGAAGATGGTTATTTTAAGCTAACTAAGTATTATTTAAATGATAAGGAACTAAGTTTTCATATAACGATGATTAATCTGTAAAAAAATTACAAGTTCGTTTCTAATTATAAGAAGTAAACCGTTATTTCAGAAGAAATAAGATAAAACTGATAAGCAAAGCGTGCCGTTTACACTGCAACACCTTGTATTGAAATGCGAACATTGTCATTTTATTCGTGTCACCTCGTTTGTCACCATTGACAGCCGACGTGGTTTTCGGGGATCCGTAAGTTGTGGGATTTTTACGTCACTTACAAAAAGAGTTACTATTCTGAGCCAAGCATTAAGCTAACCATCACTACGAACATTTTCACGATCATTCTAGCGAACGCTCTAGTTAGGTAGCTGGCGTGTGGGAGAGGGACATAATAACAAAAGTGCTCGGTTCGGCAAAAAGCTCGAAGCAAATGTACTGTAGTTTCGCTAGAACACTTGCTTTAATGCTCGCTAAAATTGCCGATGTCACGTTCCTTTGAAATACGAATTAAATGCCACGGACTCATTGCAATAGTGAGCTAATAGCTAGCTACAGCAAGCTCGTTCTTTTAAAGGAACGTGACATTGTTCAGAGACTGTTATAGCCTTTATAGGAAAAATCGTCAAAAACTTATGAGTGCTTGTCATCGTACGGAATCCGCCAAAGATGCACTTGTGCTTGCTCGCCGTATTTACATGCGCGGGAGTGGACGCATCGGTGAAAAAATCGCACGTTTCATCCGCCATTAACATACACCCCGGGGGAATCACAATGACACCGACAGTTGATGCACTTATAAGAATGCAGGTATTTCTAAAAGTGAAGTCCGAAGTCCAGAGTTTTATATTTTTACTAAGTGTGTATAATGATATACTCGCATGTGACATGTCTACGTTGACAGCCATAAAAACACTACTTGCCGTCGGTAGGTGGCGTTGTCTAGCTATTTGCAAGCAAGATTGCCAGAGCTTATGAGAATGCGTTGTGTTGAGTGAGAGCCCTGCACTTGTTTTTTGCTGTCAACATAATACATCCTAATTTTTTTACAATAACTACGTAGATTTCGTTCGGCATACCTACTGCATGTGTCTCCTCTTATATTGCAAGTGTTCATAAACATAAAGATCGCTAGTAGTGTATTATTGAGCGTTTCAGAACAGAAATCTATCGATTTCTGTTCCGAAACGCTCAATCGTATATACAGTATCATATCATGGTTAACTTGTTTTCTGTTCTGAAATGCTCAATCGTGACTATGAAACCGTATACCGTCACGATACCTTGTTTTCGGTTTATAAATAGATTCCCATGCTTCAACGCTTACAATCTTTAAGTTTGTCGGTTAGTACAGACGCATTTACAGTTTTAATAATGAAGTTTGTAAAACAATCTCACAGGCTGAAGTTGGATGTCGTTTGTTCTACTCGCAATCGCAATTTTCGGCATGGCCAACTTTTACCCGACACCATTCGCTGTATAATTTGTGGTCCGTCTAATTGTGGAAAAACGAATTTAATTGTTGGTTTGCTGCTTCATGAACAAGGCCTACGCTTCCAAAATGTTTATATTTATTCTAAAACTTTATTCCAGCCTATATATAAATTTTTAGAACAAGTTTTAACAATGGTCCCCTCAATTTACTTTCGAAAATATTGTGAGAATGATGAAGTATTAAGCCCTCATGAGGCTAATATTAATTCAATAATGATATTTGACGATGTTGCATGTGAAAATCAAAATAATATACGGGATTACTTTGCAATGGGAAGGCATAAAAATATAGACAGCTTCTATCTGAATCAAACGTATAGTAAAATACCTAAACAATTGATACGAGACAACGCAAATTTAATCATTCTTTTTAAACAAGATGATGTTAATTTACGACATGTTTATGATGAACACGTAGGAAGTGATATGTCGTGGTCTCAGTTTCGTGAAATGTGTGGACAAGTATGGGACATACCGTTCAAGTACTTAGTTATTAATAAAGACTGTAATAAAAATTCTGGATGCTATAGGAAAGGTTTTGATACGTTTATCTTGCTAGAGTAACGGTATACATAAAGGATCGTATTTAAGTTGAAACTTATTACTTAAGATGAAACCATCTGGATCGGACATGAATCTAAAAATGAACGAGGAGAAATTATTTAAAGAAAAAGTACTCCGATCTGCTGAAGCCGTAAGAAAAAAAGTTAAACTTATTCGTGATGTTAAAACAAACGATAATATGATGTTGGAAACAATGCTAAAACCAATTATAGATCCTCTCAATGAAATGGCAAAACACAATAATCATGGTTCGAATAATAATGACACTGATCGTGACAACGAAGAATTAAAATGGGATTCTAAGACAGTAAAAACATTAAAATATAGTCCGTCTGAACAGGAAAATAAGGAAAGTTTCGTTGATAAAACATTTCTGAGAAAATCATCAGAATCTAGTTCAAATACTACCGATGCTGAATTAAATGACAGTAACGCTAACCTAGATGATGCCTTATCTCATGAAAGTGTCAATCAAAATGATTCTGATACAACCAACAATGCTTCGTTTAGAACATCTGATTCGTATGCTTCTCCTCGTGAAGACCCCGTTTGGCAAAAACAATATTCGTACACAAATATTCCTTTTGGTGTACGAATGGAGCGTGGCAAGCTAATGTTTGGATCTTATCCGATTTCAGTGAATGACCAAAAACTCAAAATATGTGGGGAAAGTATTCATTTAACGCCAGGTTTAAACGATTTATTGTTTAAGAAAATACCTGATTTAAGTCTCGTTACTGAAGACGATAAACGATTTTATAAAACTTTGTTATTAAAAACAAATGCTCATAGACGTGATTTTGATCCAAATAAACCAATAAAAAGCAATAAGGGCATGAAATATTTATATGTGATAAAACCACTTTTCAAATTATCTAAACAACGATCAGTAAGTGAAGAAATTCATGTATCCGGCCATGGACTACCATCAATGAAAAAAGTAAAGAAAGACATTGCGTATGTGTATTGGGATGACCCGAACGAATTAGTAGAGAGATTAAAATTGCTTATAGCAGCACGCGATGCTGGTAATACAGGGTTAGGTAACGAAATTATATCTATTATTGAAGAACTGCGTGAAGCTGGCATAGTCAAATAATATATAAATAAATAAAGTTTATTTTTTTAACAGTCGTACTTTGACTTTCAACTAAACAAAACAAAAAATGAATATAGACAAATTTGGTCACCATGTTCATAAGCGCTTGCGTGCTGGAGAGATTTATGATCTCAAGTACAAGGCTTTGCTTCGAACAGAAGCGGGACATTTTGATTTACAATCATTGCGATTAAAAGGTGTTGTGAAACCTTTAGCACCTGATGATGCAGTAAATAAACAGTACGTTGACGAATATATTCAGAACATGTACGATAAGAAGCACATAGACTCGTTATTTCAAATTATAAATAGTCAAATTCATCAACTTGCATCTCAGTTAAAACTCAACTTTTACGCAAAGAAGGAGATAGATAATATTTTGAAAATAATAAATGACGGCAAAGGAACAAATAGTGGACGAGATCCATAGATCTGCGCGAAAAAGATTTAAGCGGCGATCAGTTCTACTTAAAGGGATTGATGATTTATGGCAAGCCGATTTGATCGATTTACAGAAATTTCATAAGGTTAACAAGGGATATAAGTATATTTTGACTGTCATTGATGCCTTTTCGAAGTACGCATGGTGTTATCCTATAAAATCTAAGACAAAAACGGAAGTAAAACATGCATTTGAATTTATTATAAAATCGTCAAAACGACAACCTAAAAACTTACAGACAGACTTTGGAAGAGAGTTTTACAATAACGATCTATGTTGCTATTTAAAGTCTTTGAATATAAATCATTATTCGACGTATTCAATTATGAAGGCATCTATTGTTGAAAGACTGATAAAGACAATTAAGCTTAAACTGTACAAATATTTTAGTTTGATTGGTAACTATAAATGGGTTGGAAATCCTTTAAATGACATTATTAAGTCTTATAATCAAACTATACATCGTACAACAAAATTTAAACCGATTGATGTAAACTATACTAATGAAATTGAAGTTAAGAACAACATTCAAAAATCAGTTTCCAATGGAAATTATAAATCAAATAAATTCAAGAAAGGAGATTGTGTGCGTATTAGCAAGTATAAAAGCTGCTTTCATAAAGGTTATACACCTAATTGGTCAACAGAACTTTTCACTATTAAACGTGTGAATCACACTCAACCAGTTACATACCATATTGAAGACCAACGAAAAAATATGATATTAGGTACATTTTACGAAAAAGAACTTCAGAAAACTAAGTATCCAGATGTTTACTTGGTAGAAAAGGTACTTAAAAAAAAGGGTAGGAAGTTGTACGTTAAGTGGTTAGGTCTTAGTGATAGTGAAAATAGTTGGATTGATAGAAATGCTGTCGTATAATATTTATATACCTTCTATAAACTAAACTTTCTCATTGTCATATGAGATATGAAAGGAAGAGGACTTTTAAATAGTGCTATTAATCACTTACCATTCGAACTACACTTACCTGGTTATAACTATTGTGGGCCGGGAACGAAATTACACAAACGGCTAAAAAGAGGTGACAAAGGAATTAATGCGTTAGACACTGCGTGTATGAAACACGATATTGCTTACGATACATATCCTGACTTAGCGGAAAGACACCAGGCAGACTTAGAACTTTATAAAATGGCCAAGCAAAGAAAGAGATCGAAAGATGCAGGGAAAGGAGAAAGAATAGCTTCATGGTTAGTTAGTAAAGTGATGAAATCTAAACTTAAAGCTGGTGCGGGAATGAAAACATTTAAGCGTTTTGTGTCTAAAATACGCACTGAAATGAAAAAGAAAGCTAAAACGAAAGGCTCTATAGTAGATCGTGCACTTGTTGCCGCAAAAAAAGTTTTTTCTAACGATACTATGGTTCGAATACCACGTTTAATACCAATTCCAAAAACTGGTGGTTTACTACCGCTAATACCAATTTTCGCTGGACTATCCGCATTAGGATCATTAGCAGGTGGAGCTGCTGGAATCGCTAAAGCTGTGGGTGATTACAAAGCTGCTCGAAAAAACTTAGCTGAATCAGAACGGCATAACAAGATGATGGAATCTATTGCATTGGGAAAAGGGTTACATATTAAGCCATATAAAAATGGGAAAGGTTTATGTATTAAAACTTCAAAAAACTAAATCAGAGGTTACCCAGACGTGCTCTTACGAATATTGATATTTTAAAACACTCCTCTATTATCCCCCATTTTCGAGGAGTTTATATGAGGGATAGCTTACCAAAGCGTCCCAAAAAAGTTGAATGTGGAATCCTTAATTTGGATAGTTCTGAAAACAATGGAACTCACTGGGTAGCCTATGTGAAAGATAATAGTTATTGTGAATATTTTAATAGTTATGGTGACCTTCCACCTCCGATAGAATTACAGAGGTATTTAAACAATTATAACATATGTTATAACTACAATAGATATCAAAAGTTTGACACTGTAAATTGCGGTCATTTATGCTTAAAATACTTAAATAATTATTGGTGTAACCGTTTAAATAACATTGCATAATAAACAGCTTATCAGTAACACGATGTCTTTCACTTTGTCTATAACTGGAAACTCCGCCAATTTAATAACGAACCATTCACCACCTTTACAACTAGATGGTGAATATGAATGTGGACTGTTGTATATGTCATCGTTTAATTCAATACCTAATATAGACTATAGAAATAATAAGTTTTATTATGGAGAAAACGAAGTAATTGAAATTCCTGAAGGATCATATGAACTTCAAGATATTGAAGATTACCTTAAAGAACACCTTCAAGGATGCACATTTACCTTGAAATGCAATAATAATACCTTGAAAACATCAATTTTGTGCACTAAAAATATTTATTTCGACAAAGAAAATTCTATTGGAAGTTTACTTGGTTTCGGAAAAGAATCTATTCAGGCGAATATATTAACAGAATCTCTCTTTCCTGTGTCCATTCTGTCTACAACTATAGTCCGAATCGAATGTGACATAGTGAGCGGTTCATTTGTTAACGGAAAACCTAGTCACATAATACACGAGCTGATACCATCCGTACCCCCCGGCTATAGGATAATAGAGACACCTAGAAACGTTATCTATTTCCCTGTAACCCAAAATAGTTTAAGTTCAATTACAATAAGAATATTGGATGGTAACCATAATTTGGTTAATTTACGGGGTGAAGAGATCCAAATATATTTACACCTTAGAAAAAAATGATAGACTTTAATAAAAGTTCAGTAACATTTAAAAGTAGTACTAGTATGCATCAAGCAATCAAGAAAAGAAGACGTAAAGTGAAACTTTCAAAAGAGAATAAACAATTTCTCCAATACCTAGGTCTCTTAAAATGAGTATATTAAATTTAACAGAGCCTTTTACCTTCGATAACTCAATTGAGAGTTTCGAATATCATTCGTATAAGCCGTACGTAACCAGTTTTAATTTCAATGATGAAATACGGATACCTATTAACCAACAAGACCTTAACGTTTTACCATCAGCGAGTGCTATATACATAGAGGGTACTATAACTGTATTCAACAGAGAAACGAAAGCAAAGGTGAACAGTGTTCTATTTACCAATAACCCCATACTTCACCTATTTCAAGATATTCGATATGAACTTAATGGAATCGAAATAGATAAAATTAAAAACGCAGGGGTTACAACAACTATGAAATCTCTCGTATCCATGAATGAACTTGAAGCCTCGATGTCCAAATTATGGGGTTGGGATATGAACGGTACAAAAAATGTACATGGAACATTCTCTGTATCTGTTCCTTTAAATAAGGTTCTTGGATTTGCTGAGGATTATAACAAAATTATTATTAATTGCAAACATGAACTTATTCTTTTAAGGTCCAATACTAACTTAAATAGTGTTAAATTAAATGTAAATGAATACATAGACCATATCACCATATCTAAAATAGTATGGCGTATGCCTCACATTAAGGTTTCTGACCGAGAAAGATTAGGTCTACTGAAATATTTGGAAAGAGATCGCGCTATTCAGATAGCATTCAGGAATTGGGATTTGTATGAATATCCACTTCTACCTGAAACGTCAAAGCATTCTTGGGCTATCAAAACTTCATCTCAAATTGAAAAACCGCGTTACATCATAGTTGGATTAAAAACAGCGCGAAAAAACCACGCTGATAAAGACATGACAGGCTTTGATCACTGTAATTTGAGAGATGTTAAAGTTTTTTTAAACTCGAGTTACTTTCCTTATGAAAGTTTTGATGTCAGTTTTTCGTCTGAGAAGTTTGCTATATTATACGACAAGTATGCTAAATTTCAACAGTCTTACTATAACCGTGTTCAAGCACCTTTGCTGAGCCCGGAAGAATTTAGAAATAAAGCCCCACTATTTGTCATTGACTGTTCTCGACAAAACGAAACCTTGAAAACAGGATCAGTTGATGTACGGATTGACATAGAGTGTGAGTCAGATATACCTAAACAAACCTCAGCTTATTGCCTTATTTTAAATGATAGTATTATTGAATATAAGCCTCTAAGTGGTATTACGAAAAAGATTTCGTAATGACGGACTACATATTCGTAGACCTTCAAGGGTTTAAAATAAATGAAAACATGTTTATTGTAAAGGAATTTGTATATAGTACACTACTGTATACTCAAGTTTTTTTAATAAAGCCCCCGTTTACATTTTCTAAATTATCCGAAAATGAAAAAAGGCATACAAGATGGTTAGAAAAACACTTCGGGTTGTTCTGGCAAGAAGGGTATGTTGATTTTAGAGAATTTAAAAGACTTATTGTAAACCACATCAAAGGCAAAACGATTTTTGTGAAAGGCATGGAAAAAAGTCTATGGGTTAAAAAATTGTGCCCGGACTGTACTATTATAGATTTAGGTGAAAAGGGCGCTCCTAATTTAAAAGAGCTGCATAAAAAATATTGTTTATTGGAGGGTATTTATAATTGTGTATATCATAAGAAAAATTGTGCGTTAAAAAATGTACTATGTATTAAAAACTGGTATTTAGATAAGGATGAAAACAATTATTGATTGTATTTTCTTTTGAAATAAAATATAATAATACAAAATACTTTTGTTTTTAATTTATACTCACCCTTATAGAAACTTCCTTAGAAAAACCTAAATACAGATAAGATTTATACGTTATGAGATCGATAAAAAAATGTAAAATAAAAGTTCAATAAAATAATATATAAATTAGCATAAATCTTTTCCGTATTTAAGGAAAGAAAATGATGGAACTCTGCTAGAAATGAAACAAATCATATTACTTATAGGATTTTTTTTTTATTAAATTGAATAAAATCACATACATAATGTTTATGATATTACAAATTACAACTATCTTATTCGAATATCTCTATTAGTACATAGATTTATGGCCCCATGATATCGTAGAAAATTGGTTCTGCAGTATAATACGTTTGTCGTCATTTGACGACAGCGCTACTTTTTTTACAGATTGTGTAAAAATAACATGTTTTAAAGATTTGAATACAATATTCGTCTTTCGTAACTTTTCTCTATTTAACAATACTTTTTTATAGTGTTCAAAATCCAAATGACGCACAACATGTTTTTTTGTACCCTTAGCTTTCTTGACTTGTTTACTTTCTGTTTTGATACAATACAATTTTGACCGAAGGCCCACAAACTCGCTTATTATTTCACCGCCAAGTTCGTCTTTAAATAAACCCGGTATTTTTTTATTTTGAGGAGTTATGCCATGTACGTTGCTTACAGAATAATTGCTGGTATCGAAATAAGGTTGAAAGTTCAATTTAATATCTGAATATACATTTTCTGTGGTTATCGTATACAGCCACGAGTCCGTATCAATGTAACAAACACTTAAATTAGTCCCGTAATAAGGTTTCATGTAAGAATAATGGAAGTCATACATGTGAGATTTTGAAATTTCCAAAACGGTAAATCCTACGTAAATTGGTCGATCAAGTTTTATAGATTCAGGATTCATTTGTACTGCCACGAAATTTTCAGAGAAAATGGTTGAGCTATGATAATTAGGTCTACCTATTAAGCACTCTGCTCCATATTTCTTTTTAGTTTTGTTTTTACAGTCATTCCATATATTAACTAACATTACATTTAACCTTTTCTCGGGGTCTTCAAGAGTCTTTCCAAAAATAGCATTATTGAATAGTTTGCATAGATTTTGCTCAAATACAGATGTAGCTTTCTGCCTCAAATGCGTGTTTAGATCTATGTATTGCTTTAAAAATTGACTTTGTTTAAATTGTATTACTCTATGAATTTTTTTTAGGACCAATCCATGCTTCATACATGTTTTTAAATGGACGTAATGAATGACGTACTCGTATTTATCATATAAATTCGGTATAAGTTTAGGTTGCTTTGAACCAGGAGGCACGAATTTTTGCGGGCAGAATGGAATGTCATTATGATAGTCGTGCAAGTGTTCAGGATAGGAAAGGTCTACTTCGAGGATAAAACCATAATCCGAATCTTCTGGTACTGACATGATATCTAGTTTATCTATTTCATCCTGCTGCAATAATTTAAAATCGGCATAAGGTAAACTACCGCACATAGCGTACCCGTATAAATTATTACAGTCTATATATAGTAAATAGTTGCTTGGAATATTAGGATCATAATTATGCATATATTTATTGTTCGCGCTAGCATATCGTGTGGAACATAAACATATACCCCCACGAATGCCCTTTTGAATCATTCGAATTATTTCGAGGTCATTTATGAGTTGTAATTTTATATCAGTTATTAGCAACATGGCATCAAAACTTAAACTTGGAGCGGTTAGATAAAAAGCAGGATCTAGTCTATAGTTAACCTTACAGGTTTGACGAAACTTTTCGAATATGTCAGCCAATAACAATACATCGGATTTAAGGTAAAGATCAGTGTATTCTCCTAAATTATTAAGTACGAATGATTTCCAAACCAGGTTAGCATGCTCGTAATCATATTTCGATATATTGTCATCAGTTAACGAGTTGTAAAAGTAATGATGCTGAGGTAAAGATTGCTCTTCATAGCGACTCCAACTATCCATATACTGATACGGGTACACACCTTTACGCTTCAGTAGGTCAAAGTGCTCTTTTAACGGATAAAAATGTGAAAGGTGTTTAAAATCTTTCGTGTTTAATGTACTTACAAGTTCTTCTAAACTAGCGCCTAAAAATTTGTACGAGTCCACAAAACGGACAGGCATAAATTTATTTTGATTATTGATAAAGTATTTGGTAAACGATATATAATTCTCTTTGTTTTTCGCTATAACGTTCATATGACCACGCATTTCTCCCAATTGACGTATAAACAAATGACTGTCGTATCCTGATAAGTTATGAAAAAATACGGGAACGAATTCAGGTAACCGGTAACGTATATTGCAATAAGAATGGGCTGCACCTCTGTAACGCCCTGTTAAATGACAATGATCCCTTACGGAATCGCCGAGCAACAACTTGCGACAAATAAAACAATGTTGAGCATTTGAAAAATCATTTTCATCGTTTTCCGTCATAATTAATGGCACAGGGTTTGAATAAATATCGTGTATTGTACAGATATCCCTTTGCAGATATTCGATAAATTTTGCTATACAGTCTTTTCCCCGATATGAAACATATTTATTGAGAGAACTGTCATATGAACAAACAATATAGTACGCAAATGCAGCTGGTACATGTTCCTGTAATTTAGTAGTACTCTGATTGCTGCTTTTTTCCGTATTTGGTATCAATAAACATTCGAAATCCGAATAAATTATAAATTGCAGATCTTGCAAACGCTCATAATTTTTAAATTGTATATGTTCATTTTGATCGGGTAAAATAGTCTTTACACCTCCACATACATGAGCACCAAACTTTATTTTACTGTTAAAAAATATCAAACATTCCTCGCACAGAAACAATGATCCGTTGTGTTTTGTCAATTGGCTTTTAAGTAATCGGCCTATATTCTTAATAAGACAGTAATGCGTTTGTCGACCGTTTTCTAACAATAATAAATTAACATGATGTTGCTTGCGACGTGCGGTTTTATACAACGGACCGACAACTTCAATTTTATTCTTCAGTGCGTACACATTAACACTTATATTTTGGTTATTTTTTTCGAATATTTTGATGTCATTCAATCCCACCGGAAAGGTCATGTTCTTTATATTGAGATTGGCTTCAAAATGCGGATATGAAGTTACCCTATGAGCATTATTTTTAGCGGGAAATAAAGAAGCCATTATGCACCATAAAAAACAGAACGCATCATTGTTTTGAATATTAATGCACGCTCGTTTAAGTTTTATATTTTTAGGTAAGTCTATGAAACCTGACGCTCTCAGCGGATTATACTTACAGATGTTTAGTTCTAGGTATAAATTTCGCATGAAAGCCCAGCCACTATCTCTGTCTTGAAAGTCATCAATTTTTCGGCAAATCAATTGTAAAAGATTTGAAAAGATTTCATTGAAATCATAATTAGGGTGTAGAATCATATTTTGTGTCGCAAATGATTTTATTTCACATGTATCGTTTTTGAGTAAAGAAAATTCTGCAAATAATTCAAAATTTACTTTGATGCTATTGAAAACTGATTGTTTTGCATCCAAAATTTTATGAACGCGTTTACGAAGACTGCGAATAAACTCTGCAGGAGGACTCGAACATGCTAGTTCGCCTTCGTGTCCGCGCACGCGGTACGACGCTATTTTATTACGGAAGGCGCTCGCTATTTTTTCTATACCGTCGCCCTTATCGATACCAGTATTATTTTTGTGCATTGTACTTCTTAAATGCGCGGAAAATGCTCGACTAGCAACAGATGTTTCGCAAACTGAACAAAATATCGATTTACTACTCATTTTTATTTTAAATTCTAATTTAACCAATTTATGGGGCCAAAAATTAATATACAGCCTTGGGCAGAAGTATTGAGCACCTTATATTTTCCTTCGTAGCTTTATATACTGCAATGTGTTTAAAATTCTAATATTAAAAACGATGCGCAATTTAATAAGGTATTTATGAAACCAGAAAACTTTTATTCATAAGACTAAAGTACCGTTTAACTAAAGCATGGGTGCTCAACGCTTCTTGCCAAGGCTGTATCTAGTCTATTGGTCTACAATTAATTTAGTCGCGGTAAAACACTCCTTCTTCGGTGAAACGTTCCCGACACAATTTTAACGCTTTATTTATAGTTGAAACCTCCGGTGAATTCGAATCAAGGCAAATTTTTAGCGTAACAAGAGCTTTTTCCCATCTATCTTTTGATGAAACGGATTTTATGTCGGCAAAATTATATAATTTCAAATCAAGATAGAGGTCGCCCGACAACTGGCTATTTCGACGCACTTTACCTTGGGGAACTTTGCGTATCAGCGTAGACTGAAGCGCCGCTTTATCTTCTCGGAACGACGCACGAAAATCTTCGTCTTCGCTTTCACCGCCAATTAACCATCCCGATTGCTCGCCACTATGCTTGTGCGCTGGTTTTTCATGCCTGAAAATCATAAAACACGTATTTTAATACTTATCAAATTCATCCTACTTAACGCATAAATGTTAACAAATTCAAGGTTAATGTGAAAAAAAAAATAGGTTTGTAATTACCGTTGTATAGGAGTTTCGATCTCGGATTCAGAAAGCACGTTCTCTTTTTTCGACGATTTCAGCTTCTTAGTCCTATAAAGATAAAAAGGGTAACTAAAAATAGAGCTCATCAAGGACATGTATTTATTAAAATAATAATGACATGTCTAAGGGCCTCTACGCGTTGGCTTCGGCTCCGCGCATGCCTTCCAAACGTCCGGGATACTATTGTCCCGTGATTGAAAACGACACAAATAATAAATAATAAAAATGCATTATTTACCTCGTATTGTTGACTGACTCGATCGATTTCGTAGAAGTTATCGAAGGCACGATACTTTTTTTCGATTTTTTTGTCTTGTTCAACCTAAAATAAAATGTTACATTTAGTAAATCTCATTTCATTCAAATTCAGTAAAACTGGTTGGAAATGTCAAAACTAGTAAATTACTTACCCCGGTTCAGGACGATCTTCGGATTCCGAAGGCACGATTCTCTTTTTTGATGTTTTTGGCTTCCTGTAAATGCAAGAAAAAATATTAAGTACACAATTTAGCGTTACGAATTAAATAAATCATGTCATAGATATTTAATTGAATTACCATGAAGTTGGTTGGTTGTTTTCCAGCTCCTTATTCTTGCTAATAGGCTTAATGACTACTTGTTCGTCAGACGAGTACTCAGAATCATACCTGTAAATAACAAGGATATTAAAAATAATAATCATACATGATTAAGAATGAACAAAAATAATTATCATACCTACAAGTTAGGTACATAAAAAGTAAGTTAAATTATTAAAAACTTACGAACATGATTAATGCAGTGTTGTGTTGCTGGCCCGTCGAAAGCAAAAGTAAAAATGATCGTTTTAACAAGTGAGATCCTGTCGGAGAAAATCGTTCCCAGTAGTTCTCAACCTTTCAACGTTGTCACAATTAGTTTCTAATAACAGTATTGTTACAGAATACGTAAAAAGTATGTTTTTTAAAGGTTTGATACCTCAGATACCGTTTTGTACATTAAGCAAATGTGTAACAAACAAAAGTGTCTTGTTAAATTATATAGCGCCTGCGCTAATTTCAAAGGCACGGCTCTTATTACAAACGGACGCCGACCGCGTACCTATCGCAAACTGTCTTTTGTCTCGCACATCATATAATATTTCCTTCGTGCAATAGTAACCCAATGGTAATAACTTATCAATGCGATTAAGTTTGAACTACACTGAATGCGATGATTTGATACACATGTTTATTTATTGAAATCGTGTCGGAACCTGTATGCAATGAAAATACCTATATGATGTCTTATGCATGATTATATGATCCGAAATCATGTTATAACTTGTGTTGATTGCATCAGAGTAATTATATAGGTACTTAATAAATAAATCGATTTGTAGTAAACCATTTCTACTCCAATTCATTAGACCGACACACGTTGCCATCGTGATCGCTGATAATTGCAATGGAAAATAATAAAATGGTAAGTCCTCCTTATTTCAAATAACAAATATTTTGGGAACAAAAAATGAACTTTTTGTAAGTGTGCCTAATATTAATGATAATGTTTAATTATTTTTTTCCTTTACAGATTAAATCCAGTTCGCAGCCGATAGACATTTTCAAAGAAGTTGAAGGGCCAATTTTTTACTCTCAAGTTACACATGATGACCCATTGTTGTGCTGTTCTCAAGATATAAACGCCTACTTGAAGTACCAAAACGATTATTTAAATCACGAACAAGATGTTCCTTTACCAAAAGTTTCTAAACGCTCGAAGGAAACCTCGAAGAAAACGGGAAATAGCAAACATAAAACCCCCGACAATGGATTAAATTCGTACATCATTAAAAAGGTTAAGAAAGGCAGGCGAATGATAAAAATAAGTATATCAAGTCTTGAAGTGGACAACGAGTCTAAAGAGGTGGCAGTGCAATATGTTGTAGAAGATAATTTTGATGAAATGCTGAACGCTACGGAACAATTGGTCGATAAAATTGTTAAAAGATTAAGCAATGTTAGTTATTAACTATCTTGAAATATTATAATTCATGAAGAAAATAATATTTAAGTCCGTGTATGTTAAATGTAGCAAGTTGCGTACCATTAATATTTTGTTACTTTGTTTTATAATAAATGTACTGTTGTAAGTAAAATAAAAATAAAACGATAAATTGTTCAGACATTTCTTTCATTTAATTAGTTTTATATCAAATGCGAAACATTTCTTTAATTTAGTTAATTTTATATCAAACGCAAAACGACAAAAAATTAAAATCAAATCATTGCAATCAGTGTAGTTCAATCTTAATCGCATGTAGTGTTGAATTTGGGATTAGCTGTACTTGTGCGGTCGATAAGTATCTATAGATGTCCTACCGAAGCTCGAAGCACAAATTTGATCACTTCGTCTGAAGTGGAGTGCAAATATCGTAGTCAAACAGGGTCCTAAGACGAGGGGTCTCTGTAAAGCATAGAGCCAAGTATAATTCCATCTACGTTGTAATTATTTGATGTTGATTAGTATCTTTTTTAACAATAAAAACACGCGCTCGCTCGATAAACAAATGCAATGAGCAGCCAAGTAGAATGACTCAAATTTCAATGAAATGCGTGATGGCAATTTAATTACAATGTTCAATGTAGCTACGTTTTATAATGCAATATGATCCAAAATTTCCATTCTAATGTCAACCTTATATCTTTATTAAAGATTCTGATTCGCAAAAACTAATCTGGGACATAAGTTGTAGCTGTAGTTTTTATTACAAACTTTATTATTAGAATCAAGAACATGTATTTTAAAAATGTATTCTTAAAGTCTATATTACTAAGTAATTTTAAAAGATGACGTGCGAGTACGTCACATGCATTAGCCAATCAACGGGTCAGGTCTACATCACGCTTATGAAGTTTTTTGTATCGTTTGTATAAATACAATTTCAGTTTAATTGTTTGTCGGGAAGTTGACGACCGAACGACCCCAACACGTAAATCTTGCATCTTGGACTTGGCCACCCGGGGTGCGAGTAGTGTTGACTGTGAATGCGAAACATGGGGTACTCTATACCTACGCGGTCGATAGCGTATAGATACCATACCCGGAGGGGGTTCACTCAGAGCACCGCAATCTTATGCCAGAAACTGCTTTCTGGGGGTTGCGAACATATCTGGCGAACTTGATCAACTCGTCAGATATTGTGCGGTAAACACCATAGTTAACCCAAATCGGGAGCGCTATGAGGGTTCTTAGGACCCTTGCATGCAAACCGAGTTGGCCGCCTCGGAATGCGTGTTGTGTTCAAGCTTTTGCTTTTTGAAATCACGACTTACGACTTGTATTTGCTTGCTCATTAAACTTTAATCCAGTTGTAAAGTTTCAAAGATGATTAGTGCGGCACCCAGATGCGTTTCAGAATAGAAAACAAAGTTAGCCATGATTGCGTAGATACGATTGAGTTTCAGAACAGAAAACAAGTTAACCATGATACTGTATATGCGATTGAGCGTTTCGGAACAGAAAATAAGTTAGCCATGATTGCGTAGATACGATTGAGAGTTTCAGAACAGAAAACAAGTTAACCATGATACTGTATATGCGTTTGAGCGTTTCGGAACAGAAAATAAGTTAGCCATGATTGTGTATATACGATTGAGCGTTTCAGAACAGAAAACAAGTTAATCATGATACTGTATATGCGATTGAGCGTTTCGGAACAGAAAATAAGTTAGCCATGATTGTGTATATACGATTGAGCGTTTCAGAACAGAAAACAAGTTAATCATGATACTGTACATGCGATTGAGCGTTTCGGAACAGAAAATAAGTTAGCCATGATTGTGTATATACGATTGAGCGTTTCAGAACAGAAAACAAGTTAACCATGATTGTGTATATACGATTGAGCGTTTCAGAACAGAAAACAAGTTAACCATGATATGATACTGTATATACGATTGAGCGTTTCGGAACAGAAATCGATAGATTTCTGTTCTGAAACGCTCAATAATACACTACTATCGCTTACTAAGCGGTTCGTACGCATATTTTACACAATTATATTTATACTATATTTATAACAGAGAAGTTGCAGTAAAATTTTGTTAATTCTTTGCCAGTTATTATCTTTACATTTTAATACCACCTATATTCTCAGTGAGATATATTTAAGGAAACATTGTGGTACAATAACTATGTGGTACCTAAGCTGCAAACACCGAGTTCACTCCTATTGTCGCACAATATTCTACTAGATTTAGTTTTATTTTTCTGTGTATTTTTTCTGTATGTTTTATGTTCCGTTTCTGTATCTGGTATGTTTTATGGTAATAAATTACTATTTTATTATATTCCACGTATATTCTACCTATATATTTCTTCGTTTGTATGTTTCTGTACTATCTCCAAACAAAAAATAAAATAAAATAATGTGGTACAGTCAGCAGCAGATGTAGCTTCGCAAAACAACACGCTCAAAATGATTTACTATGTCGTTATTATCTTAAGATTATAGCCGTGATCAGTCCACCCAATCAGGTCTAGTTTTCCCTCTGAGTCGGAAAGTCAGACGGCAGTTACTTTCGTAAAACTAGCGCCAGCGGTCTTCGGTTTTTGACCCCCGGGCTTCTTTAGAGCACAACCGGAAAAAACGCTAGGAAAACACGCTAGGGGTTGATCACGAGTCTTGATAAATCGAATTTTGAGTAGGTACTTGGTCCGCGTATGCTCCTGACTAGGTTTAAATAATAAATACTTAAATACACGTAGTTTAACGAAAAGGATCCATCCTCAAAAATGTGCCAATAAAACTTAAACCTTCTGTCAAAAACAAAAAGTCATTCTTTTCAATGCCACTTGGTCTTGGTCCTTGGTTGGTGGCCCGTGTGGTGTCGGGTTAGAATTTCACCACCCCCTTTCTTCCCGTGGGTGTCGTAAAAGTCGACTAAGGGAGCAGGGTTGAAGTGTGTTGTGGGCGATGAGCTAGCAACCTATCACTGCAATATCACATTTTGTCGATCTTTTATACCCACAGTTATGCTAAAAGTGGCACTGGAACATAAGTTTCATGTGCTCTACCTACCCCTTTTGGGAATAATGGCGTGAATGTATGTATGTAATGTATACTACTCAAAAGAAAATAGGGGCCACAAGTATGGTGATCGTTACGTGAAAATTAAATATGAAACATTTAATTAAATATTTTGTTTTGAGCAGTATATGTATGTACTTGGTCTCAACGAGCCAAAAGATAATTGATGAAAGAAAGTGATCGTGCACGATAAGGACAGTCGTTGGGTGAGGATGTGCAATTCATCGGATCAGCAGAATGAATAACAAACGAGGGAACAATGATGATTGTCAAGCGGGTTTACACTCCGTCGTGTAATCCATCGTACGGCGTTTTTGTTTGTAAATGAAAGCGTTTGAAAGAATTGTTCATATTTTTATACGCCACAGACCTTTGAAACGTAACTGTAGGCTTTCCACATATCATCATCCTCCTAGCGTTATTCCCGGTAATGCCCCTAAAGGAGCCCGGGGTCCGCTTTGACACCTAATCCCAAGATTTGGCACTAGTTTTACGAAAGCGACTGCTATCCAACCTTCCAACCCAGAGGGAAAACTAGACCTTATTGGGATTAGACCGGTTTCCTCACGATGTTTTCCTTCACCGAAAAGCTAACGGTAAATATTCCACACATTATTCGGTACATAAGTTCCGAAAAACTCATTGGTACGAGCCGGAATTCGAACCCACTACCGCCGCTTGACAGCCGCATGCCTGAAACTTAACACTAGGCTTAGCTCTTCCACATATAATACTTAAAGTCAAAAAAGTTGGACATCTTTTCTGGTGCCTTTCTAATCCAGTTTTTCGTCTTATCACTGAAATAATGAAGTGCTTTCTGTTAATGTGAGCATTGTGGCACTTTGTGCTGCATATTGCTGAGTGGAGCATTTTTGAGAACACCCAAAACACCGTTTGCAGCCAGTTGTAAAGTTGTTATTATTATGATGAATTTCAAACACATTCAGATGCCGAGCATCATTAAGCTTCCCCCAGCCCCCCCGAAGTCACTTCCATGTTAAGCTGACGTCGTTTCCGGACAGCCCGTCGCAGCCAACCGGAATAACGCACCTGCAAGAGTGTTCCTTCAAATGAGAAGCTACCTCGCACTGATGTGCGATTTGAGCTCGGTGATGCTGCACGAGACCATCGCGAATGCTGACTTCCGGCCGAAGGGTGTTGTGTTTCAGCGGTTCCGGGGCAACCTACCGAACCTAAAATCGGAGCTGACGACGCAGCGGAACCACACCGTTATGTATATAATTTATATTTGTATTATATATGTATTTAAGTTAGTCTTTAAGGTATTTGTTATATGGGCCTAAGATGCCTGAATTAAATGAATTATTATTACTATGTATGTCTTTCCCGCTCGCGGGACAATGATGTCCCGGACCTTTGGGAGGCGTGCGTGGAGCTAGGTACCTACAAAGTACCAACTGAGCCAACACGTAGAAGCCCTTTTGACAATTTAATGAAATGCAAGGAGTACACCGAGCGGATGCTGTCCCTGCCCGTGTCATGGGACGCACACAGAGACAGCACCCGTTGGGGTGTACAAGCCTATACTTGAACACCCCAAGCCCAAGGCCCTATGCAATCGTAATGAAACGGGTTATTGGGTGAAAATGACGGTGCGTTTTTTTTGACGCCTAGTGTCTCATACAAATATATCCACACGTGAATGATCATGTACAATTTTAACAGTTTCAACTTTCCGCATACCTTGGAAACTCATCGTATTTCCATCACGTCTCCCGATCATAAAGTGCCCCTTAACTCCCTAGTTCAGTAAAGCTGTCAGTACGTGTCACTGACCACACGCAACGCAAAACGCGACTTTGGGCCTCTATTCTACTAGAACACTATCGCATTTGTATTGGATCATTAACACGTTCGTTCGTAGTCTCTACAGTGTTCCTATGACGACGGGGGAGGCAGGTCCGTTTTAGGAGCATAATCGATATTTGCATTTAAAGCCCTAAGCTCACAGGCACCTAGTATATCAAAGATTTGGAGTATCATACTATTATTTAGATCAACTCGTATGTCCCTTAGGCGTAATAACATACAACATTGCTATAAAAATAATGTAATTTCAAAAGCGATATCACAAAATACGTACCAACCTCACGAAGCACCACTGGGCTCACAGGAGTCACACGGACTATTTAGGCGCGTTTTAATTGGCTGACAGGGCCCGCATGCATGGTGCGGGATCTTTCCAAAACGCATGCCCTGGAGTCCGCATGCGGGGATCTCCCCGATAAGAGCTCTTAAAACTTAGTAGTTACCTTACACTTTCCAAGTACAGTGGTAGTCCACTGTACTTGGAAAGTGTAAGGTAACTTGCATTGGAGCTCATACACATTCAATCGATTGTTAGCAATATAATACATATTCTGTTTTAGTGGTGTTGAGATGGAGGCCTCGGTTCTCGAGTCGTCACGTACGGACGCCGTCTAGACGCCGTACGTTAACGTGGAAAAATGTGTTTTCTGCACTGTATTGGGTGATGAGGTTTATGTGTTAAGTAATGTGTTTCTGGACCGGCCGGCAATACTAATTATCTGTTGAGTAGACAATGAATTGGGTCGATAAATTAGCCCAGCTTTTTGTTGAGCCTGAAATGAAATGAAATGAAATGAGCTTTTATTTACTATCACCTGTTTGTCATAAAATCTTGCAAGTTAAATTTGACCCACTTTCCGGTGACCGATTGAGCTGAAATGTTGGGTAGAAGTATAGTTTGGATGATAATTCAATATTATGGTACCATCGAGCTGATCTGATGATGGAGACTGAAGGTGGTTATGGGAAGTTCACTACTTAACCGACGTAAACCCGTTGAGTTTGGGCTCGTTAGAATCGTCTTAATGGGTAGTTTATGATGGTATACAGAAAAGTACAGTCGGCAATAAAAGCTTGTACCAAAAATGTCATTTTTGACAGAAACATGTTTTATGTTGTTGTTACTCATGTGAGATTTCCGTCGTAAAAAACAATAATTATCGTAACTTTTAACTTCTGAATGGCCTTGATTTTGTTAGAACTATTAAGTATATAGTAATATTATACTATAAGGACGATAATTTCGAGCTATACAAATACATATTAAACTGTAAATTCCGAATATACGAGTATGATCATCATCATCATCATCATCATATCAGCCGAAAGACGTCCACTGCTCGACATAGGCCTCTCCCAAAGAGTGCCAAAGTGACGCATCCAGCGGACTCCAGCAACCTTTACCAGGTCGTCAGTCCACCTTGTGGGGGGCCTACCCACGCCGCACCTTCCGGTACGTGGTCGCCACTCGAGAACCTTTCCGCCCCAACGGCCATCGGTTCTACGTGCTATGTGCGAGTATGATGGAAGATACAAATATAAATTCAAGAAACTACAAATATTACAGGCGCACGGAGGAAGCCTAAAGGAATCAGTACCGAACTGACCAGTCGATTGCAACAATATGATACTTTTCACGCCGCTGCTCGGAAATGTGGCAAAAGATGGTTAGAAAACAGGCTTCAAAGCTGGGGTTGGGGCCTAGTTGAACATCGCACAAACAGGTCAACTATGAGTTCAAACTGTCCATTGACAATGTTATTGTTGGACAGTTTGAACAGCGATTCGCGCAATCTCAGCTCACCTAGCGCCTACTTTCTAGCCTTTACAACAATGTACTATAGTTACTTACCTTGTCGTTATTATTAACACCTATCTAGTTATTCCGATCCCATAATGATAAAGTAACCGAAGTACCAGGGCAGCAGGGGCTACTAGGAAGTCCCTGGCGTGTGTTTACTGATTTAGCTGTGACTGGAGCGGTACAGGGTCCATTAGGAGTGTTTAGAGGCAATCGACTGTTCTGCGAGCGCTCTGCGAATGTGCGTAGATAATAGGAACATTTATAAACAACACCAAAATGTGTGGTTATGTATGAAATCCTTCGGCGGTTACGATCTTTGCGTTTGTAGAGCAGAATAAAGGGCGCCGCGGGAGTAAATAAAGTTTACGAGATTTCAGAAAGCGACATTGATTGTTGTTTAGACTTCGGTAAAAAATATACCTAAATAGTATCAATCAATCTTCACCTTAACATCGTTCCTTCGTCTTAGGAAAGCTATACTTTGCTGTTACCAAAATCACACTTTAAAGTCCTAAAACAAAAAATATACATTATACGTTGTTGGATTTATAAATAATATTTACATTTATAAATCTAACAACGTATAATGTATATAATAAATAATAACGCATAGAGGTGCCACATTAGAAACTGGAATTACACTTACACATTCGTTTTCTTGAAAGCGCATTACCTATGTATCCCATAGTGCGTTCGCTGCACATAATTTATGATTGTTACGCACCATTAAAAACCCCATTGGCCCTACTTAGGGCTATCTGTTAACTTTCTAAAGGAGAACTAGCGCTACAGCGGTCGTGTTTTGTTGAAACAAAACGATTTAATGTGTAAATTGAAATGTACTGGAATTATTTGACACCAAGTCGAGTCGATTAATGTATAGGTGTAATCGATACTGAGATCGTAAACGGACAGTTTAAATGTAATCGAGAAGTATTTGAATAAGGAATGGTCGTCTTTGTGCGTTCGAATACCGAGGTGACGGAAACTGAAACAGTCTTTTTATTTTTAATAACTATGTAACGCTTATATTTCACACGAAAGCGTGATGGATGTGGGTGGGATAGGACGGTAATTGTGACACTCTTTGGGGGAAGATATGTCCAGCAGTGGACGTCTTTCGGGTGAAATGGGATGCAACTGGCTGAAAATTACAATTAAATTTTATCCGAAATTCGCAAATTTTATAAGTTTTATAACACTTGTATACCTATTTCCTATAATTATTTTTGTTTTTAGTCTAATCCTTTAACTACAAACTACATCAAGATTTTGATCAAATGTAAGTATGTAGGCATTCTCTGAAGCCAATAATGGTTAAATTTTTCCAATGGAGCGGTCGATAATGCCAGCAATTCACGAACAATTTAAATATTTCGACAAATACTGCTCAAAGCGATACATTTTTGTTGGTAATTTTTGCATACATAAATCTTTTGTCGGCTTTAACTGCAGCGTTCTTACGTGCACTTAGTATCTGACTCTGTGTAATAGAACTAAGGTTGATATTTCCTGTTTCTGACTGTTTTTGGAGTTGGCGAATTATAATCGGTTGTCAGTTGCGATGCGATGTGTTTTCGCCTCCGGTGACACGTGACTTTTGACTTCTTTTGTCTTGACGTCTTGGTCATAACATAAGAAAGGATCAAGGTGCACAATTTTGACGCTTTCGTGCAAAATAAAAAAGATTGATGTCGAATGAAATATTGGGGACATTTTTTTCAAGTTATTGTTGGATCACGAGACTGTACTATTGGGGTAATTTTCTTTAAAAAATCATGTTCTTCATAATAAAGCAGAGCTAAGGCCGTACTTAACACGTTATCGTATTCTCCTAGGTCTATCTTTAACTGCTGAGAATCGTGACCGTGTCGCCAATTTTTTTTGTATCTGCTCTCCACTCTCCCTGTCAGTTGCTCTATGGAGAGCGGTACAGAGCTCCTTCAGAGAAATCTCCAGCTGATGAAAATGAAATGAAATGAAAATATCTGATCGTTGACCTTCTTCCCTTTGGTGTTGTACCTTCCATCTTTCTATTTCTATCTCGGTATATTTTATTATATTGTAGATAATTAAACATTGAGATTGCACGTTACAGACATGAGAATGATGAGATGAATGTATGATGCGACGAATATGGGTCAGATGAGGAAAAAGTACGAAACGAAGTACCTTCATCCACTGTTGAAGAGCTTAGGAAGACAGAAGCTGGGGAGTCTGAGAGAAGAGGTGGACCTAGTACAAGGTATGATATGAACAATAGAGATGTATGTGACGAGATGACAGGAGATGGAAAAGGAATGGAAGAAAAATATATGCACAAAACTCAAGTACATGGATAGAAGCAAGCAAATGATTAGATTCGATTATATTCATTTATTTTGTGACATAAATTAAAGTACTTATAAAGTTACCTTGGTCAAAATTATAAGAATTTAGGTACATCACGAAAATCACGATCATCTCAAATTATAAATACAATGATCACAAATAAAATGATTTCGTATCACCTAATCAGGATCGTCAAATTACAGTTAATTTTAAAACATAGATAATAATATACGATAATGTCAATCATACATCCTACTAATATTATAAAAGCGAAAGTTTGGATGTTTGGATGTTTGGATGTTTAGATGTTTGGATGTTTGTTACTCAATCACGCTTAAGCGGCTTAACCGATTTGGATGAAATTTTGCACGAAGATAGTTTATAGCCTGACTTAAAATATAGGATAGTTTATATCCCGGGTCCACGCAGACGAAGTCGCGGGCGGAAGCTAGTTATACATAAAATACATCAAACAAACAAAAACAAATAACAAATGATGATGAAGAAGAAAGTTACACAAAATGACTACCTACACTTACTTACAAAAAACTGAGTTTAAAAATAGTTTTAGAAAAGCCATAATATTTTTGAACAAGCTATGCAACGATACCCCACACTATAGGTTTAACAAGAAAAAAAATCATCACCAATTTATATATAGGGGAGATACCCTAAAAAATATATTTTTCAGGATTTTATTCTACTGTTTTGTCGGCGTGATTGGTTTACATACCCACGCCGAATTGCAGTTTTCTAGTTGTAAGGGTTACTGAGCTAAGCCAAAGACGGACAGACAGACAGACGGACGGACATGGCGAAACTATAAGGGTTTCTTGTTGACTACGGGACCCTAAAAATGACATCACAGCATAGAAAATTACCTCAATGAAGAAAGTCGTAATAGTTTTTATCATCCTCCAAATCCAAATCATGCTCGTTAAACTTATTCGGTTTTACTCCAATTTGAGGTTACTCATTACATGTAATTATCGATGCATATTTCCTCAATAATGTTTCATTGACAGATAATCAGCCGTTTGGGGCCTGGAGTGAATGATTCCGTTTCGTTCATTCGTTCATTTCCTCAAGAATGCAGCCGTTTGGATGCGCGTGCGACCGGCCTGGGCCGCGGGGAGGTAAGTATGTTGGATTGAAAAACTGTAATAAGTTTGAAGAACAGATCACTTTAAACTCACGCGATTTTTAAACATGTTTAAATGATCGGTTTAGATCCGTGTAAAGTAATAATTTAAATATAAATAGAGATCAAACATGCAGTTCATTTTTTTTATGCTGTCAATAATGTTTATGGCTGTGCAAGCCAATACGGTATCTAGAGCTTTTTAGAGGATACTTTATAAGTAAGGTCAAACATGACGGCAGTTCGACAAGTAGCACTTGCTGAGAAAATAATGTTTTTTTTTCAAGAAGTAGTGTCGGAACAAACTCAACAGCCAGTCATTTCATCTGCCAGTTATAAATTGTTATAATAATAAATATGACACAAATCGACCTACTCTCAAACAAGGCAAATCTTACTAGAATAGGATTTAGACGGCGATAATAGTACATTACGTACCTAGGGCGGTGAATTCGTGAATGGCCCAGATCGCAGTTGTTTGTGGCCCGAACCGAAGGTGAGGATCATAAATATGCGATCTGGGGCTTTACGAATTACCGCCCGTGGTAAGTACACAATTTTACATCTTCATCTGGCTACAATGCGAGTTTTACCGTACGCGCAGCGTGCAGTAAAACTCGCATTATGGCCAGGTGTGACGTAAATATACTTATACTCGTATAGGTAAATGAATACTTAAATACATAGAAAACATCGATAAATATTCGTGCTCATCACACAACACACATAAATGCCCTTACCAGGATTCGAGCCCGGTCCTCTAACTCCGTAGGCAGGGTCACTACCGACTAATCTAATCCAGTCGTCATAATGATGGTGTCCCAGTAGTAAGCAGGTTGAAAACTATAGCCTATTGCAACCATGATGGGGTAACATACCTCATCGCGCCCGGAACAACCTTCTCGCAGCTTCCTAATGTCGTCCAGTTTCCCGCATAAGTAATCAGGTGCCTGCTTTATGTTTGTACAATTAAAATGGTATTAGGAAAGCGAAAGAACAAACTTGTTTTTCTTTTAAAATACCTACCTACTGTGATACACCTAGAACGGGTAGTGATTGAGAAATTTACCAGAAAAATGTATTTACTGTAACGGGAAAAAGAGATGATAAAAATATCTACTTAGGATACATTGTAAAACAGGACACCTTAGGTAATTAGGTAGGGTTAGGTTGCAAAATATGTAGACGAATTCGAGCTTTATCCTCCAGACTTGTGGTACGAAAAGTGTACATACCTTTTTATCAGACTTGACTGTAGGTATAGGTACAGTAAGGTAGGCCTTATAACATTCCCATATTATTATGGCGCGTATTGAATAGAGGCGTTAATGTTCCGAAGCTATATGTAGCAAAATAGTGCAGTATTTTCTTTTATATAGTCCACTACTAAACCGCAGCGATGCCATATTGAAAATTGAGTAATTATAAACGAATCTTCAAATAAAATAACGTTGACAAGTACCGTCAATTAAAAATAAAACCCTTTGAAGTAACTAACTAATATAAGTGAATGAAGAACAAAAGAAAGTCGTCTGCACTCCATATGTTTACGCTCAAACGGTTACTATAATTATACCCCATATTTACGGCCATAATTAGTATTTTCGGCAACCGCAAATTTGACATTCGGATTTCGAACGCGCGGATTATCGCGTCAAAACTGACGCGCCGCCGAAATTAAGTGGCGGCGGCGGTGAAAATTAAAAGTGCATACGGTATCAAAGCAACCGCGCACCGGTACGTCAATCTTGCTGATTTTTGTTCAGTTTCAAAATAAATGAAATAAAAAACAAGGGATACTATTAATGCCGTGTCTCTGGCCTCAGTACCAGCTTACAACGCATCGCGCGCGCCCGCACGGTTCGCGTCGATTTCCCTCGCGACACGCGTTCGAATTTTGAATTCAAAAAAGACCATAGATAAGTTACCTTTTTCGCGCTGTGAGTGACGTGTAGTAGTGTTGTGATTGTGATTGAAGTGTGACTGACTTTGTAGTCGTAAGTAATTCAAAGTAACGTACTTTTTGGGTGTTTTCCGAAAATCTTTTTCAGCAAGGTAAATTATTCTTCAGGTAAGCTCGAATGTGAATAAGTATTCATATAATCTTAAATTAACATCGGTGACTTACATTTTATTGTTTTTCTAGAAAAATCCACTGCAGCGCGATGGATTAACAAATATCGTACGATTCGTTATTTAAAGGTGTCGACTCGTAGTTTCACTATCTGCCAAATTACACGGTCTATTTTAATCAACACGCATTGGTGATAACGGCACGTATGGTAATCAACATAAATTTGACAGACGTCAACCAATTCAGAGTCGATTACAACTATTTGAAGTAGATTACTTCTGACTTTGGTTATGTTGAAATTAATTGCGATCGTTTAAGCTACTCGATTAAGCACTACGCTCTTGATAAAAGTTTTTTTTTAATTTACCTTTCGAATTGGAATGTTAATGATTTGGGCAAACGTGAATGAGCAGCCAATGCATGGGGTCAAGATTAGATGGAAAGTTTTCTTTAATAAAATTGATTCGTAATGGGCGAACTGTATAAGATCCTAGGTACTAAACGAAAGTTTGGATGTTTAGATATTTAGATGTTTGGATGATTGTTACTAATCACGCTTAAACGGAGATTTAAAACAGGATAGTTTTCATCCCAGGTCCACGCAGACGAAGTCGTGGGTGGAAGCTAGTGTTATATAAAATGGCTTCACTTAGTATTTGTCTCTTGACTGCTTTTATCGTCGTTTATTGTAAAGCAAATGGTCGAGAATAAAACTTATGAAAAGGAAAATCTAACGTCACAATCGCAAGTCAGCAAAAAATGTTTTAATTAATTCTTAAAACACATTGAATTGAACTGATATCGTGATTGAAATATTATTGACGTTGTTTAATAAATATTGATGGTGTTCAGCTTTGTCTTGAGTCGATAGTATGTCGCCCCTGCTGCCCCACAATGGAACGTAATTGAATCCAGACCTCAAAAAAAGTGAAACGTTAATATAAATAAGTAATCAAACAAAAGGTTGCGTGAATGAATTGAACCAATCAAATGAAATCTATACATCCTTATATCGTTATAAAACTTTTTGATGTAAGTACCTACTTACGTCTCCTCCAATCGCATTCAAATACGGTATTAGACCAGGCCCCTATTTCACCAAATTGACAATTGTCACCTGACAACGACAATTCTCCGTACATTGCTGATTCCACAAGTAACCTAGCAACCACCTTAACTTCTAGAACAAGCAATGTATGGCGAATTGTCAGTGTCAGGTGACAATTGTCACGTTTTATGAAACGTCAAAAGGCTCTGTTATAGTGAAAATGCCCTTACAAATATTTCCTCCAATATTTGACAGCTGTCATCCTAGTACTATTTATGTTATCATATGTTATCATTGACGTTTATTGCACCGGGAAGACGGCTGTTAAAAAAAAATAGTCATCACCCAACACCGTTCGTTTTTAATTAAAAAAATATAGGTTTAAGGTAATGTTTGATGTTTCCTGAGTATTTTCGAAAGTTGTGTTTATTGATAATGTAGATAAAATAGACTGTGCTCGAACATCGTATTGATACTTACTGTCAATAAATATTGTAATTTATTTATTTATTTAAAATAGTTACACAACATTACAGTTAAAAAATAAGTCACTGTGAATTAATTACAAATGATATATATGATATAAAATGAAAAGTTATATCTGTCGACTGGGCCATTTTTTTAATTTTCTAAACAGGATATGCTGCGGCTGCGTGTCAAACAGTCACGGAGTGGTCTATTGACAGCAATCTTGTACCGGCCAGTTATCAAACAAGCTACTGGACCATTTAGATTTCTAGTAGTATCAGATGTCTAATGGCTTCTACGTTTACTTAACCTTAATTATAATGCTCAACAATGTTTGTAAATAGCGAGCTTACATTTCTAATAACTTTGCACTTATGCTGTTCTCACGTTTAATAAATAGAAAGAGATAGAGGCCGTGAAAAACGATCTAGGGCCCAACTGCAACGCAAGAGCATAACAAAGTATAGGTATGTCAGCATTGCACAGATATGATAAGATTGGTACAAAATCGTACAGTAAAGATCCAGTAATGTTTATGGCAAAATAACGTTTGCTAGTTAAGACAGAATGGAACTTTCTATGAAGTACAATCGGCTTCAAAAGCTACTGGCTATTTTCGTAACGTGACACTTTGGCTGTCAAATTAGTAAAAGTGACATGACGTTAAAACGGTTAGCTGCTGACTGCACACTCGCGAACAGAAGACAATCCTCCATCAATCCAATCCATACTTATCTTATTTAAGTCCGCACTTAAATCGAAAGGCCACCATACAGACGTTTGAACCAAGAAAAATGTGTCAATTTATTAGGCTTTATTTAGATTAGTTGGAAGTTACTGTAGCCGAGCGGTAAGGCACACGACTTGTTGTTAGGTCGTGCGTTCGAACCCGGCTCGTGGCACTACTGGGTTTAAAATAAAACTTATGCCCGAAATGTCGGCGAAGGAAAACATCACGAGGAAACCGGCCTAATCCCAACAAGATCTAATTGTCCCCCCGGCTTGGAAGGTTAGATGGCAGTCGCTTTCGTAAAACCTACGCCAAATCTTGGGATTAGGTGCTAAAACGGACCCTCGACTCCTATTTAGTTTACAACCGGGAAAACACCTAGGATAATGATGATTTCAATTGGTATGAGACCTTTACTCAAACTAATTTTATTTTCGATGTTATGTCATGAAGATATTCAGTTTTAGTAATTGAGTTAACCGTACTGTCTGCTTACCCCTACGGTAAATACGGCGTGATGATATGTATGTTTTTTTTGCAGGCATCATAAAAATCAGATGATGATGCATATAACTACCAACACGATAATTGACAACTACTTAATAATAACAATTTACCGTACGTGGCTGGGCTTAGGTACAAGTAAAGATGGCCGCTAGGTAACTTGTCAACCCAGAAACATACAACCGACAGGCATTGATTGTAACTAGACTTTTCTGCGCGACTGTACTAGAAAACGTCTTAATTGTTGTTTGCGTGCGGAAATAGCAAAAGATAACTGGAAAATACAGAATCAACGTTTGCTCTTCAAATAGTATACACTTCTATACTTATGTAATAAAGTGGCTGTGAGATTATTAACCTCCACAGCTTCACCGATAAAAAAAAACACCTGCGTGTAGGTTGAACTTTTTGGATATTTATAGGCTACATTTCATCCTGCGGGTTAGCCTGCGTTCTAAGCAAAATGCGGGTGAAGCCGGGCGGGCAGCTTGTCGTTAATGAAGAGATTGAAGGACCATGCTCAGTAGGTACAACATTTTATTACATTTTATTGGCACAATATTTTATTTTTATTTTCTAACCCGGCGGCACTCGCTACTGGGTAAAATATACTACATGGCGGTTAAATTTTGTTATATTTTCTTACCTGAGCCTTTTATGAACTCGGTCTTCTAGGTGCCTTCGAATAGATAGTTAACGCACACGCAGCCCGCGTGCCCCTTCGTTAGTTCGCGCGCGGCGCCAGGCGAGAGCGGATGTGTAAAGTGAGTATGGGTGAAAAATACCCAAATAAAAATAATTGTAAGACTATAGGAAAAATACTTTATATTTTGTTTGCATAAAACGTTGCTGGTGTGGCAGTTGGACCGATTGTTGGTCTTCGACTAAGATTTTACTTCTGCACTAGAGCATAAAAGCGACTATGTCTCGTGTCGCCTACACACGGCATAAAGACGAACTTGCATGAGCATGGGAAATTAAAATAAATGAACATTATAACAAATACTTTGTGTTTAATTTATTAATAATAATATAAATTTAATATATATTAAATATTAGGGGACAATCATACAGGAATCGACCTAGTTCCAAACTAAGCAAAGCTTGTACGCCAACACCTGCACGTCATTTAATAGAGCGTTCGCTAGAATGATGTAGATTTTTGGCTCTGTGCTCGACTCTGTTCGTTGTTGACACACTTGGAAAAATGCGAATGCTCGATAGTCTATCAGAACCTTAACAGCTAAAAAAGGCAACTCGTTTTTTTCATTTCACCAGAATTGTTCAGTGATTTGATAAAATCCCTGAAACATCATGTGAGAGATTTGATCAATCTTAATTGTAGAGTAACACTGAACCAGTTCAGAGATTTGATCAAATCACCTACACCAAGTTACAGTAGAGACTTTATCATTTCACTAAACTTGTCTAGTGAAATGATAAAACGAGTTGACTCTGCGAGTTTGTTTCGTCAACTCACTGACGCGTTTTAGGGATTTCATCAATTCACTAAACAAATCCAGTGAAATGAAAAAACGATTTGCCTTTTTTGGCCAATTTCGTCATTTCACTAAACAGATTCAGAGATTTGATCAAATGACTGATTTTTAGGCAAATGATAAAGTGGATTCGCCATTTTAACATCCTGCGTGATTTGATCATATCCCTTAGAGATTTGTTCAAATCTCTGTTTTGGCCATTTCCCAGCGATATATACACAAATATACACATCGAAATCGGCAGTATCGCATCGCAGACAGGCGCAGCGAGAGTAGACATCACAGATTGTATTGCCACATGCTTTATAGACCCTTAAAATAAATAGTCCAAGTCCAAACCATACGTAATCTCAAGTAAAGTTAACTAGGACTTTATGCAAACCAGTTTTAAGATGGCCGGCGCCGCGATAATCGTATAATTACCGTTAACATATCAGCTGATAATCGATTCAATTACTAGTCGATTATGTATTCGATAGCTAAGATAGCAGTAGTGAACTCTTTAGGCGCCAGGCGAAGAGCAGTTGACAGCAGAGGTTATATAATCATGTTTGATGCTCATTTTCTTTATTTTTGATCTACAAAGCGCAAACGAGGCTCGGATTTAGGTTTTTTTTTTAATTTGTTAAGAAAAGGGTTGATCACGTAAAGTTTCGAACGCGCTTTTGTACAACTTAACTGTAATTTTCCTATACAAAAAGTGTCATTTAGATGTACCTAACGCGCGTACAATGCGATACGTGATCGACCAGCAGGTATAGTTAAAAACATTTTCAAATTTCTGTTCTGATAGTGTTCCATAGTTTCTTCACCAAAATTGGCAAAGTGAAATACTCGTGAAATCAGCCTCCTACTTTTTCTTTTACAAGCACTAGAATCCGCGTAGTGGAAAATGACTAAATAAACAGGTTAGTTACTAATTAATACGCTAACATACAAAAGTGTCCAGGTATGGATTCTAATTGCCATTAGGTATAATAATCGCCGTCAAACGCTACGATTCAATATTTTTCCAGCCGTCTTCTTTTGAAATAATGTTCTTATTTTCACACGAAACACATTTTTTTATTTTACGTCCCAAAACTATGCCCAAAAGACACTTAAGGCTTAAAAATAAATGATTATGTTCTAGCTAGCCGCATAAGGAAACTATAACCCACTAAAAATGTCATGTTTAATCCCAAGGGATCTAAGCACTGTGGGAGGCGCAAGTCTACAATATTATTACCAGCATTTCACGTAGATCTTATGTCTTTAGGCATAAAGTTAACATTTACGTGTCGAAACAGCTTGCTTATAATAAATAGTGCTTTTTATGAGGATAGGACATTGACTTTGTATTTGATGGGAGTATATGAAAGTGACAAGATGGGTAGTAAAATATAGCAAATAATTAACTGAAAAGTATTTTCCAACACCTTGGCCCGACCAGAAGGCTACGAAAGGTCATGTTGACTTCAATATACATTTACTGTATTAGCAACCGATTTAAGGGTCAGCTTATAGTAAAATAGATAACAATTTGTTTTAAAATTATTCAGTTAAACTTGCTTTGTTTGGCTGTCTATCGAATTTTATCGGAATTCTAACCAAAATAAGTTTGATGAACTTTAATCAAAATACCTGATTGTCTTGATTGATACTTGATTGTCGTAACTTATTTAAATGTTATGTGAGATGTTCAATATCTTCATCACCGTTTTATACAGGGTGTAACAAAAATGTGGTATGAACCGATCAAGGGCTTAACAGGTATCGTGTTCTGATAAGAAAAAACAGAAAAAATATATTTTTTGACGCGATTTTTTTTTCACCTTTGGTTGGAGCGTTGGCCGACTGAGGCGAGAAGCTCCATAGAAATGTAAAAAAAAAATCGCGTCAAAAATTTTTTTTTTCTGTTTTTTCTTATCAGAACATGATACCTGTTAAGCCCTTGATCGGTTCATACCACATTTTTGTTACACCCTGTATAAGTAACGTGAGTAACGTGGCTATCACAGGACGGTCCGTGAGCTGTGTCGTGGGAGATAGATAGACTATCCGTATCTCTAATTTAAACGTTTAGAAAGAGACGGATAGTGATGAGACTGACTGACTGTGATAGCCGTGAGGGTCCTTTCTTTGTGAGATCTTGCCGATGGAAAAAAGCCGTTGCAAGGCAAATAAGCCGATGTCTGAAAAAAACCGCAGTTAACGTCCCGTTTTATAAAGATGCGTGACACCAAATGTCAGATTTTTTTTTAACTCAAGTACATTTTTTGATATTTCATATCGACAAGGTCTCCATCATCCTTCTAGCGTTTTCACGTTTGTGCACAAACGAGCCCTGGGTCCGCCTTGGCACCTAATCCGAAGATTTGGCGTAGGCACTAGTTTTACCAAAACACAAGGTCTAACGGATATATATGAAATCGGGGGTAAATCTGTCAGTCAATGCATTGCTACACAATATTTATAGTTAGAATGTTGTAAAGTTAAGGAATTGCAAGGACGAAATAACGCGAACGTGAAGTAGGGTCAATATAATTGTAAGTAGGTAAAATCAATTAATTCAGTAGCTAATTAAAGTAAAACAATTACAATATTGTACCACTGGTTCTCATACAAAATAACCTTGCCCTAACCTACTATTACATGCCGATATACAAATGATTGTTAAAAATACATAGATCACATCCAAAGGTGCTTAACTCAAGCATTCGGTTTTACCTAATGAGCTTTCTAGCAAATGTTACATTACGCAAAATAAACACAAGCGTTTTAGCGAGCATTCTAATAAGCCTTCCAGCGGTAATTCTAGCGAAACGACAGTTGCGTCGAGCTTTTTGCCAAGCAAGCCGAGGAATCCTTACTAATATTATAAATGCGAAAGTGTGTCTGTCTGTCTGTCTGTCTGTTACCTCTTCACGCTTAAACCGCTGAACCGATTGAGATGAATTTTGGTATAGAGATAGTTTGACTCCCGGGGCCTTCCCCTTACATAGGATAGTTTTTATCCCGGAAATCATCCCCTAAGGGGGTGAAATGGGGGGTGAAAGTTTGTATGGTGCTGCGATATAAACGAGCTCCAAGCGGACGGAGTCGCGGGCAGAAGCTAGTTTAGTTATAGTTCCGCCTCCGTCCCTCTCTGCCCAGTGCCCACACCCCCCGCACGCCCCGTTAACAAGAGCGTTCCCTAGTATGATCGTGAAAATGTTCGTAGCGATGTCTTACTCTATGCTTGGCTATGTCTATCAGCACCTTTCGACGAAGGGATAAAAAATATTAGTGGCCATCACACAAATATTTATCGCAGATGATTCGAACCCAGGACTACACGCTTCGCAGGCAGCCCAACATACAGGCGCACTATATATACAAGCTAAAGGTGTGATTCCGAGCATCGCGGCCGATCGCAGCCAGTGTATGAAATCGCCGCACGCATCCGTCGCACTTCTAAACAATACACTGACTAATTGTCGCATCAGCCACGCCCGTGAGCCGCACGCGATCGATCGCGTGCGGCTGCGATCGGCCGCGATGCACGGAATTACACCTTAAAACACGTCTAACTTTTTAGACGTGCAGGTCGTTCACGTAACGCATTGTACGTACGTTAGTGTTGGCAATCGCTGGATCCAGCGTCGTGCGCGCCACCTAGCGGCACTTCCAGGCGACACGGTCAACTCCAACGTGCTGGTGTCATGCTGCAGCGCCATCTACCGGCGCGATGATGTCATCGTGCCCAGCGTGCCCCACCAGGGATCTTCTAGAAGATGGCGTGGTGGGGATTCCGAGCCTTTAAAAGGGGCTGCATCACCTTCAGGAGCCTCTTATCCGACCGACAATCGATAGGCGACGATCATATTTGTAACTGCGATTATTATAAATAAACGTAAATTGATACCTATACAAATCCATTATCATTAACTTAAAATATAACCTGTAGGCTTACATTAGGTAGATCTAAATGTCAATTTTTATACTGGAAACTACCTAACGCGCGTTCAAAACGGTACATGATTACCCCTCTGCGCTCCATTGACTAAGATCGACATGTTAACCCTTTCAACGCCAAGGACGACTATACATGTTACGGCATACAGAAAAAAGTTGGCGTGTCAATGTCACTTTAGTACATGGACCCATAATTACTCAGGACTAGCTACGGTAATAATAATACCACGACCGAGCGAGACGTTAGTATACAAATTTCCATAAGTGTGACAGAAAGGGAAATAACATAAGTTGTCCTTGACGTAGTTCCACTTTTTTCTTGCCGCAACTGAGTTAGTATGAGATTGCAGCAAGTAAACCATTACCCACCTAAATTAAGTAGATTGTTTATGGTAAGCTGTCAGCCATTTTATGACCAGTTCTTTCTTTAGCTGCATAGACCCCTTCACGTCCCTTATGGAGGCAATCAGTAGAAATCTATACTCTAAGCTTGGGTATGTGAAGAATGGCGTTAAAGTATACTAGCTTCTACACGCGACTCCGTCTGCGTGGAACTCGTTTATATATCGTATCTCCATACAAACTTTCACCCCTCATTTCATCCCCTTAAGTGATAATTTCAGGGATAAAAATTATAATTTGTCCTTCCCCGGGACTAAAACTATCTCTATACCAAATTTCATTTAAATATGTTCAGCGGTTTAAGCGTGAAAGAGGTAACATACAGACGGACTGACACACTTTCGCATTTATAATATTAGTTAAAGATAGTAAATATATAGTATGGATATGATTTCTTACCCTAGGTCGGTAAAACAAAGACTGTCTCAGATCCCAGGTATTTGATAAATATGCGAGCTGAGGCTTTCTTTATTACCACCCGTGGTGAGTACGACATTTTACGTCTCTCCCTGGCCTGGAAGTGGGATTTCCCGCGCGCTCGTGCGGTAAGTAATTACTTTATAGCCAGGTATGACGTAAAAAACATAACACCCCATGTTTTCCTCGTTGAAAACATGGGGTGTTATGTTTTTTACGTTGATAACATCATCATCATCATTGTTTATGTTGATAACAATCGGAAATGCTATCTCCACATGTTATTTGTATGGCGACCGTGGCGGGGCATAATCGATGGCTGACTCATTCATCATAATGACAGACAAATAAGACAGTCAGTTAAGTTGTCAGTATAAATCTAACCGCAGACTGGCACCGTGGACACGTGCCAATTCGACGAGACGGTTTCGTGACACCCGTGGCGACTGTAGGCAAAATGGTTTCTGGAAAAACTTATTTAAACAACATAACTATGAGAATACGTCTTTTCAATTTATGGAAGTGTGAATGTCCGTTTTTCCGAGTGCCAAATAAATGTTCGTTTTATTTATATTACACAGGGCTTTTATTTATATATAAATATTAGCGGACAATTTTACACATAGCGAACTAGCCTCAAAGGAAACTCAACCTCAAATAAAACAACATATGTAGGTACATTAAATAATACATAAAAAAGACATAAATTAAAATGTAAAAAAAGAAAGTTCTTTTTAAAAGGTAGCAAAGTGACAGATTAGTAGATATGACATAGCCCCTTATTTTCCCGACAAATGTTTCACCGAACGCATTATTTAGCCGAATTTTCATTTAATTGTTTTTTTTTCTCAGAAACCATTAACTTTTTTGGTATAGCTAAAAAGTAATTGTGTGAAACCCATTAGGTTAGGTTTGTTTTATAAAAAGCCTATTTTATAAATCAAAAATGTTTTCGATGAAAACTAAAGTTCGGCGTACATTTTATTCGATGAAACGTTTGTTGTTAAAACAAGGGTCAAAGGTTGAGATGCAAAATATCCCTTTCCCTACTTAGTAACGCTACGAGCTGGTAACATCGTAATCAAATTAATGCCTTATTCCTCGGTAAAGTGCGTGTTTTTCCCCCAAAATCTTACTGAAAATTCCCGCTCATTGCGTAAATGAGATTACGGCAACATAAAGGTGCGACCACACCGCTGCTCAAAATACGCTAACGCACCGTAAAACGGAGCAAAATGTATGAAGAATACTTGACGCATACGACACGTCAACGCGTATACGCAGCGTTAAGCACCGGTTTGGTCGCTCCCTAATGGATACTAACACATACTGGTGCTGTAATCTCATTGCATACGAATTGATTCCTATCAATTAAGCCTTAATGAAGCCCTTTCCGTGATAAGTGCAGTTGTGGCTGCCCAACAATGAAATTAATGGAAATTATGTAGTTTGAATTGCTAATGACTTTGAGCTGATAACGTAACGGTCTTCTGTAGTCGAGGGAGTGCTTTCTCCATTTAGTTTTTTTTTACACCACGAAATTGGGAAAGCGGTATACAGCCCGCCTGATGGTAAACAGACATCGTTGCTGAGCCTTGATTGATTGTATTGACAACTAGAGACGAATGCAGGTAAGACACTCATCACAGGACATCCTGGGGTGCTTTGATACCCTTGCTCATCACCTTGAGGTAGACACTAGACAGTGTTCACATAATAATGAGCATAAAGGGCAAGACTTATCTGTGTTTAAAATTTAACAAAAGTAAAGCTGACATTATTATTGAACGAGGGAGCAAAGCGAAGATCTTTGTTTCAATTTGGGCCGAAATTCTTTCGTATGTTCGTTTGTCCAGCTGTTTTCCTGTACAGGAGGCAATTCTCAACCGATTTCGTGAGCAGGTTCAATAATAATATTGGTTTTTTTTTGTGGATACAAAAATTTGCAATAAAAAAAACAGATTCGCTCGCGAATTCTACAGCCTCTACAGAGCCACGTGCTAGTTTTAATTGTTGTCACTAACATTATTTTATTAAGTGTCAAATCGTTACAAACGAAAGATATGGATGTGCTTTCGAAATAAATAAATTGAATTGAAACGAATTATTTAAAAATTAGTTATTTCTTCTCCTTTAATCTGACATAATATGATTCAAGATTAATTTGTACAGCATTAATTGTCTTTCTGTATCCTTCTAATCTACCACAAAAAACTCAAGGGAGTAGAATTTGAACTACTTGCTAAATAAGACTTGACACCACAGAATCCTAGTATTACCAACACAACCGATTGCACAAAAGATTCCACTAGGTCGAAGTGAATCCATAAGGGCCCATACTGAGATAAGATAATACCAACACAACGATTAAGCGTTTTCACACCGTTACTTTTTCCACGGTGTTTCCGAGAGGTTCTTATTAATCTGATATGTAAACGAGGCTATATACACGTTAACCAACATTACTATCGGGAAGCGCTTATCTCGTTCCACTTAAGTCTATTTTCATTTGACAAATATGGGAATAGGGTTGTGCTTTTCTCATGTCTGTTTCAGAATATATTATTTGAGCATATACTTGACACCAGGAGCTGTATAAACTCAATTTCATGACTTTTATCGCCCATGAAAGTTGTTCGTGGAAATTATTGATAATAAATTTTAATAGTACAGGTTATTGTTATATAACGGGGGTTGGATTACATTTTGATGTAACTAACTGTAAATCGTTTGGCGCTATTAGCTTATGATGTTGACTGCTTTTTGTAGATACCTATAGCTAGGTATATTTCTTACCTATCAAGCAAGTTTCTATTGCCGACTGTAACGTTTTTAACGGTTATCAAGTACTCGTTGAGAGGTGTAGCGGATTTTAAGTACAGTTTCCTTCGATAAAATGAGAGCTAGTATTCAGGAGATGCCTCGAACTCATCCGTCGCTTGGTGTGCTGTTCTGGGGTCCCCTTGCTAATGTATTTCTGCACAGGCTGCTACATAGAATCGGGGTTTGATCAAAATCGCGTGTCGCTTTTCGGCTTTGGAATTTTCATAGGGTTTTTACAGCTCCAGTAATTTCGATGCGAGCTGTAAAGCCTGCAACACACGGGCACGGCCTGCGGTGGCGGTCAATAGTAAATTGAACAGCTAATGACAAGCTACGTGCTAAATGTGATGTGTATTACACGGTCATCAACATTATTGTTATTATTAGTTTACTATTGACCGCCGCGGCTAGACCGCGCCAGTCTGGGAGAGGCTTAATGCAATGTATACTAACCCATATGGACATACGTCTGAAATAAACTATTCAATTCAATTCAATTTAACGGTGCGCGGTAAAGCGGGATTGCCATATCACGCTCAGTGGTGCTAGCTTATGGAAAAGCGTTTAGTCTCCGTTATCGTAGCCATACGATTTAACACTAATCGATATCGAAAATGTATGAATAACACTGTGCTGTGTACGTAAAAATACAGAACAAGAGGGTTCCGTCCAATGAGCCTACAGACGACGGGTTCATCTTGTGTAGTTTATGAGTTACTGTGGGTCTCTTCTGTCTCCTTCATTAGAGTAGCTCGGTGGTGCTATAACTATAAAGTAGGTCTGCGAAATTTCAGCTAAATCTGCTAGTTCAACTTCCGTCCCCTCGCGCTCTAGACACGCCACTGAAATCATTGATTATAAGAAATAGTTATCATCATCATATCAGCCGAAAACGGTCCACTGGTGGGCATAGGCCTCCCCTAAAGAGTGCCACAATGACTCCCGCACTCCCACAAAACACACACTTAGAAAAATTAAAAGTATTCGCATGAAATGACAAAATGTATCAGGTACACCTAAAACTATGATACGATACTTTACATTTTCAGTTGTCAGGAAAGTAAACCGCTTAGTTCGGACAAACAATAAACAATTGTATTCAAGCAATATTCAAGGAGTAGATTCTACTATGATCTACGATCAATTCCGTGCTTACAATTTCTTCGAACCTCGACTTTATATCCATCAACGTAGGTTACAAATTCAATGACAATAAGTCATGACAAGGGGCACAATTTATTGTTGCGACTGTACCAGTTTGCGGAATGTCGCGCTGTCAAAATAACATGCCTTATTGAGTTACCGAGGCGACGCAAGGCCGTTACGATTGCGACTTTAATTAGTCCATTAACTCTTGCTTTTACAACGACGTATCTTAATATATTGTGCCGCCAAAGCCAGTTAAGTGAAGGTATTCAATCGCGTTTTCGAGGTACTAAACGCGAAATAATAATTTCACTAAAGCTGTGTAAGGTAGCGGAGCGGTGTTTTCACCCTCTTTAGCGTTTTTCCCAGCATTGCCGTAATTTGGAGTAAGCACTATAGTTTTGCGTAAGCGAGTGCCATCTGACCTTCAAACCCAGAGGGAAAACTAGACCTTATTGGGATTAGACCGGTTTCCTCACGATGTTTTCCTTCACCGAAAAGCCACTGTTAGATACCAAATGATATGTACATAGGTTTTCCAAAAACCTTCAGATCTTCAGATAGAAACTGGCGTGACTTATCGCTCGGCTACAGTGACCTATATATATTATACCTAGGGCGGTAAATCAAAGAATCTCAGATCGCAGGTATTTAACCAATCCGAAAGCAAGGGTGATAAATATGCGATATGGTGCCTTCTTGATACGCCTCGTGGTGAGTAAAGAGAAATGCGTCGCCCCCTGGCCAGGAAGCGGGATTTTCCGCACACGTTGCGGTCGGTCCGACCATCTTCCGACCCAGTGTATATGAGCGCGAAGTACTGATCACCATCATCATATCAACCGAAAGACGGCCACTGCTGGACATAGGCCTCCCCCAAAGAGTGCCGTTGAGTGACGATTCCCGCGACCTTTACCAGGCCATCAGTCCACCTTGGGGGGTCTACCCACGCTGCGCCTACCGGTACATGGTCGCCACTCGGAAACCTTTTCGCCCCAACGGCCATCAGTTCTACGACATACTGGTATTCAGATGTAATGAGAAATTGTTAGAGCAACTGTAGAGGCCTTTTTCGTGGACAATCCGACGTGACATGTCGAAAGAGAAGAAATAATTATAGAAACCAGAGGGAGGGCAAAACTGCTTCACATTTTCAGATAATATACAATTATAATAATTGGGTCTATCTACTATCTCTTGTTGTTCTGTCCCGTTAGCTAAGAGACAATATGATGGAGTTAATTAGAAAAAATGTCACAATATGTACTACTTCATGCTAGAAGATGGCTCATAAATAAAAACGGCAACAAATTGGTGGATATAAAATAAGAATCCGTAAAATCCCCAGAATGCGTTGTGTTGAGAGCGAGGGAATTTTCAAACATATCAAGGGTCGGCAACGCCTATGTTACTCCTTTGGAGTTGCATGCGTCTATAGGCTGCGATATCCGCTTACCATCAGACGGGCCGTACGCTTGTTTGCCACCGTAGTTGGATAAAAAATTTTTTTTTTTAAAGATTACGTGAAGACACAAAAAAAGGTCGGTTCACGTTTTTTTACCACATGCAAGCCTTGCAGCTGTAAAACGCCTTCAAGTATTTTGACAATTAATATTATTATTTATTTATTTATCAGGCAAGCAGTTGAAAGAACTCATAATGCCTGATCCATTAACTTTAAGCTTATAATAGGGAATATGCATGTGATTCAGAAATGGCAAAAAAAAATCATGAGTATTCTTTATTGCTTAATACTCACATGATTATTTTTACAAATGATCATGTCTCTATTAACAAACTTGATTATTGAAAAGTAGTATTTTTCAAATTCCCTCGCAAATTTTCAAAACGCAACGCTATTGGCCGACCGAATCGTGACGTCACCGTGCACTCGGTGTCTACTGTTAACAGGTCGTTTGTATGATTATTGAAAGTTATTCGCATTGTTTTGCCGCTGTTTATGATAAACAATCAGTGTTTTTTGGGAATTATTAACTGAAAGCAGTGACTCCTTGTGAAAAAAGACTCGCCACAATGACTGGAAGCGGTTTTGTCAAGGCAAAGTCGGATAATCTTCCTGAAATTGATGTGTACATGATGACTAAGTACGTACCTCGTAGGTGTCTTTCTTAAATAAGTGGAATAAAAAACTAGTGCCTACATATGTTCATTATATACCTAATTAAAGATATGTTGGTATTAGGAATGTTACATGGTGAGAATATCTTTATAACATGTTATTTTCGTCAAGGCTTATAAATAAAACAAATTTGTGTAGGACATTCAGTAGAAAGGATTAAATTCTTTCAACTTCGATCAACAGTGCAAACATAGAAACTTAGCTAAAACGTTTGTCGATCATAATCAACACTCGTAGTCAGCTGTTGATCAACAAAAATCATAATATTTTGTAAATTAATAACTAAAAAAATGGGAATCAGAATAGTTTTATGAATAAGTATATAAATTTTTAGATTAGGTTATTGTTTATATTGTTCGGGAGTCCTAATGAAAAAGATTTTAGGTACAAACATATTTAATAATCACTTCGAAATGATGTTCGTAACAATATACGAGTAAACTACTCAAACACGATACATTATATCTCCTCATCGCCTTACACCCCTTTTTCCTTATATTTTGCATCTTTGGGCATATGAAAATATATCATGTCAGGTACAGTTTTAGTGTTATTTTCACAAACAGGGGCAATACAATATTTATAATAAGCTTTTGTGTGCTCTTCCGTTACAATAAGTTGATCTTACAAGCTTTAATAACTCACTTTTACTAAAACTGTGAATCAAACACTTCGTTGTTTATTTATTCTAAGTGCACGGTGACGTCACAAAATGAGCGCGCCAAAATGGCCGCGTTTTAATCTTTCGAAAATGATAGTAGTTTTAAATATTATTTTTTAGCTCATTCAATAATATTGTGAAAGTGTTTTATTTTTCCGGTTATATAATTACTTATAGAATAGTTAAATAAAATTTAAAAAATGCATGAATACACCCTATTGTTGAGCTAAAATTTTCTGTTTTTTACAACTGTGCTTGATTAATTTCTTCTTGATTTGTTTGTCATTGAGAGCTGAGACCACTGGGCGTAGCACGGTTGCCATTTTATCACTTATCGTTGTGGTAAAGACGCCCATCAAGCTCTGACAAGTATGCGAGTGCAAGTGTGACGGATGCCTTATCCACAACGATAAGTGATAAAATGGCAACCGTGCTACGCCCGCACATCGTCTGGCAGTACTTTCACCACCCTGTTGCTCAAAAATTGTCTATAGGGGTTGTCGTGTGACCTGCGAGCGACCATGCGGCTTTCGGTGATGACCTCTGAGACGGGTGTTATTGTTATTTTCAAACATATTATGGAAATATTTGAGATTAAGTTTCAACTTGTTGAAATATGGCCACCGCCCATGATAATATGACCTCCTACTAACTATAAAAGCATATTCGCACACTAAGTTTAAACTTAGACGTTTAGTGCACACCAGCTACATCCTACATCGATTATATACCATAAAGGTCTACGGATCAAATGGAGATCATATATCATATAAACTTTACGACAAATAGTTTAGTTTCAAAATGGCCTCCTAGTTTCTCCTGACACTTGATGTATAAAACTGTCCAGTTGACCACAATAGGGAGAGAAAGCCATATTTACTGCGTTAGGTAAGTGTAGTATGTCTGGATGTTTATTGAGGAGTGACTGTATTGAGGTTGGGTTTCAGCTACTATGACTGCATTACGTGACAGTAGTTACGGGTTAAGATTCGCTGTGTTTTCGTAATGGTAAAACCGCGTTCAATGATCGCTGGACTATTTTTATATTTTGAACTACCTACGTTAATATTTATTTTATTTATTTATTTATTTTATACAACGACGGTGGCAAACAACCGTACGACCCGCCTGATAGGGGTATACACCAAATAATAACCAGTAATGTTGAATTTTCCCGAAAAAGGATTATAAATATTGATAAATGGAGAAAAAAGTAAAGCAGGGGATTAAATAATTAAAAAGTTATACTATACAGGGTGTACCAAAAATGGGGTGTGAACCGATCAAGGGCTCAACAGGTATTATTTGTTCTGATAAGAAAAAACAAAAAAAAAATTGTTTTTTTTTTACCTTAGTATGGAGCGTTGGCCGACTGGGGCGACAAGCTCCATAGAAATGCCTGTTAAGCCCTTGATCGGTTCATACCCCATTTTTGTTACACTTTGTATATAATAAATAAATATAACTTTGGACATTAAGTTTTAAGAGTAGTATATTCTGTCCCTTTTCCGCAAAACGCACCTTCATATGAAACGATTATCATCATCGTGTCGTCACGATCTGCGAGCGTCTTCTATCTCTAACACGCAATATTAAAACGGTTGTAGCTCCGTAATTCTTTGAGATATCGGAATGGGAATCTCGTCAATAGGCATATTTTTTGTCTTTTTTATTTTGGAGTAATAATAAATTTTGAGATGGAATCGTTTCGTGACAAAACGCTGTCTAACACTCCGTTCCGTTCCGATCCGGGGACGCAGCCAGCCAGCAGTTCTGCTGCAAGGACGCGGAGGCGTTGGCCATGTCCGGGAGGGAGGGTCGAAGAGCTCCATCGACACTTGTTCTATTAGTATTTTTTTTTATATGTTTCGTATCAATATTTACTGTTTCCAACAGTACAGAAACAGTACTCTGCGCTCGAAAACGGGCATTGTCGACGTTGGAGTTAAGACTGCTAGATTCAAATGGAACTGAGCTGGTCACGTTTGCCGTATGCACCCCACAGACCAGTAAATGCACCCACAGAAGTGCACCCACAGAAGTGGGCTAGAATAGCTACAGAGTGGGTGCCACACGATGGGCAACGGCGCCGTGGTCGGCCTAAGAAGAGATGGCGGGATGAACTGGACGTCTTTGAAAGTGACTGGCCAGAATTGGCAATGAGTCGGGATAGTTGGAAGTCTAGGGGGGAGGCCTTTGCCCCGCAGTGGGACACAATATAGGTTTACAAAAAAACAAAAAATAAACAATATTTCTATCTTTCAAAAACCATGGTGATATTGGGTAGGTAGGTATTATTATGAAAGGTTCCCCCTGTTTTGGCATAGTTTTTATTAAAAACGTAGTTAGAATGTGACAGGAACCTAGCAAGTGGCTTCAAGTACCGACGCCTTGAGATCATGTGGTTTTATGAACAATTGAATAAATAAACTGTCCTGCTATCCAAACGACATTCAAGCTCTTCTTTCAATTGCATCTAACCCAAATATGAACTGTTAAGAGTCCGCAGTAAGCTCGGCCGAATTTCACCTTCCCATACAATAAACGTAGTTACGCTCTCATTTTAAAACTACATGTTGGATTGTGACGAAACTTTTCATATAAAATGATATGAGGTATATCTATGTCGGTAATTAGTTTATATGATTACAGTTTATAAAACAAACGAAATACAGCAAAAACAAGTTTTGTATGAAAAAAAATTATTCGCTGTATTTTTTTTAGTATGGTATCTGAAGCTACATAAACTATTTACAGACATAGATATACCTTATGTTATTGTATATGCAAAGTTTCGTTACAATCCAACACGTAGTTTTAAAATGAAAGCGTAAATACGTTTGTATGGAGAATCGAGCTTACTGCGGACTCTTCATGTAAATAATTTAAAAAGTGTGTGTAATGTACACGAATACTTACAGCGAAGAATAGAGGACCACATATGGTTGGCAGTTGAAGTGTGTCTCTATTTAATAAGTTCTTTTTTTACAATATTACCGGTCTAACCCAATAAGGTCTAGTTTTCCCTCTGGGTTGGAAGGTCAGAAGGCAAGGCTTTTGTAAAACTAGTGCCTATGATGCCAAATCTTGGGATTAGGTGCTAAAGCGGACCGGGCTTCATTAAGGCACAACCAGGAATAACGCTAGGAGTATAATATTTTATTTCCAATAAGTACACATCTTCATATTATCCAGTATGTTTTGCAAAGGAAAACATAACTACCAACAATAGCCCAATCATAAACACCTATTAGATCAACGATCAACACTACAATTTATCGGCTCCATAACCAACAATATCAACATCTTTTCACCATATACAAAAACCAACAAATAACAAGACGCACTATTCAATTTTGAACTCGATAGCCTGGTGATAAGATTGGTATTGTATTGACAGGATTTGGGACGTCATCCTGTTTAGTTGTGATGGCTGACGCGTTTTTAACAAGTTCATGCAATATGCATGCGGTGGAAGGATGTATGTAATCACGTCTTTGGCATAACCGGCATAACATAACGCAGGGCTGTCTCTTCATAAATATTTTTATTTGATATTTATTTACTTAGACCGCCAGCCAAATGGAGTGGTTAAATCACAAAGCTCGCCGAACTACGAGAACACTACTCTCTCTCAAACTATCACCAATATCACCATACCATATTTTATCTAAATTGGTTGCACGGTTTAAGGCTGAAAAGGTAACAGACAGACAGAGTTACTATAGCTTTTGTAATATTAGTAGGTACCTATGGATTTATAACATTACCCAACCATACAGCCTTCGCTTAACTGTTAGACAGTACCTACCTAATTCTATTTGCAGTTATAACTTACTGTAACTGTCTTTAAGCGTTAAGCCTGTCTTATTTTATTATATGGCAATATTAAACTACTCATTATATATTCACGTACATTTGTTTTGGCTTTGTATTTGCAATAACTTACGAGCTTTATGTGGTAAACCGTCAGGACACTTTTTTCTGCTGTTATGCTGAATAGAGTTTTCAATTCTCAGTAGCTACAGTTTTCATAAAATGGCCAAGATGTGCGTGGTATCGCCGCTGGCCTATTGACTTACATTGTTACACTCTGCAGAATAGAATTAAATCTAAAAAATATATATTAAGGTAAACGTACCATTTAAAGATCAATTCCTGCAACCCGCGCCAATCTAGCTGTCAATTCAATGAAGTTATTTACGGAAGTTTATGTGGAAAATGGTCCTATACACATTATCGTTTAAACCAAACCAATATTGGGAAACGATTAACGTGAATGGAAAGATTGACTTGGACCTCATCATCATCAGCCGTTCTCTGATGATCATGACATCATGTTCTATTCTTGCTGACCAGACACCCCATCGGCTCCTATTATCCACCTGCATGGCCTCGTGGAGCCCCTCTGTTATGTTACTTGTTGTTCGAACTACGACAATCTACGCATTGGGCGAAAGAATAAGGGTCTCACTTACATTTATTTATCCATAGGCTTTCTGATTCCAGATACATGCACCACTTTCATATTTTCACATTTTCAGTTTCAGTTTTCAGTTTTGAGAGAGATCCGAGCCGGCCGGCGTTTTCAGTAGAATTCACAGACTATGGCCGCTCGCAGGTGACATAGAACATTTGTTCATGCAGTTCCGTCACAAAAGAGGTTGTGGGAGTTTTCTATGTGCTTCAATTTTAACGCACATTTAAAGAGAGATTCGTTCTCAGGCCCAATTTCGTACAATTTGTTTTAACTTCACCTCACCGTTCACCCACAAATATATCTTGACGCTGCGATTCGTAGTAACTAAGCGTAGGTAGAGGTCTAGTTACGTTAGACGTGAGCTGGTGAAGCTGAAGGGTGCAGGGATTTGGGTGCTCCATCTAGCGCGTGGTCTGCCCCGGTACCTCTAGCCCTCAACTTTGCCCGTCATAATAGTCCTCTCTAGGCTATCCGAAGAACGTCGTGAGTTAGTCCGAAATGTGCGGTCTTGGTATAATGTCGGAAGAAAGACTGAACTTTAGTTCTCTCTTACACGGAAACGCAAAGCGTACGGCCTGTAATATACAGAATTGTAGACAGAGAAGCCACAACAACGTCTGGAGCATTCGTTGTGGATTTGTGCTGGCAGCTAGACATAAATGCAGATCCTTCACTCTCACCCTAGGGACTAGGTGACATATGTGAGATTGTCGCCCCAAATATTTATTTATTTATATATATTTATTTAACAATGCGTCCTCGGGGCGCCTGCGGGATGTTTGCCTGTTCTTGTCAGAGTACGGCAGCGCCATAAGGAAGGGATATGATTTTAACGGTCTATAAATATGTTTGTATTATTATATTAGTGTGATTTTCGTGTTTTAATTACAGTTTGGAGCTGACGAACCGGTGTTGGTGAAGTTTGATATGTAGAGAGTTTTAGAAAATACTTAAGGCATTTTTCTAGCCCGGATCACATCCCCTAAGAGGTCGAATCGAAACGGAACGTGGAAAGTTGTGTGGGCTGTGACCTGTGATCAACGATAAGCATACAACAATATGCATAAGTTAGATGTATATTAATCAATCGCTTGGCTCGTCTTGTCAGGGCCACTGCCATGCCCCCAGATAAGCCGTGGGTTTTTTTTTCTGTAATCACAAAATATAATAGTATGAGTCCTCCGCATGCAAAACGCGGTTTCTATCAACCAATGTAAAAAAATATGCGTAAGATGACTCAATTTACTGGAAAACACCCGCCCACTTGCTTACTTGAATTCTAACGCTCACTTTCCCACCCTGTATCGGTTTTAAACTAGGTCGAGAGGAAGAAACAATTTCTAACCACTGCTAATGAGAGAAAAGGTAATTATCTTCTAAATTATTCCTACACTAAAGACGCGAAACTGATAATAATTAGCAATTTAGTGAATATTTTAACTTGCAGGCGTGATATTATTGGATCATAAAATGAATCATTCGGTTTGAATAGGAAAGTAACGGAGCGTTTACTGTAAGCTCTTACAAATGAGTTGAATGGCCACAAATAAAATCATATAATCTGAGGGACTCCATTCAGACGAGAATGATGTATTAACATTATTTATACTTATATGCTAAGGGTGAATATCTTTATGAAAACACATATTGGTATAATCTTCGGTGGACGTTCGCCCTAATCTACTGTCTGCTGTCTTCTACTCAGGGGGCAAATTGACAATCCAGTGGCATCGGAAGGCATTCGTCTATTCGTCCCGTCCCAGAGCAGTACGGGCGCGCGGGGCGCCGACGCCGCCCGCTGTTCACCGCGCGGGCGGCGGGAGGGGGGGGGGCCGGGGGCGCGCACGCGCCGCGCGAGTTACGCGTCGCACGAGTAACGCGCCTGGCGTTCGTGCGTCGGCGCTGCTCAATGAGCTGGTACTGAGGCAGGATGCCGACGTGTTTGCAGACAATTGGCAGAGCTTGCTAACTAAAATAAGTGCTACTTTTTATTTGTTTGTGTATCTGTCGTATATCTATGTTATTTTTAAGGCTTGTATACCCGCTAAAGTCCTTGAGCGTATGGGCGGAGCCTCGACTCTCTCCCCGCGCAAGTCGCACAACCCGCCGTCGTTTATTAAGCGTTACATAGATTAAGTTACAGACGCGTCATCGCGCATCGTTACCTACCAATGCAAGGGTGGACGTGGGTGGGTGACATTCGTCATGCTTAATTGAAACGTGATATTTGTCATACATAAATTACATAATTGATTAAGTTCAAAAATTATGTCTCTACTATTATAATACTATTTACTTACGATTAGTGTAGTTCCGTCAGCACGGCTAGCACGAGACGAGCCGTGCTAGTGAAAACGAAATTCGTTCGAATAACTCTCATTGTCGCTCGAACTAGCAAGCGTGACAGAGAGGGAGATACACGAACGAAGTTCGGTTTCGTTTCGCGGTAGGCCCTCAGCACGCCTAGCACTAGACGGCCGCGACATACTTTCGATTTTTCTCGCACTATACCTCTGTTACTAAATATTCTAATAAGAGAGAGACGGATAGTGCGAAAAAAATATAAAGGTAATAATAATATCTATACCTACTGTTGCCCTTAGGCCATTTTTTAATGTCGCTATTAATAGGGGCCCATCTAGCAGTTAGCGAGTTACCGTCTGCCAGAGATAAAATGTGAAACAGTTTTATTGGGCAGGCGTCCGATATTTCATCCAATGGCCCAGCTACTAGTCCATAATTTTCACCCAATAACCCGTTTTATTTAGATTCCATCAACTAGCAATAGACTCTTACACCCCAGCGGGTGCTGTTTCTGTGTGCGTCCCATGACACGGGCAGAGACAGCATCCGCTTGGTGTACTCGTTGCATTTCATTAAATTGTCAAAAGGGCCTCTACGTGTTGGCTTCTAAGTTAAGGCGTGCGTGGAGCTCTAGCTCCACGCACGCCTCCTAAAGGTCCGGGACATCATTGTCCCGTGAGCGGGAAAGACATATAATCCATACTATCTATACTTCCATATCCATACTCCATACTAATATTATAAATGCGAAAGTGTGTCTGTCTGTCCGTTACCTTTTGTGTAAGTGTAAGGTTGTTAAGTTTTAAACTAATTTTCGGTATATTTATTACGTTCTACTTCCTTGATTTGATGATGATGGTATGTACAGTCAGCATCAGATAGTTAGTAGCATCCAAAGTAGCCAAATATATCGTAACATATTCCTTACTCCTACTTATAGTAACAAAGACTATTTCGATGAATGTACGTTCCGATATATTTGGCTAACTTGGCTGCTACTAACTATGTTATGCTGACTGTACAGAAATCGGCCTTGGGTAAATATATACTTATAGATTAGTTGTACGTTAACCATACTATGTTCCATATCAAATAATAACTCTGTATCGAACTTGGAGTTGGCATGCAACCCATAGGTAGGTACTTACAATATTTGCCAAGCCCACTATTTTTATTAGAACTTATTCTATTAACACTTGACAGTCATTAATACGAGCAGATAAAACAATATTGTTACTAGGCAATAGATATTGTAAATATATTTACTAATAAAATGTCTGGTTTTAGCGATTTCCCAATTTTGATACTGTTTAGATATTTGATACTTTGATAGAATAGGTATTTACTTGTGTATTCTTTTTCCTCTTCTCTTGTTAAATTTCTTGATATTACGTATTTTCCTCCTGCGCTTATTTAACCCAGAAGACCCAAAATAATTATTGAAAAATTTGTGAGACCTAAGCTAAGACCTACTAACTATAGTATCGTAAGTTTGTATGTTACTAACAATCTATGAGCAAACTGGCCTGAAATAAAGAATTTATTATTATTATTATATTAATAATATTATTATATTATTATTCTCTTTATTCAACTTCATTCTTAGGCTAGGTTTTTACAATAATTATATAAAAAGTAAAATATAAAAACTATATACAAAACATAAAATCATTCCTAACCTAGGGTACCGCCGGCAGCGAGGTGGGGCCTTAGCTGCCGGTGGTCAGGGCGTCAGAGACAGGAACCTCCTGACTATCCGCGCAGTATCCAGGAGTACCGCCTTCTGTATATTATTATTATTATTACCCGTGTGGTGTCGGGTTAGAATAGCACCAACCCCTTTCTTCCCGTGGGGGTTGTAAGAGTCGACTAAGGGAACGGGGTTGAAGTGTGTTGTGGGCGATGGGCTAGCAACCTGTCACTGCTATATCACATTTTGTCGATCTTTTATACCCACATTTATGCTAACAGTGGCACTGGACACAGGTTTCATGTGCTCTGTCTACCCCTTTTAGAGATAAATGCGTGTATGTATGTATGTATGTATTATTATTATTATTATTATTTCCCATCTTGAACTAAAAACAAAATCTAAACTATACCTACGTAAATGTTAATTAGGTACAAATGCCAACACAGTTGACTGACCATCCTGTATTTATACAAGAATCTTATTACAATGCACATAAAGTGCACGGATGGTCAGTGAGCTGTCTTGTCTATAGTACCTACTACTTTACAAACCACAAAATAGATTGTCCACTCTATGCAACAAAATTATCTGTCACTAAAAACTAAACTATACGCAAATATTTATTAGTTATCTACTATACGAATCACAAAACGGATTGTCCACTCTATGCAACAAATATAGTCCACAATTTCCACAAATATTTAAAAATTTCGGCGCAGCGCAAATTGACACAGGTCCGTCATGCAACGTGTCTCGTCCCGCTCTGACCGTATGGACGAAAACGGGGAGGCGTAGGAACTTTGGCGGAATATTTCAGAAAACGAGATAATTTTTTAAGAAAATTAAGAAAGTAAGAAAATGATGCCCTTGTTCATTATTGTATGAAGAAAGTTATACAATTTCATATTATTCTGATAAAAAATGGAGCAGTAAAATGGTTACAAGTGAAAAAATAGGGGTGACTTTAGATTTCTTTTTCTCTATTTTTTATTGTTAAAATGGATTTCTACGAAAACTATGACCCGTCGCATATCTTGCAGATTATGATATATTTTTTCCGACAGCAAAAAGTTACGTTATAATGTATAGAACGGTTACAAAACAACTCATTTTCACGAAAATTTCGAATGTGGAGCCTTAAGTCCGGACATTGTAGGCGCTTTGGTACCACTACTGTAAGCCTATTATGTAAGTTATTAAATAAATAAATAAATAAATAATGGTATTGTCAAATCATATAGGAGTTTGCATACAAGAGTGCACCAATGTATACGATTCATATCTAACTAACTGATGCCCGCGGCTTCGCTCGCGTGGTTATAGGAAAATGTAACATATTGAAATTTTCCCGTGGGAATTAATGTTTTCCCGCTGGAAAGCCTATGTCACTCTCCAGCCTCTTAACTATCTCCATACAAAAATCACATGAATACGACGCTCCGTTGCGACGTGAAAGAAGGACAAACAAACACACACACACACACTTTCGCATTTGTAATATTAGTAAGGATATCAATACGTCCCCAGCGTGTTCCAGAATTTACTTTGTGTTCATCACGCAAATAATAGCAATGCACTTGGTAACAAATAACAAGACTGCAGTTTAGGGTTTTTAATAGGTGATGTCTGTGTCATTTTAGGTCGTCAACTGGTGAACCGATAAGAACGCGATTATTCTCAATCGAAAGTATTGTCGAGATGATTTTTAGGTGTTTTTATGTGTCAGGGACGGTTTAAATTTTTAATTTATGCAGTTATAGCATTGTCAAACTGTATTGACATAATTATTTTAGTAGCCTATTTACAAAATTCAATTTTCGAAATGACGACAGAGCTGCGGTAGCCTAGTGGTTCAGGCATGCGGCTGTCAAGCGGCGGTCGTGGGTTCGAATCCCGGCTCGTACCAATGAGTTTTTCGGAATTTATGAACAGAATATTTACCCTTCGCTTTTCGGTGAAGGGAAACATTGTAAGGAAACCGGTCTAATCCCAATAAGGTCTGGTTTTCTCTCGGGGTCGCAAGGACAGATGGCAATCGCTTTCGTAAAACTAGTCCATATGCCAAATCTTGGGATTAGGTGTCAAAGTGGACCCGGGGCTCCTTTAGGACTGCACAACCGGATATTCGATTTTGGATATTCGGACCGGTGATATTCGAAACGATATAAATCAATATTCTCAAATCATAACCGGCAACCCTGGGTATGTATGATGCGCGTGAGACAGTCAATAATTGCCAGACATCGCGTTCGATCGATCAAAGAAACTTGGGGAAAAAGGCACTATCTCACTTTAGAATCTATATATTTCCTGCATTTTTGCGTCAGACATAAGAATTTGTTTCGCGACGACTATTAAGTCTGATTAATGGAGCATAAGGAACCACATAAGTACACCTAAAAAAAGCCCCATCACATCAAACATGGGAACGGCGCAAATGTTCAACTGAAGGAATTTTAGATTTTTCAAGATAAAATTCTAACCCTACCTGTTTATAGTAGTATCCATTAAATTTTCTGCTTCCAAATTTTCGTTTAGCCTAAAATGGCGTTCGGAATTTTTAAATTTCAGTATATTGATGGTCTCAAGTTGAAGAATAATAAAATTAAGTAGGTATTTAACAAATTAAAAAACGTTAATTAGTACAACATCAACAAAATGCTACACATGCACTTAATATTAGAGGAGTTTCGTAAATCCCTTCAGACATTCCAACATCGGATTTTGATCTATAAATCGGACCACCCTTAACAAACATATTTTTTCTACGCCTCTAAAATATTATTTTCAATTGGTCCACAAATAAGAAAAAACCGGCCAAGTGCAAGTCGCACTCGCGCACGGAGGGTCCCGTACCATTATCTATAAAAACGGCAAAAAAACACATTTGTTTTATGGGAGCCCCCCTTAAATATTTATTTTATTTTGTTTTTAGTATTTGTTGTTATAGCGGCAACAGAAATACATCATCCGTGAAAATTTCAACTGTGTAGCTATCGCGGTTCTTGAGATACAGCTTGTTGACAGACAGACGGACGGACGGACATACAGCGAAGTCTTAGTACTGGGTCCCGTTTTTACCCTTTGGGTACGGAACCGTAAAAACCGGATGAAATAAGATAAGAAATACGTGCAGATGAACATAGAACCCCGTTGCTTTTTGTTTTTTTTTTGATTCTAAGAGAACAGTAGTGGACTTTTGGCAGCGGTACAAACGAGGTATATGAAGTATTTATCAATGCAAGTGATCTATGTTTATAGTGTCGCGTACAGTCGCCCACGACCGTTACTGTATCGCGACACTATAGCCAGGCGAATCTCTGAGCATTTGAACCGCTCGGTTTTAAGGATGTGCATTGGAAATTATCGCGTGCTTTTAAACGCCGTTCTGACTAGATTAAATAAATAAATAAAATAAATAAATTAATAAATATAAGGGGATAATCTTACACAAATCGACCTAGTCCCATAGTAAGCTCAGTAAGGCTTGATTAAGAAACAATAAAGTCTGATTTTGAGACATAATATGATTCTTGACTATATGATTGTTTATCTGATTTGATCGATACATGATTGCTTAAAATTTCCTCGATAGAAAAAAAAACCAAAGTTGGGTATGTATTTTCCTCATTTTACTCAGCCTACTCAAACGATACATTATTTTACGACACAATCAAGTCAATATTATAGTATTTTATCTCATCTAAAATCTCACTATACGAAATTTAAATAAAACGTTATTTATCGAAATTTGTCCAAAAAGGCATTCCCGAAGAGTGTTACATCTCTTTTCCTCGTGCGCGGCCTTCCGCCATCCATCCTTCCATCAGCGTGTCTCTGTCTAGGGGGCGTGTTCGACTCAAATCAAGGCATCGCCTTAACGTCATTGTCGGCTCAAGATTATTTCATTCATCAATAGATAAACATCTTCATCAAAAGTAGACTCTGATACTCGTCTCGTACCTTTTAATAGTATTTGCTGTCTACGACAATGACGAATAAAAAAACGCCTTAAAAACGCTGAATATTCGCCCAGCCATATAACTTGCATCGATTTGTATTGCTCTAACTTAGCACTTCTGTAATACCAAGTTACAAAGCACTTTACACAAAACGCCTTAAAAACGCTGAATATTCGCCCAGCCATATAACTTGCATCGATTTGTATTGCTCTAACTTAGCACTTCTGTAATACCAAGTTACAAAGCACTTCACACAAAACGCCTTAAAAACGCTGAATATTCGCCCAGCCATATAACTTGCATCGATTTGTATTGCTCTAAATTAGCACTTCTGTAATACCAAGTTACAAAGCACTTCACACAAAACGCCTTAAAAACACTGAATATTCGCCCAGCCATATAACTTGCATCGATTTGTATTGCTCTAAATTAGCACTTCTGTAATACCAAGTTACAAAGCACTTCACACAAAACGCCTTAAAAACGCTGAATATTCGCCCAGCCATATAACTTGCATCGATTTGTATTGCTCTAAATTAGCACTTCTGTAATACCAAGTTACAAAGCACTTCACACAAAACGCCTTAAAAACAGTGAATATTCGCCCAGCCATATAACTTGCATCGATTTGTATTGCTCTAAATTAGCACTTCTGTAATACCAAGTTACAAAGCACTTCACACAAAACGCCTTAAAAACGCTGAATATTCGCCCAGCCATATAACTTGCATCGATTTGTATTGCTCTAAATTAGCACTTCTGTAAAACCAAGTTACAAAGCACTTCACACAAAACGCCTTAAAACCGCTGAATATTCGCCCAGCCATATAACTTGCATCGATTTGTATTGCTCTAAATTAGCACTTCTGTAATACCAAGTTACAAAGCACTTCACACAAAACGCCTTAAAAACGCTGAATATTCGCCCAGCCATATAACTTGCATCGATTTGTATTGCTCTAAATTTGCACTTCTGTAATACCAAGTTACAAAGCACTTCACACAAAACGCCTTAAAAACGCTGAATATTCGCCCAGCCATATAACTTGCATCGATTTGTATTGCTCTAAATTAGCACTTCTGTAATACCAAGTTACAAAGCACTTTACACAAAACGCCTTAAAAACGCTGAATATTCGCCCAGCCATATAACTTGCATCGATTTGTATTGCTCTAAATTAGCACTTCTGTAATACCAAGTTACAAAGCACTTCACACACGAACACGACAATCGATGTCGAAATGTCGCGAGATGTAAACTATCCAGACGAAACAGGCGGTCGATTCGAGACTCACGTTACGCATTTAAAGTTTACAATGTAAACACAAGCGCTGGTTCTACTCGTAACACGCGTTGAAGTGACCTTTTTAATAACTAACATTTAATTATTTGACCAAGAGGACACTTTACATCTACATTATTTAATTTTGTTTTATTTTTAGTTTTGGATATGGATACTGAAATTTCTTTATTAGGACTAGCTTCCGCCCGCGACTCCGTCCGAGTGGAACTCGTTTATATAGTAGCTCCAATACAAACTTTCCTCCCACGGCCACGTTCCCGTTTCGTAGCCAAAATTGCAAAAACAGAACCCTTATAGTTTGTTTTCTCCCATACAAACTTTTCCACTTAGGGGTGGGTTTTTCCAAAACCCTAAAATTACTTTTCTTGTATTGTGATGAGTCCATACACAAAGTTAAAGTAATTTTACTCCATCCTCATATAAACTTTCAACCCCCTTTTTACCCCTTGAGGGTGGAATTTTCAAATATCCATTCGTAGTGGGTACTTTCGTTATATAAACTACCTATAGTGAAAAAATCAGCTTTCTAGGTTCTATGGTTTGGGCTGGGCGTTGATTTAAGTGAGTGAGTCAGTCAGGACTTTTACGTTTAATATCTAGATAAGTTTAGGTACCTATTTATTTCATTTATTGATACGATTGTAATTTGCAAATGTATTAGTAAGCTCTGACATGTAAAAGAGCCCTCGGGGCCTACTTGCGGAATAAATATTTGAATTTTGAATGTGAACCGAACGCGCGAAACATTGAATAGTGTTAGCATGATGTATCAAAATTAAGTTTAAGTCATTGCTATGTACTAGTAACGCCATCTAACAACGTGACGTGTAACTTAATGTACAGTTATTTTTTTACCCAATAAACCAGTCTGTTGCGAATATCCGACGTGTTTTAATAGGTTATGGGCTTCTCCCGTATTTATCAGTTATTTTTAGTTTAAAATAGATAAATTGTGCACGATATTTCGCGGAAACATGACCTCAAACTATATTGCCAGTGTCCCGAGATTAAAAGGACGGGAGAATTACGACGAGTGGAGTTTTGCGGCTGAAAACCTACTGGTTCTTGATGGAATGGATAAGTACATCAAACCACCGGCTGGTTTTGAAATAAAGCCAACGGAAGACTCGAAAACGAAGGCAAAATTAATTTTAACTATTGATCCAGCTTTGTATGTGCATATCAAGAATACACAGAGCGCAGCAGAATTATGGACGAAATTGAAGACCATGTTTGACGACTCTGGTTTCTCGAGAAAGATAACTTTGCTTCGCCATTTGATATCGATAAGGCTCGAAAATTGTAATTCAATGTCTACATATGTGACACAAATGGTTGAAACAGCTCAAAGGTTAAATGGCACAGGATTTACAATAACCGATGAATGGGTGGGGTCATTGTTGGGGTCAGCAGGTTTGTCCGACCGTTATTCTCCTATGATCATGGCAATAGAACATTCGGGTATTTCGATAACTGCCGATGTCATTAAGTCGAAGTTGCTTGACATGGAAGACATCAACGATTCTGAAGTTAGCGGCGCTGCATTCGCGGCACGAAACAAATATTACTCTGGCAATACAAAGCCGAAGAAATATGGCGGATCGTCAATGTCTATGGTAAACACAAACAAGAAGTCGGAAACGTCAACAACGAAAGAGGTTACCTGTTATAAGTGTAAAAGTAATGGACATTATCGAAATCAGTGCCCAATGTTGAAGAAAAACGCTAGTAAATGCGTATTTAATGTTGTTTTCCTTAACGGAAAATTTAACAAGGATGATTTTTACGTGGACAGCGGGGCAAGCGCCCATTTAATTGTACACAAAGATTGGGTAAAGAACACCGCCTCGTCGCCGTGTTTACCAGAAATCGTCGTGGCCAACGAATCAAAAGTGCCAGTTGTTTGTTCCGGAGATGTCGAAATTGTTTCGGACTTGGAATGTCACATAACAGTGAAGAATGCGCTGTGCGTGCCTAGTTTGACAACAAACTTGTTATCAGTTAGTGAGCTTATCAAGAATGGCAACAATGTTGTATTTGAAGAAAAGCATTGTTACATACGTGACAAGAATGATGCTTTAGTTGCGATAGCAGATTTAACTGATGGAGTATACAAGTTGAGGTTAAAAACGCGAGAGTGTATGTTGGCTGCTCCTGCGGTTACAGGAAGACTATGGCACAGAAGGCTAGCTCACATCAACAGTCAAGACATGAACAAAATGCGAAACGGCCTTGTAGACGGCATGACATACGATGGATCTTGTAATTTAACAAAGTCTCAATGCACAACCTGTTGTGAAGGAAAGCAAATGAGGTTACCCTTTACTCATGTGGGTGCTCGAAGCACAGAGACATGTCACAGAATACATAGTGATTTATGTGGACCTATGGAGGTTAGTTCTTTAAATGGTAGCAGATACTTTTTGCTGTTTATTGACGACTATAGTCGCATGACATTCATCTATTTTCTGAAGCAAAAAAGTGAAGCTTTCAACCGATTCAAAGAGTTCAAATCTGTTGCTGAAAATCAGCAAGGTAAAAAGATTAAAATCCTACATACGGACAATGGAAAAGAGTTCTGCAACAGTGACTTTGGAAACTACCTTAAAAATGCTGGTATTATTCATCAGAAAACAAACAGCTACACACCTGAACAGAACGGAGCCAGCGAACGTACAAATCGTACAGTGGTGGAAAAGGCGAAATGTCTACTCTATGATGCAAAGATGGACAAGAAATTTTGGGCTGAGGCGGCCAGTACAGCTGTATATTTAAAAAACAGGTCTGTTGTGGCAGGTTTATCCAAAACTCCATATGAGTTATGGAATGGCTCAAAACCAGATTTGAGTCATGTTAGATTGTTTGGCAGTAAGGTGATGGTACATATCCCTAAGGAGAAACGCTTGAAGTGGGACAAGAAAGCCACACAGCACATCCTAGTTGGATATGGAGAGGATGTGAAAGGATATAGATTGTATAATCCATCCAAGAAAAATATTATTACAAGCAGAGATGTTGTTGTGATGGAAGAAGAGATGGGTGAAAATGGAGCCAATGAAGAGTATGCCACCTGGATACCAGAAGAGGAGACAGACACTCCAAACACCAGTGTCGAGAAGGAGAGCATCAGTTCAGTGGGGGAACCTGGTCCCCATGTTCCAGAGACCAAGAATCATTCTGAACACTCAGATTCTTCAGTGTACGCTGATAGTGATGACACATTAATCGAACCTCTATCAAATGAGATACCAGAGCAAACAGTCCGCAGTACATCAACACCAGAGGTGGAGACAAATGAGACAAGCAAGCGTCAGAGGAAGCAGCCACAATGGTATGGCTTCAGCAATATGTGTGTTTCCAGTACTGTTCCAGCATCTGAGGAGATCTCATTCTCAGAGGCTCTTCATGGGCCAGAGAAGGAGCAGTGGAAGCGTGCCATGGCTGACGAGATGCAGTCATTCGAAGACAATGATGCGTGGGAGCTGGTGGAAAACCCTGGTGATGTGTCTATAGTGAAGTGTCGTTGGGTGTTTAATAAAAAATTTGATGTAGACAATAATGTGCGTCATCGGGCCCGTCTTGTGGCAAAAGGCTTTACGCAGAAGCCAGGTATTGACTATACAGACACTTTTTCTCCTGTAGTACGTCATTCCACTCTACGGTTATTGTTTGCTCTTAGTGTTAAGATGGGAATGAGTATTACACATTTAGACGTTACAACCGCATTTCTAAATGGTGTTCTAAAAGAAAACATATACATGTCACTACCTGAAGGTTTTGCAAACAAAAGTGGGGGAATATTAAAGTTAAAACGGGCTATTTACGGTTTAAAACAGTCATCTCTAGCATGGTATGAAAGAGTAAAAGATTGTCTTAGTAAATTAGGTTTTAAAAACAGTGAGTATGAGCCATGTTTGTTTGCAAAAACGAATGGTAAAATTAAAATAATCATTGGACTGTATGTAGATGATTTTCTGATATTTTCGAACAATGAGACTGAAACAGAAAAATTAAAAAATGTATTGGGTTCAGAGTTCAAGTTAAAGGACCTAGGGCCTGTAAGACGGTATCTAGGCATGAGAATAAATTTAGATAAAAATAATGGTGTGCTTACTGTAGATCAACAACATTATATTGAACAGTTGGTGTCTACATTTCAGATGTCTGATTGTAAGTTACAAACTACTCCAATTGAACCGAAATTGAATGTAGAAAAATCTAATGAATGTTTACCTGATGTTCCTTACCAAAAACTTATTGGAAGTTTGATGTATTTAGCAGTTATGAGTCGACCTGATATAGCATATGCAGTTAGCTATCTCAGCCAATTCAACAATTGTTATAATTCTAACTGTTATAACTATGCCAAAGGAATATTGAGATACTTGCAATGTACAAAAAATTATTGTTTAAAGTATACAAATAAAGGTATGGACTTGCAAGGTTTTGTTGACAGTGATTGGGCAAGTGACGCCTCAGACAGGAAATCTTACACTGGTTTCTGCTTTAACATGTCAGGGTCAGCTGTTTCTTGGCAAAGCAGAAAACAGAAGACTGTCAGTCTTTCTAGTACAGAGTCTGAGTATACTGCTCTGTCCGAAGCTTCTAGAGAAGCGGTTTACTTAAGAAATTTAATGTATGAAATTACTGGGACGCTATGTGTGATTGATTTGCACTGCGATAATCAAAGCGCTTTAAAGTTAGCATCCAGTCATCAAAGTCATAACAGGTCGAAACATATTGATGTACGTTATCACTATATAAGGGATGTTGTTAAATATAAATATGTTAATATCAAGTATATTCCTACAGAAGAAATGCCAGCAGATTTATTAACGAAAGGTGTATGTCGCTTAAAGCACTACAGATTTATGAATATGCTTGGTATAGTTCCTATGTGATTTTAGTGTATAATTTAGTTTATTTTGATAAGTGGGGGTGTTAGCATGATGTATCAAAATTAAGTTTAAGTCATTGCTATGTACTAGTAACGCCATCTAACAACGTGACGTGTAACTTAATGTACAGTTATTTTTTTACCCAATAAACCAGTCTGTTGCGAATATCCGACGTGTTTTAATAAATAGAAATCAAATTGGAATGCGTGACATATATCTCTAATCGACCAACAGTGCCATAAGCTTTGCCGGTTTTCTTTTTCATTAGAAAATATAGACTCAGGAATATAGACACTTTCGATAAAACGACTGGCACGCGGCCAAATGAGCCACAGTAACCACAAACAAAAAATATCACACCGCCGCTGCAAATAAACTCAATATTCATGAACGCGTGGAAGAATTTAATTTTCTGATTCTAGGAAATGGTTTGATTGTTAATTATTAGTGACAGTTGACGATCGTCGCGATTCGTGGCGAGCAGGTGACAGGAATAACTATGCTATTTGATGGTTTTACACTAATTGTGTTTTGACAAGTCCACTGGGATGATATTTTACGATGTTTATTAGGTTGCTGGATTATGATGAACTTGGGTTCTGGCTTAATCCTTCTTACTCATGTGGTAGAAGAAAAATCTTGGCGTCTTAGCTTAGAGAAACTTCAAGTTTAACAGTGAAATAATCTTTTGATATCGTCGCTTTATTTTACTGGTGAATCTCTCAAATTCAGTACCTAGCCATAATATCTTAAAAGGACAACATTCAAAATTCATACTTATCATAACCTCTCCTTTGACTATGCTATATAATTGTAAAGTGGTTATAAATTGTACGGAAATGACAGGTGTCACCGTATCTAAGCAATAACTGTATGCTTTTGTCCTTATCCGAGATTTAAATTCCAGACAGATTTTACAGCTCATAACTACATAAATTAAAAAAATTAAAAACTTTATCACCAACTTCTTAAGGCCACCTAATGCGTTTTGAAAACATTAAATCACCATTGGAGGCTAAATTCTTACGTAAAATTGTTGAAACATATTGCGAAAAACATATTATGCCCTGCCATTTCGAAGAACCAGGTTAAGCTTTTTAGGACTGGTGTGTTGATTTTGTAATTAATTGTTTTGGATTGGTATTCCATATTTAGGGATTGGATTCTACGGTAGCATGCTTCGAGAATGTGGATTGAGATCTGATACGTACGGGCGAGTTGGTTTGTTTCCATATTGTTACGGCATTTCACTGATTTCGAACGTAACGTAGGTACTTTTTGTAGCGATACAACGCATTTCACGGACGGGCGGCTGTATCGCCACGCTAGAATAGAATAGAATTGAATTGAATAATAATTTATTGCAAAAAACAAGTACAGACATATACAAACAGTGAGAAATACAGAATAATAATATGCTAAAAAATAAAAGTACAGCTCAATTATTTTGGGGCAATAGGTTCCAAGTTCAGCATTTGCTGAACTGAACAACAAGAGTTCAGCGCTGGTTTTCAGCCTGGGCCTTATTAGGGCTCGGTCCAGAACCTAAGCGTCGGAGTTGGACGCTGTGCTTTCAAATGAAAAAAAACAAACGTTAAAATAAGAGCGTGTGTGTGTGTGTGTGTGTGTGAGGGTGCGTATGTGTCTAACATAATATATTTGGACTTTCGTTCGGTAAATTGCGAGTAAGTACCTTATTAATAACCACTAACCGGCTCGATTTGAAGATTTTTAACACAAAAATAAATTTGTGGATCGGATGCCGGGACGCCTGCGACACCCCCTTTGCCGGATGTCGTTGGTGTTTTTAGACGGTAGTCCAGCTTCTGTTAGTCCGTCATACCCGTCCTGCCTCCCCAGGACGAGATGCGTGAACGCATATCCCCAACGTTAAAAAAAACCAATGCGAAACCCAGGTTCCTTTTTTGATAAAAGTTAAAAATTCATTCAAGCCATTCGACATCCCTTAAAAAACTTACCTTGTTGTTGGAAAGCAGTCTATTTTGCATGATATAATGATGTACCTATACAAATAGGACACTTTCTAGGGGACTATCAACGGATCCGGTAAATATTTACAAACTACGCGTTTAACCTTCAAAAATATTGTTGAAAATTCATCAATCCATAATGATATTTAAAAATATTATGAAAATATTATTTTATTGTTTGTAATGAATGCCGATCTTTTAGGGAGATATAATACCACTTGACTCATTCAGTTTTTATTATTAAAATTGACGAACATGGAAGAAATTCTTGTAATCTTGACATTTGTAATAAATAAAACTAATCTAATCTAAATGTGAGAGGAGGTACCTATATTTCTGTTTGTCTGCACGCTTAAACCGCTAAAACGATTAAGAAATTATATTTTTGAGTCTATGGGAGGGACAGGATAGTTTTTATCCCGGAAATCGTCCTTTTAAGAGGTGAAAAGGGGACTGAATATTTCCTATGGTAGTGTGATAATGCATACTGCGGCTGTGAGTAGTCTAGATAATAGAATATTTTGAATATGACTCTACGTGGAGGACGCAATATATACTTTGACGGATGCCCTAGCAGTGGAAACGAACTTATCGCGATACTCAGGAATGTATCGAAACGAATTTATGTCATATATCACGAACAACATTATCTAAATACTTGGATAATGCTCGGTAGTTCCCGACATGCTTTGAAGTTATCTCATTCCGTTCGATTTATAGACATTTTCAGACTATCAATTTTAAAACTATTATTTTAATTTGTTTTTATAAGTAAGGTTTTCTTTTATTTTATCTGGGTTTTTTTCATGGTTTGCACGTATGATTATGAAATATACATATGATTGTCGTTGATTTGGGTATTTTACGGGGTAGTTGTTCGTATGAATTTGAGCCTCCAAAGTCTAAGGCTGTCGCCTGCGTTTGGTGCCTGTCACATGCGGACCGATACCTTCAGACATATAGCAGTATAGTACGCGCTCATGCGACACCTCACTTGTCAATCCTAACGAAATTTGACCTCTGATTACGCTTAGTTACTAGGAATCGCGGCGTCAAGATGTATTTGTGGGTGAACGGTTTGGTGAGGTTAAAACAAGTTACAGAATACCAGGTCATCTAGTTAAATCTGTGTTACGCCCGCTCGTCGCCCCGCTGCCCGCTGGCGTCCAGACAGCGACCTTACAGTGGCGGCATCAACGGCGGCGCTGCGCGATGGGTTGGAGCGAGATGCTATGTTCACCTCTCTCTCACACATAGGCCGCACCAAGGCCTATGGTGTTGTGGCCTAGCCATAATAGTCACATAACTCAGAATACAAAATGTTTTGCAAATACCCGAGTATGAGCTCCTAACGGTACTAACACTAGTAGTGTACAGAACAGTTGTTTTAAATTGTAGACTTCTTAGTTTTAACGGTCTCTTGCGCTTGCCAGACAAATAATGAATTACTTTGGTAGCGGCTATCCACAACCAAAGGAATTCAAGGTGCTCCCGCTGAACTGCATCCTCGGTTTTGTGGAAATGATGGAGCGAGCTTGGGAGTTAGGCATAAAGGAGAGGGCAAAATGAACAAAAGATCCCACTGGGTCGAAGTGTATTCGAAAGGGCCCCCGTCTAGATAAGATAAGATAACGGTCTCTTGCGGAAAATGTGTCTCATGGTTGCAAGTTTTCTTTAGTTAAGTTTCCACTAGATATGTTAAAAGATATGAGAATGATACCGAATGTAACCAAAAAAGTAAAATAAAAAATGTCTCGTCCATTCGCTAATGTAAGCTCTTCGCCCGCGCTCGGAAACTAACGAAAATCGGTAAGTATATAAATAAACAGGTTTTCGGCAAAAAGTTTCGTGATCATTATTTCAGTAAAGTGCTTTTTTTACTGAAAGAACTGTCTCATTTTGTAATTAGGCTCGTTTCAACTTAAAGTTATCTATTTCTTCTAAACCACAGTGGTATTGTCATTGTTCATTCATTCCCAATTTAATCATTCGATTTGACGACTTTTTATTCAAATTTCGTGTCCCGAGTGAATATCGTGGCCGTGCCCTGGTTACGGCTTCATGTGCTAAGTCCCTGGGCGACCGAGCTCTGCTCGGGTGATGATAGAATGTACGGAGAAAATGAATTTTCCCAGACATGAGATTTAGCTAGATCGTTTTTTTCGTCCCATCAATCCCTATATGCCAAATTTCATCGAAATCGTTAGAGCCGTTTTCGAGAACGCGATTACAAATAATATATATACAAATATTGCTAGTTTTTTAGTGAAGGATATGATGTGAACTCGGTCAAACACGATTAAAAGCTGACGTAAGAAAAATACATGTGACGTACGAAATCAAAGTTCTTTTGTATTATATTAATGTCATCGAAATCCTAGTTAATGATGGATTTAAAAAATAAAGTAAATTTACGACAGCAGATTATGTATAAGCTTAAAGAATTCGCACGTATCTAACCGTACTTTAAGTCTAATAAAATGTTTTATTAATGTTATTAATTTTGATTGATGAGACGGCTCGTAAATTCTTGAAATTATGAACTATATTTTATGATGGTTTAACGTTCGTTATTAGTTAGTATTAAAACGGTATTTAAAATAGGTACATAATTCCATGATTAAGTAATGAATTCAATTAATAATTACGTGAGATTCCGGTCGTACGTTTTAGATGATATCTGCGACCGAATGCAAAGGATTTATAATACCACGTCAAAACGTATAATCAGCGACTTAATTATTATATAGAAAAATCTTGAATCATAACTCAAACTTAAACATTCATTCGTGACTAAAACACTGATGTAAAAAAAGAAATAGGTAAATAAAAAAAAACACATCAGGCTATTGGCACGAAATGGACCCAGCTCAGCATGCTGCTGGCTTTACAGTCAGCGCTGGTCTTCCGCTTTGTTCGGCGAGACGAGAGCAATCAAGTTTATAAAGAAGACCGCCATAAATGACACAGAAATCATCTCGAATCAAGACTATTCTCTCGAAAATAGACTTCCAAATGAATTTTTGGTACATACAAGAATATTTGCTTGGAATCTAGTAGTTTATTTTCTGTGTGGTAGGTAAGCTAGTAATCTATATCATCCTATCGTCAACTACTGCTTTAGAAATAATTCGTCATTCGTCCATTCCGTATATAACAGTATCTTGCGCCAATAATCAGTATAGGTATTGAATTTCTATTCACAAGTCCGTATCTATAAAGACTCCAGACATATCTTTTAAAGGCACTATGTTATTTATTTTAAATGTTTCTCTGGCGAGTCATTTGCATTTACTTCCAAGCGTCGCGTGAATGAAACCAGTAGTTCGAACTGGTTAAAGATGCTTAATGTATGGGAAAGACAGGTGTTAATACGTAAGTTTTGTCACGGGGATCCGTTATCTTAAATGTTATTTTTATATGACTGCAGGTTTTGGAACTACTGAAATATTGGGAGCCACTCGAATTCCAAAAGGAGAAGTTTTATAAATTCCGCTCTATTTATTGAACGAGCAAGAAAGGAAACGGAGTTCTCCGCTTCAGCTATGGCAATAAACAAAGGAGACTCGGAGAGCTCACAGACGCGCTAGTTTGATAAAACTAGATATCATTTGTCGACTAATTCGGTAAACATTTTATCTTCTCTTTTTGCGAAGCTGACGCCACTGGGTTCAAATCCCTGTAAGGGCAAATGTAAAATGGGATGAGCACGAGATGTTTCCTACTGACTTATTTATGTGTTTCTAAAGTAAATCGTCGTCAAATATCCATAACACGAGCTTTTTTAAAGTGTGAGACTACCTCTAAATAGAGTTGTGTATTTTTTTTGTATTTGAAAACATGGTTCTATTCTTGTGAGTATTACTAGCTTCCGCCCGCGACTTCGTCCGCGTGGACCCGGGATAAAAACTATCCTATATTTTAATCCAGGGTATAAACTATCTTCGTGCAAAATTTCATTCAAATCGGTTCAGCCGTTTAAGCGTGATTGAGTAACAAACATTCAAACATCCAAACATCTAAACTTTCGCATTTATAATATTAGTAGGATGATCTGATGATTGTATGTAGGTATTAGGTATTAGCGTACCTACCTATAGTTCCTCCTCAAATATAGTAAACTTACGATGTTATAAAAAATGTGAACCTAAATTAAATTTGATTGGGCACAGGATCAATGGAAGCCTGCTGTCAGTGTAGTTTTAATATTAGTTCTTACTAATAGGCAGTCCCACATGTTCGTACATTTCACATATTGACATAATGCGTTTTCGTTTAAATTTTCAAATGACCTGACAACTTATCTTACAGCTGCCACGCAACTTATCGAACCAATTTGTTTACTAATATTCCCTATTTCATTCATAGAACGCGCCGGCCAGAGGCGTAAAAATATCGTTCATAAACACCTCACTTTATGGTTCGTCTAGGTCGTTAATTACACTATGGGTGAAAGTTAATTCGATACAGCGATACCAGTAATATTACCAACACAGATAAACGTCATATGCGTCCTTGAAGTTACCATTATTTTTGTCTTTTTAAGTCAGTGGTTTTCTTGAACTATCTTAATGGCTTGAGATGATATGAGTGTAGAATTCGAGTATTCAAGACTTATTCTAGGGGTTATTGAACCTGCGCAGGATTTCGTGTTCACTTCTTTGGTGCGGAGAGAAAACAACATGACGTGTATATAACATGGACTAAGGGTGGGTTGCACCTGCACCAAACCTGTAACTGTAAGCGGTGTTCGTACGAATCTGAATGTATGGAAAGTTTGACAAGTTTCTATGGAATGACCTGCCGGAGCCATATTTAACGTTGATCGGTCTGTTATCGTAACTTGGTGCAAGCCGCTCTAAGTGCGAAATTTATATACAAACTGAACTTTATATACTTGCTAATGGCGGAGCGCCCCTACCAGCGGGTTGCCATCGGCTTGCCTAAAATGATTTTTTAAACAAGCCTATATATACTCTAAACTCTTTCATAAAGTTTTTTTAGTCCGGCTTGCCCATCGAAAATTTACACGCGCCGACACTGTTTTTTTTTTGACCGCATACTTAGAAATATTTATAACCATACATACATTATGCGAATACATTTAACTTAATGGTATTATTACATGCAAAGGAAAACAACAGCGCTGACGGTATCCGTTGGTCCCAAACTAGGCACAGCCTGTATCTTGGGCACCAGTGGTACAGAGAGTTAGCAAAGAGACAATGTATATATCTTAACAACTATGAAGTGTATTTTCATGTGTATATATTATGTGAGATTGATTGTGTTTGTTTGTGTATGTGATGTGTGTGCGAGTACGAGTAGGAGTGTGTGCGTGCGTTTGTGTTTGTGTGTGTATGTCTAGGTTTGGTGCGTTTATGTTTTAGTGATGTCCTCTGTTTGTTCATATGTCTTTGAAAGAAGCCATTTTTAACTTTTTTAGGATCGCGCAAGAGAAGTCATCAACTGCGCACTGTTTAGAAACCCTGTTGTAAACTGTAGGATGCAGAAAATAAGGCAGCCGCCTTGCGAATGCGGTTTTGACTCGAGGGGAGCAAATGATCAGGTGATTAAGACGTTTTTGTCGGCGCCTGTCATGGTCAGTAGAAGTGATTGCGATTTTGTGAGATTCAGCCACAGCTTTTACTATGAAAAGTTGGCTAACTCTAAGAACTGACGCATCTTCGTACAACGCGTTCGTTGAGAAACGGAACTGCTTCCTGAGCATGACTTTTAGCACAGCTCGCTGCGCCCGCTTAGCCTCGATCATTACTGTTTTTACAGCGCCACCCCAGGCTGCAATACAGTATTGGAGTAGGGATTGACAGAGTGCAAAATACACTAGCTGCAGGATATCTCTGGATGCCCCGCCTCTCAACAGTTCCATGACGTAAATTACTTTTCTGACACGTCCAGATAATGTTACTTGCATACAACGAGAAAACCGTCAGCGAATCGATCAGTGAACGTGCCAAACGTGTCGTGCGGCGACCTCGCCACAACCATAAATAAGAGTGTAATATACTGAGAGCCACAACGCACACACTACGATCGATCGATCGTCGAATGTTTGTGTGTGACTATCTGCCTATTCAAAACACTGATAGAACGCCGTGTGCTCGTTGCGCACCCGCGGCGATCACGTGGCGCGGTCGCGGCGAACATGTTGTGTCGTCGTCGTCGCTCACAATCACAACTCGCTCGCAAATCGCCAGTGTGATAAGTTTCGGTTATTTCAAAAGGGGTGCTATTTCGAAGTATAATACCTAAGTATTGATACTATCTGTCACGTTGCCGTTGTTAGAGAAAGGGCTGTGCGCTTCTATGCATGATAAGCGTGGTTACATAGCGAATTTAAGTTAAGGAGGAAACAAGGCTCAGTGTTATTGTAGTTTACGTTTCCGTACCAAAACGGAACACAAATGCGATCACTCGGTATCTATTCGCCTGCTACACGCAGTTATCTCAAAAACATTTTTGGTTTGTCTCGAATAAAAATAAAGTCTGCAAGGAGTATAATCTAAAGGGGCAGTTTTGGGGCTAAATCGTTTTCATGTAATTGTTATAAATGCAGGCTATAAGTCTATTAATCAGGCAATTCACGGTCCATTATTTTATTCACGATTTTGAACCAGTTTTCAGGGAGAATTAAAATGTATGGCAGGATCTACTAAAATTGTTAGAATCGCGACACCTGCGGTGTTCATGTCATCGACTGTGGAATCACACCTTAATGCGAATAGCAGTGCTGTCTACTTAACCCATACGCTTAACATTAAGTTAGCGTGCGATTATGAAATGAAATTAAAGCCCGTTTCGATAGCTTGAATTGTTTCATTTGTTTCGCAAGCGGCGCTGTTTACGTGAGCGCTGTGTTCATGCGACTATCACTTGTTTATGTGGTTTCCTAACAACAATAATTTCTCGCCAAGTTTGTTGATGAGCTGGATGCTGGATGCAGGATGCGGCACTTTTTGGGAGAGCCTATGCCCAGCAGGAAACGTTTTTCGACTGATATGTTGATGATGTTTGTTTAAAGGTTTCCAAGGCATCTTTAAAATACGCAACGTTTGAGTTTAAGTATTTTCAGGCAACAAGGTAAAGGGTTAAAATCACGTCAATTCCGACGTGTAGTGACTGCCTTTGTTGTCTTGCTACTCCAGGCAAAATACGGGTTTGAAAAACATTAATTTATAATAGCGTTTTTTTTGTTGATTTCATCTTAAAATGTTATTCTAAGATGTTTTATTCAAGAATCCGTCAAACTTTCCACCCGGAAATAATTATGTAGATTTAAATGAACCATACATTGTTTTTTTTGTAAGATTTATCTTGAATAGTATAGAGCAAATGTAAATGAACCAAAACAAAGAAAAAAATATTTATTAATATTTTTTATGGCTTTTCAGAAACTAGTTTAATATTATTTTTTTGATATCTGAAATTTTGTCGGATTTGGTCGCTGGGTAACTATTTAATTGATAATATATCCGTTACGCATAAAAAATAAGCTATAATAAATTATTTCCAAAATTGTCATTTTTTCCATACAAGTTGTCAGTTCATTGACTGGACTATGCGAGATATCGGCTTGTTCTGAAATCCCGCCACATCGCAATACCTAGGCGTATCAATCAATACAAGCCTTACGACTCTGTAATTCAATTTATTTGGTTATTTCACACTATGAAGGTAACTAATAAAATAATATTTGACTACATTTAGTTAAAATTCTTTTCAATTCACAACTGGCCACTGTCTCCAATACCTTAGGATTTACATCATTATTCAAACATAAAAATACTTCTCATAATTTAACATAGGTTTGTACACAGCCAAATTAGCATGTGTTTCTCATAAAATTAACTGCTTTATTAGTTTAAGCTCGTGTCAGTTGGTTAAGGTGATTACTTGTTTGACCTAATCTAGCACTAAGTAATTATAGCAATTATCATAAGCTTAGGTATTGCGTGTAAAAACCTCTTTATTGCAAAATAGACCGGCCGTCGGGAAAAGAGATTTTGTCAGTGTATATAGTTATCACTAGTGATCGTAACTTTTGTAGCATTTTTTGGCAGCGTAGTGTTGTCAACGGTATTGGTATAACGAATTTCAATCCTAATGCTTAATTAGCGTTAATAACGTTAATATTAACCTTAATTAACAATTTTGATTGATATTGTCTATACCAATTCCGTTAACAACACTATGCTGCACCAAAAATACGAGTCGCGCAGTATGCTGTCCCGCACACCTCACTGGATCCACAGAAAACCAGCGCCGTTGGCACTGCTGTGTCAACTGCATTGCTGAGTGGAGACCTTTTCGGTAGCACATCCCTATTTGTTAGCTCTTAAGGTGCATTGTGTGAATGTATGTGTAATGATGTGTTATCCGAATAAATTTCTATTCTATTCTATTCTATTCTATTCTAAAAATGCTACAAAAGTTACGATCACTGGTTATCACTTTATCAGAATCGTTGCTAAAAAAAATTATTTAGTGCGGGTTTGTTTCTGCACATACGATTTCTTTGTAATTTTTTTAGGCTACCGTAGCTTTAAATGATAAAAATAATACCCGTAATATGTATGCCATATGTACCATATTAGGTACTTTACGCCATATTACGTTCACTATACTAATAATACAAGCGTCCGCAGGAGCTAACTACCACAATCCTGCACGTGCCCCCTGGGTGGTGCTAAAGAGTGACAAACTTTAAAGGCGAAATAATGTATGCCATACGATTTAAAAAAATACAAGAGATCATCATAGAAGCCACAGACCATTGAACTAAGAAGAATAAAGCTATTCACGATTATTTATTTATCGATTTACAAATAATTTTCAATCAACGAACATCTATCAACGACTGCATAGCTTCTGGCGTCGGTAAAATATATTCTCGCGGCGCCATTCAATTATAGCTTACCCAATGAGCTCGTAGAAGCCAATCGGACATTGTCATTCACAACAATAATGACGTCTTGGACATAAAGAACGACTATTGGCTGTCACGGCTGACCCAACGTCCACTCAACGGGTTGACCTTCGTTCTCCAAGCCCACCTTTGCAACTACGGCCTACAACACTCTATACTAGCAACTATAGGTGGAGCCACTGAATACATTAGCATACGATTGACTGACATTAAATCGGTAGGAAGAGAAAGTAATGTAAATATTTGGTCTGTAATATTGGAGTTTGTCACGGACATTGAAATGTTTGGGCTGATGTGTTTGCATTGGGTAGTTTACGAGTTTTGGTTTAACAAAACAACATTATGTTAATACGGTTGTAACGTGACATACAGATCACTGTCTTACCAGTATTTGTGTTTGTGTAAGTCAACGCACGTAAAATGAGCTCCGTCGGCCATATATTTTATATGGCGCCCGGAGCTCTTATTAAGTGCGTTGACTTGTTTAGAGTACAGTTTGCTTGGAACGAGTTGAAGTGGTCAGACTGGAAGCCTGTCTTATAACAAGAAACGTGGGAATAACATGACAGACATAACACAAAAACTCATTATTACACTGGTCACAAAATAAAGTCTGTAGAAAAGTTAAACACACATTGTAAGTAAAGGTAAATAATGCAGTCTTTTCGCTTAAGGGCCATCTCTTCCAATTTAAGTGTTATCCTCTTATCGGTGGAGTATTTTCCAATTCTCTGTGTCGTACGCCAGCCCTTTGATTTGCTGATACGACACTACACCAGCATTTTCCTTTATTTGGTCCATATAACTGCGCTGAGGTCTTCTCCTGGCTCTCCTTACTTCTATATTTCCATCCATGATGGTTTTAAAGAAGTTGCCGTGCCGTATCAGATGAAAAATCATTATCCCCCTTCTAGTGCTGATGGTATTCAAGATCGCTCTCTTATTCTTACCTTTAGGTAGTTAATGAAAAAAAAAGACGGACAAACATCGATCGGATTTAAGTGTCCCGTTGGAACAATTTTAGGACGGAACGGAATACTCCCTTTCCCTCCGAAAAATATCCCATTTGTAAGAGAAGATTTCGCATAAAGTCCCACCTAGCTACAAAAGTTACGCCAGTTTCGCAAAAGTTCCCGCTCGGGCAGGTGAGACATGTTGCGAATGAAAAATTTCGCGACGTACTTTTTGCGAAACATACATTTTATAGAAGCGATGTTCTGCGTAAGGGATAAGACGATTTGCTAATGGGGCGGTTAACTAATGGGACATTTTTCAAAAGTGACATTTTGCCAAACGGTCGCAAAGTCCCTTAACCAAATAAATGTATTTTTTTTAAGGTGTGACGATTATGAAATGTGGATGATCAGACGCAATAAAACTTTAAAATGAAATCGTCTATGCCCAAACAAAGAAGACCGCGTTTTTAATTAGTTATTAATATCTTTATGACACTGATCACATTAAAATGCAAATTATACAGGACAGGCTAAATATGTCAAAGTTTAATTTCAAATCAATTCTAATCAGATTTTCTCCCCAAATATTGACATCATTAAAATATTGACTTAGTCGCAACATCGTAAAAATACCTTCCTTATAAAGCAGTAGCCGTATTTTGAAGGTATTATAATGCTGGCTTGTCACATGTCCACAATGGTCCTGAGCTATTACCACGAACATCGAATCTCGAAGTTCGTATATATCCATCTCGATCACACTTACAGTTTATGGTACTCGAGCGACAGAGACTTAGATATACGAACTTCGAGATTCGATTTTTGTGGTAGCGCCCCTGTAGTTAGGTACATGGCGTTATCGTTAGCCATCACACAGTTCATCGTGTATAAAGCTAAGCTCACCTAGCCGCCGCTTCGCGCCGTTGGGTTCGGTGCCTAATATTCTTTTTTTTTTAAGAAAGTACATATACACAATTTCAAACTTACTCGCCAAATTGACTGAACAGTTTGTCGACGAGACCGCGCTAATTTTTTACAGGTATATAATGCACCCAAATTACTTACTAGTTAAACACAAATATAAATCTGACAACATTAAGGTAATTTTTCTAATAAGGTTTTGATAGTATCCTCAGGTCTGAGGGACGTGTCTTCTATGGGTGACTCTTTTGACCACTGCCCTTTAGATCTTGAGCCTTTTTTGCATGGTTACCTGTAGTGTGGTGGCGGTATTTTTTTGGACATCTGGTCACCTCCTGGGAGCACGACCTCTGCTCCTCCTTCCTTCAACTCGCCCTGTAAATATCCGCCTTTCTAGCGTATCTGCGCCGCGTCGAATCGTGTGTGCGTGCGATGAATTTGAGTATTATTTGAGTGCAAATGGTGCCAAATTCATGGATGTATTATTTTGACTACATTCACGGGCGTGCCAGCGAGCTGTCATGTCACTTGCCTGTGGTCGTGTGTTAATGTTTCGGCATTAGTTTAGTTGCGATACTGCTTTGGGTAATATGTTGACCGTGCCATGTGTAGTATTTTGCGTGGTGATTCGATCAATATCGTATATTTCCTGGTATCTTCATCTACATGATAATTTTGCATAAGTATTTGGACTTGGATTATTCTTCTATCAGTTTGAATATTTCTGAAAAAGGACAGACCGCGTGGGAGTAGGATTTAGTTAATATTGGATTTTTGGGAACAAACTAGTTTTTGAAATCCCGACTATTTTTGCCATGTTGGTGTATATTTTTGCCATGTTGGTGTATATTTTTATATATTCAAACCGTAGCAAACTTACAAAGCTTCAAACATTTCATAGACATTACCTTTTCATTATTAATACCTAATATTACCTCTTGATACTTAAGTAGTTAGTACGTCTTGATACGTAAGTAGTGGTAGTAGGTTGTCTGGAAGAGATCGCTCTTCAGCGATAAGACCGCCTGTTGTCTACCTCTACCTACATGTTATTGTATTGTTTTTCTTTTTAACTGCTTTGTTTGTGTGAGGTGTGCAATAAAGAGTATTTGTATTGTAATGTATTGTATTGTATTGTATTGTAGTATAGATTAGCTAGCTTTGCCCGCGTTTTGCAAAGAACACAAAAACCCGCGGAATAAAATAAAGCCTATAACCATCCAGAAAGTCTATTCTACGCGCAAGTGAAAGATTGTTTTAAATCGGATAAGCGGATCTGGATGTTACCTATTATAGGTACATACAAAGTAACAATCTCACAGATACTTCCTCATTAAAATATTAGAGTTAAGTATAGATTAAGTATAAATTCAAAATGAGCATCGATAGGTCATCGTGAGGTCGGTATGTCTGCTCATTCTCAAGTCGACTCAATATGATAGTCGAAGTGTCCGTCCGTCGATTGAGTCGTCGGTATCCGATTACTGCACAATGCAACGCATCGTTTCATGTTTTGTGGATCGACTGCGTTTATTATTGAATCGATTACCGATCACTTAATACTGTTCGTATTGTTATGCGTTCAACTGACTGTGAAATTAGTTCTGAGATTTTTCTTGTTGTTACGAGTATAATACTTAATTATTGTATTGTGTGTGAGTATTTCAAATAAGTAGTTCTCCCTGTGTAGTTGCTCCTTTAGGACTGAACATCGTGATAATCTGGCTTAGTAGCATGAACCGTTTTATCGTTATGGTTTACGTGCCGTTTCAGTAGATTTTGTCCGTAAAACGTGACGATAAAACCAATCATGCTAACTGGGCTGCGGGACTAAGATAGTTGCCATTGTATCACTTATCGCTGTGGATAAGACAACCGCCACTCGCGCACTCTCATGCTTGTCAGAACGTGACGGATGTTTTATTGACAGCGATAAGTGATAATGATCAAATGTCAACCATGCTACGCCCGCTGAAGTCTGTTAGTCAGTTATGAACAGTACGATTTGTTTTCTCCGGCTACTACAATATCACCTCGCCGGCTACCGTTTGAGAATATCACCTCGTAATGAGTTTGTGTCGCGTTCGGTATGGTTGCAAAATGTCGCCAGGTGCAACCCGACATGTTCATTAAAAAAAATGCTAGTACGTGCTATTTTTGTCCCAAACTGTGTCAAAAAAAAAACACCTGCTTCACTACAATTTCCAAAGCAAAACATTCGACAAGACAAACAAACACTTTTCCATTGCGAACTTTATTTTTCCTTTAGAAACCCGAAGCCCGTGCTTAGTCTGAAACAATGGGTACTGTTGGAGAATCGACTTTTCAAAATGTCTTATGTATAACATAGTTCATTCCCAATTCAGATCATATGTCAAAGAAAATAAGGTTGACTTTGAAAGGCGTATTAAAATTAAATTAATGACAAATAAGTCATGTTATAAAGTGGGAAACAATGAGCGCCGCAAACGCTTTGAAATGGGACAGGACTCGATGGTTTTGCTCTTTTTGCTCATTTTAATTGAAACTATGTAGCAGCAAATTTCCTATAAAAAGTGAAAGTGTATTGTTTGGCTTTGAGAAACGACGATCTAATTTATTGTTTCAATAAATAAACTTAGCTGTTACAGTTGAATTGCTGTGTTCTACGCTATACTTCACTATAATCACAGAATTGACAATATAGTAGCTACTAAAAGATATATCAAGATTGTCTCGAGTTTTCTTTTCTCTGTACATGTAACACGTCGTGTTTTTAGGGTTCCGTAGTCAACAAGGAATCCTTATAGTTTCGCCATGTCCGTCTATCCGTCCTCGGCTTAGCTCAGTAACCATTACTACTAGAAAACTGTAATTCGGCATGGGTACATAAATCAATCAATACATATAATGAATTTAAAAGGAAAACTATCACGGACAAGTAGGCATAAGTACTTACCGAGTAATATTTTTTTTAGGGTACGTCCCCTACACCTAAAGCGGGGATGTATTTTTTTTTCTCGTTAAACCTATAGTGTGGCGTGTCGGCGTACATACATATAATGAATTTAAAAGGAAAACTATCACGGACAAGTAGGCACAAGTAGTTATCGAGTAATAGTCGACCAACTTAATGCGTACTTGGAAAGGCCAATTTTCTTACAAATTCGGCCGACGCAACCGCACTGCGCGTCGATGTAACTAAGACAGACAGGCAACAACGGAACCCTACACTGCGAGTGGCCCGACACGCACTTGACCGGTTTTTTATGTATCTTTTTGACACCTAGTCAATTTGTTATCCGCGTCACATGCCAAATATTTCAATAAGTTATAATAAGACAACAGGACAAACCATTCCAAATACCTAATCAAGCTAAGCTGCCTAAACAATTGCCCCAGCGATCATGTAAAGAAACTCGACTGACATTCCATTGGCGATATTTGACAGAAAGAGACATTCCAATTTCGATTTCTCAATTACCCCACTATTTACCTTAGAAGGAAGATTATGTTTTTAGAGTGTATGTGTACAAAAAAAAATACGGGCTTCAGTCCAAATAGCTTAATGGATTTTTACATAATTATGTGGTGTCTTAGGATTCCTCTAATCGAGGGAGTGACATAGGCAAAAAAAAATTGAAAAAAGCATTTGGGATTTTGAAAAAAAAAATTAAGAGTCCGCAGTAAGCTCGGCCGAATTTCACCTTCCCATACAAACGTAGTTACGCTCTCATTTTAAAACTACGTGTTAGATTGTGACGAAACTTTGCATATACAATGACATGAGGTATATCTATGTCTGTAATTAGTTTATATGGTTCCAGTTTATAAAACAAACAAAATACAGGAAAAACAAGTTTTGTATGAAAAACTTAAATTCGCTGTATTTTTTTTACTTTGGTATCTGAAGCTACACAAACTAATTACAGACATAGATATACCTCATGTGATTGTATATGCAAAGTTTCGTTACAATCCAACACGTAGTTTTAAAATGAGAGCGTAACTACGTTTGTATGGAGAATCGAGCTTACTGCGGACTCTTAAGTGACTTGCTCTGACTATGAAAGATAAAGACAAGAAAGTAGGGATGTCTTACTGTATGTCAATGATTGCCGATAAAACACCGACCTCCACCAATAACACTGCTCAATAAAAAATATTTTTGCGCCAAAATGCGAAGCGCCCGCAGCCCGTTATAACCCGTAATCATTTCTGTTATTGCCTTTTGTTGTGTTACCAATCATGCAATGCACACACGCGATGGGACCCCAAGATGTTTTTAATCAATAATTTCGTAGAGAACAATCATAAATTGTCTAGATTTATAGTCGGGTCTAGACCTCAAGTCTGGCACTGTGTGAGGCCTGATTTGTGTTCTCAGGACACGCAACCTGTATTTTATTTATTTTATTTATTTATTTATTTCTTTATTGATACATGGAAAACCAACAGCGCAACATACCTATTTATAGACAATATAATAAACAGGTTCTCACTTCACAAATCTATAGCCAAACTTAAACTTAGCGTATATTACGCACAGTAACCAATGGCGCACCAATAGCAAGCATGGCAATGGGAATATACAAGTAAAAGGTATATTAATAAATTAGGATATATAAACTCTAGTAACCCGAGCCTACACCTGAAAGATCACACACGAAGAACCTTGTCAGTTTAGATTTTATTGCTTGTATGCTATCACAAAATATGTCTACATCTAATTTAACTACATTTTTGTTTAAACTCCTGCCTTCTCTGCACAAAAAACTATTCTTTCTATATTTAGTGGAAACATGGAACATGCAAATAGGGACTAATGGCGGAAACTTCTCATGGGAGTATTGAAATAAATTTTACCAAGTAAATTAGGAGAGTCAACATTGCTTCTTATTATTCGACGGGGTATCAGGTGATGCTTTTTACATAAGGTTAAATAATTAGATGAACTCACATGAACTATAATTTAAGTATATGCATTTTATAGCAAAGGAATTTCATGAATTTTATATTGGGGATTCCAATTCTGAGATGCATATTCCAACTTGCTTCTCACATAAGCACAATACAAGATTTTAATGAGGGTATTATTGTTGGAAGTGCACGTCAAAAATTACGATATGTAAAAGATGAATAGATCTTAGATGTCGAGAATAATTGTCGGCGTGAAACCTCTCTCAGTGTCGGTCCCTCATATCTGAGGATTTAGTCAGAATCAAGGTTGCAACTGGAGTGGTTGATCTGTCTCCAAAGGTGTCTCCCGCGCGTCCCTTACCCCCGTATAGAATTTGGAGGACGGCGTCTTTGTGTTTCATATTAGGGGACAATCTTACAGAAACCGACTTAGTCCCATTATAAGCTCAATAAGACTCATCTTATGGGTAGACGATATATTACTATACGACTATTATTTATATCTATAAATACTAAGAGAACATCCAAGACTATGAAACAAATATCATGCTCACCAGACAAATATTCGCCCTTACCAGAATTCGAACCTTCAGCTTAGTAGGCAGGCAGCGTCACTACCCACTACGCTAACCAGTCGCCATAAGTTAGTTAAATACTCACAAATTGTTCGCCACTCCAGGAGATGCAGCATACCCAAAAAAAAATCGGCCAATATATTCATGAGGAAGACCGACGTTATCTGGAATGATATAGAAATCTTCTTGAATAAGAGGGACTCTCGAACCAAGCGGAAAAATGTTTGGTTAAGGATAATTAGTGGCACTCTTTGGGGGAGGTATATGTCCATTGTCCAGCAGTGGACGTCTTTCAGCCGATATCATCATACGTCGATAAGGATAATATCGTTTCATTCAAGATCATTCAACATCTTCCTAATTAATTTCTTGGTGCATGTTTAGCCCTTTTCAAGGCTTTTTGTCAGTCATTTTACACGTGCAGCCTATGGACGAACTAAACTAAAAATCACTCAATGCCCTGCGTGTCCAGTACAACAACGGCTACAGAGGGTTGATGGGACTGTCACGGTACTGCAGCGCATCTGGGATGTTCGCAGAGGGACGGATCGATGGTTTCAGTGCCATTATGAGACACAGAACCGCGTCCCTCATGCGTCGTGTGCGTGATAGTGCCAACAGCCTTCTTCAGCTGATTTGGGACAGTCCTGCTTGCGCAGTGTGGAGACACTGGAACGCCCTACACATGGGCTCAAGAGGTTCGATGTATAATTTAATGTAACTAACGTAGTTTTATAAGTTTTTATTGTTACTAACACGATATGGACACGAGTCTGAAATAAATAATTAGATTTGATTTGATTTGATTTAGCGCGAATCAAGGATTTTTTTTCTATGTAGGCTGTTCAATGGCCGGTGTGACAAGACAAAAATTATAATTGAATATAGAGAACGGCTGTTATAATAAATAATCTATCTAATCCCCATACAAGTATAGACGGCTAAACGATGGTATATCACAGAACCAGAGTTCGTAACCCAAATGTCTAGACGGCCTAAACCCATAAGACGGCGATAAATTGATAACATCTCTCATTTCAAACTAGATTTATTATATCGAGAATAGGTTATGACAACGAAGAACCCTCGGACGATATAAAACGTTTCATATTGGCAACATGTTGTTTCGAGATTGAGTAAGTTTTTTCGGACGGCCGGCAAGAATTTTCCTCGATGGTTTGAAAAAATCTTGCGTCTCGAACGAGAAAAAGAAGCTTTTTAACCCTAAACTTGACAGTGTATCTTTAAATGCACACATTTTTTAGTCACCCTTTTGCATTTTTTGTGGAACGATTTTTCGCGCTCTATACAGTAAGACAGAGGCTTGAACGCACGATTTTTTTAATTTTTGCCATGTTTAGGGTTGGAAACAGGTTTATTTTTTTCTTCTCTCGTTTTTTCTTCGCTCTTTGCGTGTTTCCCGGTATTGTAAGTATCCTTAAAAAGCTATCGATTTGGAGCGTCTCTATCTCTAATCTTAGAAAATTTGGCGCAAGTGGTAGTTCTACGGAAGCGACTAATTCTTATTTGATCTTCGAAGCCAGTGGGTAAACGGGATCTTGTTTGGACTAAACCGGTTTCTTCATGATGTTTTCCTTCACCGAAAAGCTACTGTTAAATGTCAAATGATAGTTCAAATTAAAAAGAATATTTCGGAAGATACTTAGTTAAATTACTAACATCTTGTTTTGCTGCCTACATAGTCAATGTCACGAGTTGTCATGAAAACATTGTTCAATTGTCCCAGCTTCAATAGCTTGGATCCGGCATTACATACAATCTTTCAATCTCACAGATTTTTCGACTTTATAATATTAGTATAGACAGATAGACAATTTTGTAACTTCTGACAACGCTACAGGACGCAGTCAGCATTGTCAGCCAAGGCACTCACCAACTTCCAGAGTAGCTGGGGTGGTTAGAGTAGCGCTACCCCACCGATTTCACGCAAAATAGGCACATTAGATGTCGATTTTGCCATTTTCCGCAATACTATTCTGTAAAACTAGTATCTGCTGTTACGTCATTCAGATTATTTAGTGTAAGTACGTACTAACGAAAAGCACTTAACGTTACAGTTATGTCAGTCATAGACAATTAGACAAGCACTTCCACACAACGGCGCTTTCAACGGTATGACGTCACAGTCTGCCCTGCATAGTCTAGCCTGTGATAGCCAGCCGTCGCAGCTAACGACATCATAAAGTGTCTGGTTCGGAGCTTGCCAAAACGTATGTGACGTGTTCAGACGTGGTTTTGTGTGTAGGTCGTGGATCAGATAAAGAATTCATCGATACTAATTAATGCGAATGTGACTGTCTGTCTGTCCGTTAACTTGTCACGCTTAAACCACACAACCGATTAATATGGAATTTGGTATGGACTCCATGGAGATACCACGGGGAAAATGGTGATAAGTAGGATGCATTTTATCCAGGAAAACATGAAAAATAAAAGCTTGTAATTACCATGCGTAATGACGATGCAGATTAATCAGTGAAATAGGGACGAGAGATTAAATGGAACTGAGACAGTCGCGGTCTGTTGCGTCACTTAAGATGAATTTGAAAAAGTTGTGGCTTTCCAATGACTTGTGAATTGGTTGAATATAGTATTTATTTATTTATTGTATATTTGCGATATATATAGTGTGTATTATATTTTATACTGTATATTTATATATGTATTGGCATGTTTTTATTTGTCTAGAATTAATACCTATTAGGTTTTGTTTTCATTTTCTCTGTGTTTTTGTACACGGTATAAGTTTGCCTATCTCGGTCTACCTACCTTCCTCTCAATTGCTCAAAGGTTAGCTGGAAGAGATCCCTTATAGGGATAAGTTCGCCTTTGTACTTTGATCTATTGTGTGACATGTGTATTCTTTAACCTGTTATTGTGTACAATAAAGTGCTTACATACATACATACACACATACTGAGGTAAGATATAAACGAGTCCTACGCAAATGAGGTCGCGGGCAGAAGCTAATTACCATAAATAAGAAAATAGTATTGGTCGGCGGGGAAAATAGTATTATAAAGACGAACCGATATCAGAAGCCACTCATACCAATTTTCTTGGAATAATTCTTGATAGTCACTGTGACTGGAAATTACATACATAGCTTTAGCGATAGCGTTTGTAAAAAGGTTAGTAGTTTCATATTTGCACTTCGGCACTTAAGACAAGTGGCATCTGATGAAACGAGTGTCACAGCATATCACGGTTACATTTCGTCCGTTCTTCAATACGGAATGCTATTGTGGGGAAACTCAACACGTGTAAATAAGCTGTTTATTCTACAAAAAAATGTGTTAGAGCTATTTGTGGTGCACATACGGCATATATAACAGGTTCATGCAAACCACTATTTCTAAAATTAAAGCTGCTTACTCTGCCATGTCTGTATATCAAACAATTAGCAATATTTATGAAAGCAAATCCAGACTTATTTACTAAAGTTAGAGGCATGCAACGAACAGTTAACGAAGGTAAATTAGTGTTACCAAAAACTATACTGTACCTATTACTGCAGAAGAAATACTTATGATATGGCCATCAATGTTAACTAAACTGCCTACAAATCTGCGCAAGTTAAAAATATTTAAAACTGAACTCCATAAATGGCTCACTCATAGAGTATTTTACTCGGAGAATGAATTCTTCACTTATAAAGAAGATATTGTGTAACTAGACATTAGTTAGGTTTGTACCATGATAGATTTAATGTAATCATGAATTTTAGATATTAAGTAGGCATTGGACCCGATTCTACGTGTACATGGCTTAACTAGCCTAAAACTAAATTGTCTAATTTTTAGACATAATTTAGGCGGCAGATTAAAAACGACATATTTAGAATAGCATTTAGGCAGCTAAGTAAGTTGTATAGACCGCCTAAAATAAGAAACGTCAGATTCAAATTAGCGCTGTCATTTAATTATGACAGCTGCTCATAGAATAGCAAAGTGTTTTAGCGACACCTAAATAAAATTAGGAAGTTTAGAGTAGAATCGGGTCCATTTATTAAAATTCGAACGCTAGGAAAAGGTGTAATATGTAGATCCACTATGATGTAATTTAAGACCTTTGTAACCATATTACTGTAAATAAACGATTTGTATTTGTATTTATATTAAAATTTACATTGGTTCAGCAGTTTAAGCCTGAAAAGCCAACAGACAGACAGTCTGTATCCGGTGTCTCTTATGTTTACACCGATTCATACACAAACACAGTCATGCGATAATTAAAATAGCAATAATCGTGGTTACAATATAGTGGCAGCAAACCGCTCGTCTATAATTCCCCGCACGCTTCACAATCGTGACTTTTTTCTCATAATCGTTCACCATTAACATCCTCAATTGCCACCCAACTTAGCACCTAATTCTGACGTGTCAAGGAAAAAACAACACTTCTGTGATCACAGCAAAGTTGGCAGACATATAAAGCTGTCAACAGACTATGCCGTGGGAAAATCTGTTTATCCGCCTCTGCCGTCTGGTTCGGACTGTCTGGAGGATTTTTATCTGATAAATAAATTAGATGTTGGCTGTTTTCACGGCTACTATCAAAATGTCACATTTTTCATTTGTCTGGGCGGAAAAGTGTCCCGCGGAATTAATATTTTTACGCTATGATGTTTTTTTGCTTTATCGTTTACTCGTGTATGTGCGAAGATGAATTTGCAATAGGAAATATAAGACAATAGTTAGAAGTGTATATGAGAATGGCATTAACATCGAAAAGTAACTGTTCATTTATATTTGAGTCATACACAAATATAACAAAACCTTTTTTTTTCGAAGCCTTTTTTTTAGTGTCCCACTGCTGGGCAAAAGCCGCCCCTCTGGATTTCCACTCGTCCCAGATTTGAGCAATCTCTGGCCAATCGTTACAAAATGCATCCAGGTCTTCCCGCCATCTCCGTCTCGGCCTGCTACGTCGCCATCCACCTTTAGATTAAAAAAAAAAAATTTGCTCCTAAAATTTCTTAAAATAAGTCACCATACATTTTATTATCTGCATGCGACAGACACCGCCTTTATAAAGTTTAGGGTGTATTTAATTTATCCAACGGGTATTGAACACTCCAAAGTCAAATAAAAAACAGTTTATTTCCGCAGTCGACTTACTGTTTTTTGAACTGTTCATGCTTATTAGAATAACCACTAACTTGCTTCATAATAACTACTCACTCTCCCAATCGAGTGTGGCAACTAATTTTTTTAAGCAATTTAGGCTACCATTTTTAAATCCGAAACCAAGGGAGCGGATAAAAAGATACTCTAGTACATACATTAATTAGTAGTTTAAAAAAACTGCTATCAAATTTATTGAACACATTTGAAACACTGCCGTGATTCACAGTATCACAGTTATACTTCCTCCATTAAGATTTGTCCCACACTATTACCATTCGGACCGGCAAATACATAAAGAAACGCGATACACCTGTCAAATTATAATAATTGACTCCAAATCCGAACTTATTCTAATTTCAAATTATTTATCGTTATTCAGTTCGAATCCGATGCAAATTAAATTATTCTCATTGGATTAAACTTTAAAGCTGGCTGGCAACGGTGGTGGTTTATCGAGCAATTTATGATTAAGAAAAAAGAAAAATTTAGGGGTATAAAGAATAATTTAGTATGTGTTTAGCGTGTAATGGCATGTTGGGCAGAAATAGCGGCGTACTGAGGCGACAGTTTGTCAGGGTATTTGGCAGACGGCGGTGACTATGACACGTGTTGACTGACCTTTGAATGGCGGCGCCACTGCAGTTTTTTTGGCCACACAGGCAGTTGTTATTTATTGCAGTTAATAGAAATGCCCACTAATATTAGTAAATATAAATAGTGTCTAATTTCCATCTTGGTCCGTTTAGAATGGATGAATCTTCTAGCATGACCGCGTTTGTCATAAACAGTCATCGTAACTTTTGTAGCATTTTTGGTGCGGCGTAGTGTGGTTAGCGGATTTGGTATAGACAATATCAATCAAACTTGTTAATTAAGGTTACTAACGCGAATTAAGCATTATGATTGAAACTAAATATTTTTGACGACCGCTTTAGCCTAATTGGTAGCAAAGATTATTGACAAGTTGGTAATGACCCTGCCTACGAAGCAAGAGGACCTGGGTTCGAATCCCGGTAAGGGCATTTATTTGTGTGATGAGTCATGGATGTTTTCTATGTATTTAAGTATTTCTTTATCTATATAAGTATGATTATCATCGTCTAGAGGTAGTAGGTACCCATATGCCTTTGCTTAGTTTGGATCTAGGTCGATTTGTGTAAGATTGTCCCCTAATATTTATTTAATTATTTATACCAATTCCGTTAACAACACTACGCTGCAACTAATTACCCCCTTACTCGCAAGTAAATATGAGTGCGAGAGGGACGAATTGTTTATGTCTGACATAAACGTAATCATGCTAGCAGTGGCGCAGCGCCCGTGCAAGCCGATTCCCATCGGCTTCCCTAAAATGTATTTTTAGGCTAGCAATACCTACTCTAAACTCTTTCATTACTTTTTGTTTCGGGTTGGCCTACGAAAAATTTCACGCACCGCCACTGGTAGCTAGGCTAGGGTACTTTGCGAGATTCAACAGCGGTACAACGTTATTATGACGTGCATGTTATACATATTGGTTATTTAAAGAGAATAAGAATATATCAAAAATTATGAAATTTTACACGGCCCACTGAAATGAAATGAAATGAAAAATTAACACTGTCAAATGTCCTTGGCTTGGAATATTCATTGTAAAATTTATATTAAAGTAAGTAAGATGGATTTTGCTCCAGTATTTAAATTACTTGTATGAATCACAAACGACATGTATGAGCATACGATTCCTTTTAAGAAATTATCAAGCAATGCATCAACTGTAATCCCTCTCTTGTCAGCCAAAACAGTATCGATTTTTTTATCCATTTTGTTTTGAAATTGCGAGTTCCGTAAGAATTCTGTTCTCTTCGATTATTATATACACAGGTATCTAAACAATAAAAAAAGTTTATTATTTATTTTACAACTGAGTATTATAATTGATAACATTAATTGGATTGGTTATTTAAAAAAAAACACGCGCTTACTTCCAAGCTTACGTTTGCGCGCTAAACTTATAACGAATCGCTCGACTTAGAGCCGAAGCGAAATGTAAAGTTGATATCAAACCAATGAGTAGACAACTCGATAAAGCTGGCCATATTTATAATGGAGCAGCATCGCGCCAAAATCGGTCAATGAATGTTAAAGATTGATGGCGGGCACGTTGGATCCAGACACAATCGTGAATGCCAAAATTCTACGTTGGGAGTGTTGGCATCAGCCGTAGTTAACTCGGTCCTCGCCTGCGCGGCGCGCGGGAGCAGGGGTAGGTAGATAACGGGGTGCGGTCAGGTCGCCCAGACTAATGGCGCGCAAATTTCCATGCAATACACACGACCACGGGCAAGTGACAGCCAGGTGCGTGACGCGCTGCCTTAAAACGCTGTCAACACCAAAGTGCCCTTGAGGATTTGGGATAGCGCGCACATTGTCTATTTGTATCGGAGTAAACGAGAGCGAGTCTTACTGGGCGGCCCGGTTTTTGTAGATAATAGTGAATAAATATTGAAATAATAAAAAGTGTGGATTATTTGTGACATAAAACCGTTTAATGATGATTTTAAGACCAATCTTTCCAATTATTTTCGATCGAGCCGATTTCGTCCAATTATGTATCGAGCCCGTCCACGGTCTTTGAAATATGGTGAATATTAAATATATTTTTTATGTGCTAGAACAAATAGTTTTTCTTAAAAAACTGCTTCAACAAAATTAGGTCTGGTCAGCCTCTTAAGGGGCTCCATACGCCAATGACCTTCGATCTGAACCCCTTATTTTTCAAATTTTTTGTAGCTGTGTATTATATTAACAACAACGCTGCCCTGATAATTGTACTTGCAGTAATCGTCATTTTTGGGATTTTCACTTTTTTGCAGAAATGACATCCCAAGAGCCTAATCTATACATAAAAAAAATAATTTCAGTTTTTTTTTATTAGAAACATGTTTTTTTTCTAACCAGAAACGCAGTAATATTACTTTTGCTAACAAGATCTGCAGCATTCAGCATGTGCTAGAAGTTTGTGCAGTACTTGCTACGTTTACTGCAGATTCATTAGGAATACACTTTTTTGCAACGAATACTAAAATAAAGCCAAACGCAGTATTCAACATTACTGCATTTGAGTGTAGCGAGAATAATAAAGAGCTCCTCTTGCGATGCTAAAACTAAACGCAACAGTGCTGCGTTTACGAGTAGCGAGAGTAACAAAAAGCTTCGCATGCGTCGAAGCCGCACGGTACAGTGCCGCGATTCGTGCTAGCAAATCAGAGCGTCGACGTCATTCGCGGACGAGACACGTGTGCGGCTCTTAGCTTGATTATAATTACTCATTAAAATTAAGTCCTTCTTGGTTGTAAGTGTAATATAGAGTTTTTGGGTTCGATATTATACTTAAGAATTGTAGACCAATAGATTTAGGAAGTTGGCTACATTAACTTAGGTATTCTTAAGTTCAGTTATTTCGATAATAACAACACTTAACTAGTACTAAGCATAAAAATAAACGCAGTATTGAACACGTGCTAAGTGATTTTGCAGTAATAAACACAAATACTGCATTTATCCTTAGTAATACTGTAATGCCCACAAGCCCAGATAGTTGATGAAAATGCAGTACTGCGCATTTTATCCAAATAAGGCAGTAAAGTAAAGGAAAAAATATGTCAATAGAAAGCTTGATTTTTATAAGTATTATTCAGTACACTTCAAAAGTTATACCACATAGATTTGTTGTATAGATATCACAAAATATGTTTACCGGGTTTATCTCGAAACCGCCATTTTGCAAGTACTGCATTTGCGATTATCAGGGCAGAACGGCTTTAAGCAATATAGTATCTCATATTTACTTCAACGTTCATTGTTTTCGAGATATTTGGCATCAAAGTTGAACAATTTTAGGCCAAAAAACTGGTTTTGGACATCACAGACGTACCCAAATATGTAGATTTCGTATATGTTAGATCTTTCACGTCAATAGACATACGAAATAAGTGTTTTTTTTAAACAATGTTTAAAACAATCATACAAAATTAGGTATTAATTTGTTTCAAAATCCGGTAGACGAAAATGGAGATAAAAGATTGAAGAACCGATAGCCGTTTGATTTAGAATTCTATCTGTAGTGCAAAAGTAGGAGATACGATTCAAAACTTGTCCAAAATCGATGAAAACCTCGGGTAGCCCCTTAATTGAAAATATTTTCATCTATTTGACGCCGAGACAAATGGCGTGCCATTAGATGATTGCCCAGCTTTGGACGTTCTGTGTGAGGAACCCTAAAAAATGCCCAGACGGCGCTTGTCACCAAATAATGCCGCATAAATCGCATTTTGCACTAAATAAACACGGCTTTTCAGACTTCAGACTAATTGGAATAAACTGCACAGGAAAATTATTTGACATTACCGAGGAAATACGGTCAGAGTACAATCGGGCCGCGGAGACGCTTTTAAACGAAAGACGGACAATAGGTGTTTTTTAAATTTAAATTAGAGGTTATGAGATTTAATGTTTTGTTTGGCTTTTTTAAGGAATTATATGAACGATACGTTTACATACAATACATATATTATGACGACTCTGTGTCTTCTGCTTGGCTGCTTCATCTGCGTGAAGTTTGCAATGTATTGTAGCCCCTTAGATTTGCCCCTTGATTTTAGTTTTTTAGTATATGTATAATAACCATGAAATGACCCAATGACAAACAGGCTATTTGGAAAAATCGCAGCTATTCCCTATTCATTGTGCATATTGCCTTGCTTACTTACACGTCACTGTTCGCTTTTTTTTTGAAACGCTTTATTCCTTCTGCCTGAACACGGCCTCAGGGCTTGGTCCCGATGCGCAGCGGCAGCGGTGCGCCATACGTGTGAGCGAGAGTCGGATCGAATGCGATCGATAGAATGTTTCTATCCCACGAATGAGCATGGAATAACATGAAACTGTCTTCACAATAGGCTCCGCCGTATATAGATCAGAAACTAGTGTCTGTCGCTAAAATTCGAATTAACAAAAATAGAGAGAAAAAGTTTAATAAGAATAGAATAGAATAGAATAGAAATTTATTCGGATAACACTGATGATGGGCAAAATGTAATCCACTAACGATTAACGATTAAGATTAACCTACTGAATAGCGACTAACGATTAAAAATTACGATTGAATAATTTTAGTCGTAAGTTTCGACTAATTTAGTCACGATTAAATTAATCGTCGATTAAATACGAGCGAATAGATCTTTAATAGACTGATTAATTAGATTTGTTTTTTATCGAATGATATCAGGAAACAATAAGCGGTCTCGCTCTTTCATACATCTTTCTCTTTCTAATTTTCTCCCTGGGCTTCATCTAAGCCTTAGCCTTAGGCATAGAGTACTGCACCGTAAAAAACCATCTTGTTTTACTGGAACAAGTTTATATCACACAGCATACCTACTAGAATGATTTCCAAGTGTACAATACATGACCAGACATATTGAATATTTGTAACGTCCTGTGTTCCAGTTTTTAATCGAGATTTAATCGTGAAATTTAGTCGATTAAAGTGACGATTAATCAATTGTCAATCGAACTCTGCGATTCGTTTTGTGACGATTGATTGTTTAATCGATTAATTAGTTGGTTAAAATTTTTATCGATGAATGCCCATCTCTGCATTCACATGCACCTGAAGACCTAACAAATAGGGATGTGCTAAGGAAAGGTCTCCACTCAGCTCAGCAATGCAGTTGACACAGCAGTGCCAACGTCGCTGGTTTCCTTTGGATCCAGTGAGGTGTGCGGGACAGCATACATGCGCGACTCGTATTAAGGGTGGTATAAATACAGAAAAAAAACATATAAAATAAAATTGTGGTTCAATTAATTTTCCCCTCACTGCCTCGAAAAACAATCTTTTATCCTTTAAGACCTACCTAGTGGGGAAAGTAATTTGACCTTGGAGCGTGTTCAAGTAGCTTTTGACAGTACAACAAAACGTAAAACGCTCATAATACAAAAAAAACACAAATGATGTATTTCTGTTGTCGCTATAACAACAAATAATAAAATAATTATTTAAGAACTTTTAAATAATTGCTTGTTGCCTTCATCAAATCATCAGGCGGTGGGTCTCAAAATGTATGGGAAAACTAAAATCCGACTCGCACTTGACCAAAATTCTACTTAATATTACTTAACGTTATTATTACTGTTAATTTTTTTTATCATTATTTAAATTATATAAAGTTGTTTTTCATGTTGCACTTTCCTCGCTACAGTGAGGAGAAAAGTTTTGTGTTATACACGGGTGCAAATGTATTTTACTTCTCGTGTGTTGAAACACTCGCTACGCTCAGGATTCTATTTTAGAACCACTCGCTTCGCTCGTGGATCAACTATAACATCCTTTCGCTTGCTCGTGTTTCAATTCCACACTCGCGGGTAAAATACTTCTTTGCACCCTTGTATAACAAATAACTATTGAATCTCTAGAGTTAGTTAGAGTGAGTGTTGGCGCTGACGCCGTGTTGTATGTAGCTCGACGACTTTTAAAACTGCGATGAAAAGTTGACTGTAGTATAATTTCCCAAAAGGCTCTGGTTGTTACAAAAATAGTTTGGCCGAAAGACAGATGTACAGAAGTGGTGTTATATGATATCGTATATGAAAGATAAGTGACTAGCAAGATTTGACTTATTTGAGTTAACGAATTTAGGTAGGGATAAAACTTGGGTATGTGTACACGCTTCTATTGGTGCTTTCAAAAGCCCCTCTCATGCTAACCGTGCCCGACGGGCGCGTTTTGCTACTGCAAATGAAGTATTATTTAAGTAGACAATACTAAAAAAGGTTGCGTCCGCAACAGTGAGTGTTGGTAAGCAGCAATCATATGTTTTTAAGACTTCTTTTTCCTCAATTTTTTTGTTATTAAGTTTTATTTTTAGTAACAATATCTAGTTTCGGACCTATACATGGTGGATTGCATTGTGTATACAAGGTTTCATTTTATTCTAGCATGCCGCTCTAAAATTAAAACAATGTCTGTATCTAGAGTCAAGTGTCCCCTTAAATATATATCTTAAATATTCAAGTTGTATCAATAATTAATTTACCCAGGTCGTCGCTAATTGCCTCACTACAATCCACGTGGAGCCCATTTATTAATCTTTAGATCAGCCTGTATAATAAATGGCGTGCATATATTTGCGACTAACATGCCAATATGCGCTTCTCTAATTGCCTGCAATTCATATTATTATTTAAGGCAAGATATACTCAGGGTGATTCGTGGTATATGCGATATCACCTTAAACTAGGCACTAGCATTAGGCTAGTGAGCTTATTATTTATTACTAGCTTCTCCCCGCAACTCCGTCCGCGTGGAACTTTTTCCTGTTTATATCGTAGCATCATACAAATTTTCACCCCCATTTCACCCCCCTACGGAATGAACAAATGGATAAAAACTATCCTATCCTTCCCCGAGAATCAAAATCTCCCTATATAAAATTCCATTTAAATCGGTCCAGCGTTTTAAGCGTGAAGAGGTAACAGACAGACAGATATACTTTCGCATTTATAATACAAGCTTCTGCCCGCGACTCCGTCCGCGTGGAACTCGTTTATATCGTAGCTCGATACAAACTTTCATCCCCTATTTACCCCCCCCCCCCATGGGATTATTTCCGGGATAAAAACTATCCTATGTCCTTCCCCGGGAATCAAACTATCTCCATAACAAATTTCATCTCAATCGGTTCAGCAGTTTAAGCGTGAAGATGTAACAGACAGACAGACAGACGGACAGACAGACAGACAGACGACAGACACACTTTCGCATTTATAATATTAGTATGGATTAGTATATGGATGGTAGTACAGTCGAGGTCAAAGAAATGTTAAAAAAATCGCCTTATTACAATGGAATAAGGTGCAAAAGCGTAAACATTATCTTTAACGTCAACTGTACGTTCTCCATTGAAGCTTGATGTTTATTTATGTATGTAAAGTATGATTATCGTCGTCTAGTACCCATAGCACAAGCTTTGCTTAGTTTGGGACTAGGTCGATTTGTGTAAGATTCTCCGCATATATTTATTACTAGCTTCCGCCCGCGACTTCGTCCGCGTGGACCCGGGATAAAAACTATCCTATATTTTAATCCAGGCTATAAACTATCTTCGTGCAAAATTTCATTCAAATCGGTTCAGCCGTTTAAGCGTGATTGAGTAACAAACATCCAAACATCTAAACTCGCATTTATAATATTAGTAGGATTGCGAGGTCAATACGTATACTGCGTGGAACGGAACGATGGACTTTCTCGCAAGAGGGGTTTATTGAGCGTTAGTACGTCACATTTCTCAGATAAACTATGTTAATATTTCCAACCGTTTTCAAGTTAGAGTCCATCAAACTTTTGTGAAAAAAGCTGCATATTATAACCCTAACGGCTCTTCAATGCTCCCTTCTCACCGCGGTCGCCGCCGCTAGTCGCGCGAAGTCGTGGCGAGGCCGTTAGGGTTGTAATATGCAGCTTTCTGCACAAAAGTTTGATGAACTCTAACTTGAAAACTGTTGGAAATATTGACATAGTTTATATGGACAATTTTAAGTACTAATGCTCAATAATCCCCCTCCTGTAGGAAAGTCCATCGTTCTGTTCCACGCTGTATACTTACGTATGACTTCTTTGTAGTTTGGTCGAAACCGGCCTAAAAGTACAATTTAAGTCTCCATAATCGGGTGGTATTGAAACTTAAGTGTCGCATGTCGGTCACAAAATGTCAATGTGGTCTTACCTACTATCAAAGTTTACAGTAATGTACCCTTACATGTATGTCTCCAAACAATCGGTTCACACGTCCAAGATTGACAGTAATTGGTGACAGGTTGTTGCGGTGTCTGTAATTGACACAAATCTGCTAAACAGTTAAATGGAACAACAACAGTTGTTAAACGCTGATTTCTAACTGTTACCTAGGACCCACGATATACAACAAATTTCTTTTCAAACGACTTCAATAGAAGTAAGGAATACGACACTGTAAGGAAATTGGCGGTTCTCTTCATTTTTCAATTTGATAATTCAAACCGAGGGATCTACTTGACACACACTGGTTTGATACCAAATTTACATTTGCTATGTGCTCTAGCGTTTCGAATCTAAGTCGAGGGACTTGATTATAGGCTTAGGCTGCAGCGGCTGCGGTTTTTCTAATTCATTGCGTGTGATCACAACTAACCACAGCGCCTTGCGCGTGTCGAATGCGCAATAAACAGATAAAACGCTTGGCCGGGCTGTAAGATTGGAAGCAAGCGTGAGCGTTATAATAGTACATTATCTACTCATCTAGGGTGGTAAAACCAGTAATGTCTAAGATTGCAGCCATTTGAGGCCGGAGCGATAAATAAGCGATATGAGGCTTTCTTTATTGCCGATCGTGGTAAATACAACAAGTGCGATATGCCACACGCATCGCGGGTAGTACTGTCCACTTTATAGCATCGCTATTAAATACTCAACAAAAATTTACAAGGAATGCTTTTTTAAGCTACCCGTATTAACAACTGTTTAACAGTTCTAAATATGCGTCATCAATCTTCTTAGTAAATTAGTTCTCAGTAAAGATTAAAATAATTATGGACAGGATAAAGCTTTGCTGACTGAGGAAAGAATTTGAAATAGTAGGTGCGTGGAAAAAAGAGGAAGAGAAAGAGAAAAAAGTGAAGTTAGTAGGGTAAAACGACTTTAGGGCGTAAGGCGCTTACAATATTTATTATTATTATGTACCGGAATTGGCAGGCTGCGGTGTCCGCTTACCATCAGGCGAGCCGTACGCTTGTTTTCCACCATCGTTGTATGAAAAAAAAACAACTCATTTGTATTAGAGCATCAATATGACCGTACTAAACCCACTTTTCCCTGTAAACGCGAACGATAATACGTGTAGGAGAATTACTCTTACTGAAGTAGAATCCTCCTTATCCAAGTGTTTTCTCGATCCAATCCTTAATAATACCGGAAAGTGCTCATTGCTCCATTTTTTCGCTATCGACAAACATTTCCAACATTTGTAACAAAGCTAATTCAATAAATCAACGTTTGAAGCCCTCGCTGCTTGTCCTATCTGCTCCGCACTAATCCCTCGGGCCGCGATCCGCGTTTCAATCACTTAGGTTATTTACACGTCTCCCCGCGTCTATTTTTGATCGGCTTATTTTGGGATGTTGTTGTTGATTGGACTACGGTGATTAGTTGCAGTTGCATCTGCGCACGAGTCGAGGATCGATTTCAAAGATGCGCATCCCGATTTGATTTTGGTTTGATTTGAATGTCCTATATGTGCTTTAAATGGGAGCGGGTCGTGGACGCTGACCCAGAGAGACTGAGAACGAAGTGAGTGGAAATGCGGTGCTGGCGCAAGATGGAAAGGCACAGGATTTAAGGATGGTAGAAGAGAAAAAATATTACTAGGATGTATCAGAAATAGGAGAGGAAAGTAATGGGTCACCAGATACGGCACGACAGCTTCTTCTTAAACATCCTACGACCGGTTAGTCTAGTGGGTAGTGACGCTGCCTACGAAGCTGAAGGTCCTGGGTTCGAATCCCGGTAAGGGCAAATATTTGTGTGATGAGCATTAATATTTGTTTCTGAGTCATGGATGTTTTCTATGTATTTAAGTATTTATATCTATTATATATATCGTCGTCTAGTACCCATAACACAAGCCTTACTGAGCTTACCATGGGACTAGGTCGATTTGTGTAAGATTATTATTATCCTAGAAGGTAACATTTAAGGCAAGAGAGACAGAGGAAGGCCTAGGAAGGTTAAAGTTGATGTCGAGTCGTATGAGAAAGTCAAGAGGCTGGCAATGGACGGAGAAGTGGCAGCTACTCTACTGATAAGAGCGAGGCTCTTAAGTAATGATTATGATGATAACGATGATGATAATGATGTGCACACTTTGTCACGTTAGCTCGGCACGTAAAAGCGAGCTCACACACCACGGCCACACACACCGGGGTCGGTATTCCATCAGTTTTATTGAAGAAAGAAAGAAAACATTTATTCGTGGCAAAATAAAAATAAAAGACAAACTGTGGACACATACGTACATACACGTTTGCCACGAAATGGCCACAACTGAGCGTAAAGCTGGTTTCCACCAGAGGGGCGAGACGAGACGAGGCGAGACGAGAATTGAAATTCGTATGGGTCTTACTACATATTTGCACTGAGCGCGCGCGCATGCGGTGGAAATAGGTAGTAAGTCCCATACTAATTTCAATTCTCGCCCCTCCATGCCCCGCCTCGCCTCGCCGGTGGAAAACCACCTTAATGCTGGCAGGGCCAGCGCTGGTCTTCCGTTATGGCTATTTGGTGATGCACAGAACAATGACGCCACGATCACACACAAGGACAAATTGCACAATACAAAAACATTAAAAATAACAAAGAACACACTCATTAAAAACAAAAATCAACATATAAAAACATTAAAAGACATCTATAAATTACAATAAAATAAAATGGACGTGTAGCAGCCCCTCAATTTTTAAAAAGAAAAAGAATAAAGGTACTAAAACTATGTCTTATTAGACGGAAGGGGATAATATCTCTTTATTTTAAAATCAGAATGACAGAGACATCGGTATTGATATTGATATTTATTTATTTCGGTCTCTTGCCATCATCAATGGGCCTGCTCTTCTTGAGCCGCCTGGCATTGTCAGAGATGATGGCAAAAGACCTGATGGAGTGTCTCTAGTTCCGTTGAGTTTGGGACGGATGCTTGTGTGGGACGCTACCCGTGTAGACACACTGGCACCGTCCCGCCTCCAATGGACTACTTCTAAAGCGGGTGCAGCGGCGGAAAATGCCGAAAACCTGAAATGCATTAAATAGTCCTCGGCAGAGAGTACAACTTTGTACCATCAAAAGTTATTTGCGGAAATCGCGAAACGTCTGGTTGACGTAACTGGTGACCGAAGAGCTGGCGGCTTTCTCGCGCAACGCATCAGCATTGCAATTCCGCGAGGAAATGCCGCCAGCATCCTCGGTACAATGCCTCGAGGGCCTTTTTTAGATTTAGCTTAGTTTTAATTTAATTTAGTTAATGTCAGTTATCATCTTGTGTATACTTTTAATAAATATATTTTATTTCATAATAATCATAATATTACATTGTATTAGGTATAATATAAATTATTTAGTTTAGTAGTAATAAGGATGATTTTTAATTTAAGGTCAAGGCACTATTGTATTAGGGTTACCTGTAAAGATAGTTGCTGTGTGTAATAAATAAATAAATAAATAAATAAACATTGCTGTCAATCATTAAAAATAACATAAATGAGGGTATCGACAAAATGTGATATCGCAGTGATAGGTTGCAATGCTAGCCAACCACACACTTCAACCCTACCCCCTTAGTCGACTTCTACGACACCTACGGGAAGAAAGGGGATGGCGAAATCCTAACCCCGACACCACACGGGGTCTACTTAATAATTCAGGTAAATATATTCCCTTGTTCACATATCATGGATGGAAATGGAATAACCACCCAAAATAGATCGCTAAGGCAGGAAAAGCTATAAAGTATTCAGGGTTATTATATTAGTCAATGTAATCCTGTTAAGGTTTTATACCTCAGGAGCTTGTTCGCAACTTTTTGACCCTGCATCGGATTATGCAAAAGTGCACCACTTTCGAGATAATTTACTTTTAATTTTTCTTTAAAAATTGCCACTATTCGAAAAAAAATCATACAATTTTTGTTAATATTTTTTTCTAGCCAATTACAAGGCAAACTAATTACCTGATTAATTTATTTATAAACAATTTAAAAATAAAGGTTTTTCGATGTTTGCTATTTTATCTGCTATTTGTTAAATCATAAAAAGATTAGAGACCCCGAAGATCACCAACACGCCAATACAGCAACAAGTTTCTCAACATATTGCGAAACCATAATTTAAACACGGAAGCCACCCACAAACAAACAGACAGACAGACAGACACCGGCCCCTACAAAGCGATATAACCAAATTCTTTTGATCTCTTGACAGCTCTGACATTTTAATATCCGACTGTATATAATTCAATACACTTCATAAAAATGTAGGGTCCTAATTTCGAGTAAGTGGGTCAACTTCAATGCGTTTTATTCTGAGAAAGGCTGTAATAGAATATGATTACTATCCAAAGGAAAGTGTTGGAAAGAGTTCTTGGGAAAAAATATTTTAATATGATTTATGGAACATAACTTCAGCATACAATAACATGGCTTAAAAACATAAACCTTGTAATGATCACATCGGAACACATGTGCGTTACAAGATTTTGTTATTATTCGTAATTAAAATAGTGCTATACTTAGTTACATGAGCCGCTAGATTTATATATCCTAAACTATATGAATTCATGATAAAGTCAAAATAGGGAGTATAAATATTGATATTGATATCTCGTAATGATCGTCAAAATAAAAACTAGAACTATCAAATTATAAAACAATTTAAATTAAATTAACCATGTCAAATATATTATATGTCCATATACTCACATACAGAATACAATGGATGTTCTAATAAAAAGATTCTCAGCTGACGTTTGAATGTTTTGTCAGATGGTTCAGTTCGCAGTTTGGCGGGTAGACGCTCGTAATACGTTGGGCTAAATACCCTAGGATTTTTTACTGAAAAAAAAAAAATTGTAACACGCTTAAGTCACCATCTAATTTAGATTTATTTATATTACAATATACTCATACTAATACTCATTTATTTATAATGCATAAATACATTAAGTAAACGTGAAAACGTTCATATAAGGTTCAATTAAATTAATTCGAATTCATTTATACCTAATGAATAAAAAGTGATAAGATTTGCACACAATGTCAACATTATTTCAATCCTTATCACAATCGCCAATATCAAGTAAAACAAATGAAACTATAGTCAAAATATCGATACAGAAAGTCGAAATAGTATCTCCGATTACGGGTTGTCATTTACCAACTAATTGAAAATTACTATTATTTTCATAGATATCAGGTTTACAGATGGTATAGTTACCTATTTATTCTTTGACTAGCTTCTGCCCGCGACTCCGTCCGCGTGGAACTCGTTTATATCGCAGCTCCATACAAACTTTCACCCCCCATTTCACCCCCTTAGGGGATGATTTCCGGGATAAAAACTATCCTATGTCCTTCCCCAGGACTCAAACTATCTCTTTACCAAAATTCATCTAAATCGGTTCAGCGGTTTAAGCTTGAAGAGGTAACAGACAGACAGACACACTTTCGCATTTATAATATTAGCTTCTGCCCGGGACTCCGTCCGCATGGACGCTTCGTCAAGCTTCGTCAATGGAACTCGTTTATATCGTAGCTTCATACAAACTTTCACCCCCCACTTCATCCCCTTGGGGGATGATTTCCGGGACTAAAACTATCCTATGTCCTTCCCCAGGACTCAAACTATCTCTAGGTACACCAGATTTCATCCAAATCGGTTTAGCGGTTTAAGCGTGAAGAGGTAACAGAGAGACAGACAGATAGACACACTTTCGCATTTATAATATTAGTATGGATGGATTAAACATAAACACTAGCTCATTATGACTGCAACGTATACACAAGTTGAAACCTCGCAGCCCTTTGGCCAAAACGATTTCCATAAAAAATACAAACTTCTGAGAAACCACTTCCTCAAGCGCATGCTTTCTCATTAACTGCGTCAAAAGGCACGCTAAGACATTAATTATCCCAGTAAAGTAGGTAAACATTTAATTATCGCAGAGTTCATGTATATTAATAAAGACAAATGTTACGTGCCACCACACTGTTAACACCTGACTTGCACAACTCGCGGTACCACCAAATGGGCAGCGCCCATAAAAATTGTTTGATATTTAAGAGGTACTAATTAATTTGATCTTTCCAAATACTGCTGCATTAGCAGCGTTAGATTTAGGGTTAAACAGGAACGAAATACCAGAACCGTTTTGGTTTAGGTTTAGAAAATAATCGAAAACTCATTAAGCAGGAGAATCTTCTAATGACGGCTTTACAGAAAAAAAACATTTCATGCGTATTCATTACCTATAAATCCCCGTCTATGAAATATATTTTCTTAAATTTAAATGTAACACCCGACTGGTTCGAATTCTGCTCGTGGTTAGGAACCACCGACTAACTACTTGGTCTTTTCCGAATAATAATGATGTTTGTAAGCCTTTACTTCAGCCATTCACACGTATTTAGATACTAAAATTGTTTTGAGATGATCTGATAGGTGCCCATTATAATTTGAATTCCCTAGTGTATAGTTATTAAACTGTTCCAAAAGAGCCCTATTCAACTTAAACAGCGATCACACTTGCCCTTTATATTACACATTACGTCATACCTATTGACACTTTAGCTTTATTAAACCAAGATTTATATCACCGCATGACTCTTATTAAGTAGCAATAGAGTTCAACATAGCTCATCCGGAAACGTGGGTACATAAAACTTTAATGTCTACATATTGACCCTTTAAGCCTTAATGAACTCCAGCTTGGCTTTGTCATGTCTGTGTGCGATACTATTTATCCCCCAAATAATCTTTTCTGACGACCAATCTTTATTTTGCGGCCGGGAAAATAAACAATGTTTCCTATCCTTTGAGATTATGGGTGATTTTTGTAAGTTTCTTGTGTGATGGTGGATGAACTGTTAATTTGTTGAAGGGTAATAAAATTTTTGTGGCTCGGAAGTGTTTCAAGATTTGCCGATAATGTGGTGCAATCGCTTTTTACTCTTAAAGTGTTGTTGGGTAACAGTTTAGGTTGAAATTAAGTCTTTAAATCCGTGCACCATGCTGGATTGCTTTCAATTCCTTTTGAGGATCTGAGTTTTGGAAGCCCTTATTACCAAGCCAGTGTAGTAGAGTTTTTTAAGAGTAAGTTTGGCCTAGCCAGCCACATCAGAGCTCACAAAAGCTCAGAGCTCGCAATAGGGCAAATCCGTAATGAGGAGGACTATCTATACTAATCCATACTTAATATTATAAATGCGAAAGTGTGTCTGTCTGTCTGTGTGTCTGTTACCTCTTCACGCTTAAACCGCTGCACCGATTTTGATGAAATTTGGTATACAGATAATTTGAGTCCTGGGGAAGGACATAGGACAGTTTTTATCCCGGAAATCCCGGATGAAAGGGGGGTGAAAGTTTGTATGGAGCTACGATATAAACGAGTTCCACGCGGACGGAGTCGCGGCAGAAGCTAGTACAAATATAAATGTGTCAATTTCATTTCTTTCTTCACACTAATATTGTGAATTGATATCTACTGTTGTTTTTTCAGATTGTGGGAAGAGCAGTGAATCACCGGTCAGCTATTCCATAGAAGCCCGGATGTGTCCGTATTAATGTGAGATGCGTAGTACAAACATGCAATAATAACATATTTAGTGCACGAGCAAACTAAACACAGGCTTAGTGCTGGTTGATCCGTATTCGCAAAACGAAGCCCAACTGTGCGTATACGTCTATTACAACTTGAGCCGCCGATTCATAATAATCAGGAGTAATTAGAGGTCGGTTAAACTGGTTTATCTGTAAAGATGTGCTCGATAAGCGTGGAATAATAGTCCTGGATACAATTCGGCGAACATGCCGCGGTGATGGTTACAGAACATGGTTTACTGATATTTGCGTAGTTTACTGACTAGATTAAATAGAGGTGTAGACACTTTTAATATTAATCAATAATGTATAACATTATATATTAAACATGTAGTGGCAAATGGAGACAAGCGCAACGCCAGAGGTTAAATAATCACAGAGTTAAAAGTGTCCAAAGTTTTAAGACGGGGTATGTCCTGTCCATTTTCCGCAAGACGCACCTTCGAATATGAAAAGATTTTCATTTACTACGACGTTCGAAGATCGTGACGTCACGATCCCCTAGAGTTTTCTCTCTACCAATCAACATTAAAACAGTTGTAGCTTCGTAATTTTTTGAAATATTTTAAATTATATTACGTGTTAACGATTTTGCTAAATAAATGTGTCTTATTTGAAATGACAGCTATCCAATTCCCAAGCTTATCGTGGTGGTAAAATACATACCTACATACATTTCGCATCACAACATCTTTGTTTATGAATACAGTTCCGCAAACCAGTTTCGTGTAATTGTAAAACGATGCTTAGTGTCACATTGCGTCTGGTCGTCACCGGTCGATTAAAACGACTTATGAGCTAAAACATACCATTGACAACAGTCTATTGAACTCAGTGCAACGATTGAAATTATATATGGTCATTGACACTCTAATGCAGGCGTCTATTTCGTGTCCTATCCTGTTCGTTATTCCTATTTATAAGTTATAACTTAACATACCTCTCTTAAATGTTCACAAAGATACAGTATGTCAAAGTGATATATACAAACTATTATATATTATCATTACTATTGTGGCACAATGTACTAACATTGTGCCACAAGTACGGTAATATATGTTTTACGAAGGAGAGTCTATAAAAAGGCCGACACGCCATATTCGTCAATAATGCCAATCAGCGTCAGCAGCTCCGCTTAAGAAGAAAGGCATCCACCGCTGACCGCATCGCCGACGAAAGCCTAAAACCTTGTTTTATAACTGTCGCATGGGTGACAGTTACAATTAAAGAAAAAACCATTACCTACGCCCATCCGTACCTAATAAAGGCCATTGTAGCTCTGTATGCCTGTTCGTTATGAAGCGCTTTACGAGCAAGAGTGATAGAATAGTACATTACTTACCAAAGACTGTAAAAGCCCTCTATCGCATATTTACAACCCTCGCCTGCGGCTCGGGTCACAAATACCTGCGATTTCGGGCTTTCTTTCTTTTACAGCCCTTGGTAAGTAATGTACTATTAACGGCATCCAACTAAAATAGTTTTGATGAACGTTCATGAATGAGGGCATAAAATACGCCGTCACATGCATTTTAATTGCATTATTATGTGGTATTAAGCTCGATTAAAATAAAGTAAAAGCGTTGCACTCTAAATAAAATAAAATAAAAGTCATATCAAAGTTATGCTGTTGGTCCAAAGGAGGATAATCGTATAAGTTATAGGTGACATTTTGCTGACACCGTGATTTCCTCCCACATAAAGGCATAAACTGAAATAGAACTTAATTTAGCATTGTAAATAGTGTGTTATCCACATTATGGGGATAAAAGGCCTAATTCGTGGCAAATTTAATACTTTTGTTGAGGCAACTGCGATAATAATTGGGTTTACTATTTCCATTGATCCTAAAATATGATATCTTTACCCGTGTTGGTGTAGTAATAGAATTAAAAGTAGGTTGGGTCTGCATGTAAAATTAGCAATAATACTCGTAGGTTGCAGATTGAATGTTGGTGGCAGGCATTTAAGTTAGTAATATTTTAATTTCTTTTTACAACACTAGCTGCCCACGCGGCTCAGCCCACGTATTATAGAGAACTGCGGGATCAAATATAGCCTAAATATGTATATCCTGAAGGATCACTATCCATCTCTATCCATCGATTCTAAATCACTCATGAAATATTTCTTTAAATCGGATTTTTCCCTAGTACATACAAACGTACAACCTCACAGAATTTGGCTTCATATTATATTAGTAAAGGGGAAACCCTTTGTCATACACAGATAATATCAATCTTCTTATGTTATCCATAACTTCTCCAGAATTTGCATTGATATTACTCACGCAATTACTATCTCAATTGATAATTCAATCCTCCTGCACTCGCCACTTGACAGTTATTAGTATGCCTCGCCGCGCTCGGGCAATTTGCAAAACTTAATTCGAGCCATCCCGTATTAAACTACAAACGGGACGGAATGACAAATGTAAAAAGGAAAGGCATCGCTTAAACAACATTTAATATGCAATTTGTATGAGAAGGCTTCCTTCGAAATGAGCCAATACATTGGTACTATTTGCCATCACATTCGGCTCGCGTATGGCTTTACAAAATTATTTGCTGTCAATAACTACGCTAGTCAAAGAAACTTAGTTCTTATTGACAGAACTTAAGCAATGCCTACAAAGTTTGTACCGTTGTCTATTGTACTTTTTATAGTAGTTTAACGCCGGTGGTGGCGCCACGCTTGTGGAGGACATAGGACACACATTCTTCGGTCAATGTGAGCGTATGCAGTCATTAAGGATACACGGATATAAGATATGTGACTGGACAGACTTATGTCCAATCATTTCCTTATTGTGTGCCTGGGAATTAATTCTCTCTTCTATGTTCTAGTCTACCATCAGAGCACCTGTACTTAGAAATCTGGAACCTCTAGACTCTAGAGGTTCACTTCCTGTGAACTCGGCAAGATGGTATATTTGCAGAATTGTTGTTTTTAAACTTCCTCTTGTTGTTTGGATTATTAAAAACAAGTATGCACATGTCAGGTTATACGAGTATTCCTGTTCGATTACCTGACGCTTTGTACGCGCATCAGTTAGATCTAAAATACATTTTTTGAATGGGCTAATGACAGTTGAGTTATCCTAACATACGGTTGAAAAGTTACTTAGTTACCCCTCTGGTGGGGTTATGTCGCAGGGTTTTCGTGGGCACGTTGTGGTGAGACCTGATAGTGAGGGTTACTTGAGCGGCTACCACGAAACGCCAACAATGCGGGGTTTATTTGCCTTACTGTATTCAGTTGAAATCGATTTGCTAACCTGTCACGCGCGGTCATTCTGCAGCGCTGCGCGACTCCCGCACACGATTAATCCTAAACATATTTCAATTCTACACCTCAAGGCCAATAGAGCCCAAGTCGCGCGTGAGTCTAGCGCGGGCCCTGACGCCGATTAACTTGAACAACATATTTTCAGCGTTTTGAAATTCAAATTGATCACCAGTAAAGTAATCAACACACGTCGCACAGGATATAAACTGCGGCGTCTACGCGGGCGTCTGTTGGTCGCCGTCAGAAAAAACGCCTGAACTATGCATGGAATATTTACCTTTTACGCCCTTTGAATTTTGAAACGCAATGTCATCATATGTATTCGACCGGTTGTTGAGCCAACCAACTTATTTGTGGCACTGATCAAGGTAAAATGCACCTTGATTCGATCTGGTAAGGACTGGTCTACGGCACTCATAAGTTGGCGATATGGACGCTCGTCCATATCAGACCACCGCTGCGTGGCACGCTCCGGTTTCCCTGTATACCGTTAGTGTGTTAGGTCCTTTATATCAATGCAATTAAATTTGATTTGCGAGGATCGAGTTAGCTTAGTAGTTTAGTTGTTTGTTGGTACTGGGACAACTACTTGTCCCAGTACCAACAAACAACTAAACTACCTACGGTAAATAACCTATTCTTGACACTTATGTCTGGCATTGGTGACTAGATTTCAAATATTGTTATTGGTATTGAAATGTGATTGAATATGTCTAAGGCCATGTTTCATATTCTTGCAAATCCAGGTGATCACCAACAGCACAAAACGTAGGGTCGAGGTAGACGGGCAATGGACATAATATATCATACATTATGTCGACAAGTATATTTAATTAGGCCATCTGGTATTTTTCAGCAACAGGCAAGACAAAGAAGTTCCGAGTCGAGAACACCTGGAAGAGCTATCGGTCCACGAAGGAGCAACCTTCCTCTGTCACTAAAACGGAAACTCGTCAACATGTCTATTTTGCCTGTCCTAACCTACGTGTGCGAACATGGTCACCCACAGAGAATCAGAAGTCCAAATTGAAGGCTTGCCAAAGCCCTATGGTGCCAACGCCATATATATGGAGCGCAGTATTTTAGATGTTAAAAGTACGGATCAGCTCCGAAACACTACGCTGCGCTCATAAACACGCATATCTGACGTGGGTGCAAAAACTGCCAGGCTCAAGTGGAACTTTGCCAGCCGCCTCTGTCGGATGCATCCAGACGGATGGGCTGATATAGCTACCAAATGGGTGCTACATAACGGGCGACGCAGACAGGGCCGACCTAGACGGAGATGGCGGGACGACCTGGACGCATTCCTCAGCGATTGGGCAGAAGAAGCACGTAGTAGGGACTCATGAAAATCACGGGGAGAAGCCTTTTCCCAACAGTGAGACACTGAATAGGCACAGAAAAAAAAAACTTGCAAACATTTTCATTTGTCACATTAGTTTGTCTAATTTGTATACAGCAACATCACTGAATTCATCGATCGTGAGGAGTAGTTACTTGACTAATATGCAAAGAAAATGACTAACAAGCTGGTTTTCAAATGAAATGTTGATGAGGACAGCTTCGGTACTAATACCGGCTTTGCGAAAGGTCCGATATTTGGAAGCCCCAGGTACAGATTATGTTCCGAAGCAAGATTTACCGCGATTATTTATCCATGTTTGTTCAAAGCTTCATCAAACACACACATGATTTCGCCGTAAAAGTTCACCAAGAACCTCCTCTATAAGCGCTCTAGTGGATCAACTTCATCAATGGACACTGATTAAGGTATCATAAAGAGAACAAAATCGTAATTGATGTCATATTGTGGCGGAGCAACCGACCGTTGCGCTGTAAAATCGTTTGCCCGTGACGCGTGATTGATTGGGTCGTAATTTGTATATTTTACGACTAATTTAAGTCGTAATTTTAAGTTGGACTGAGATTAAAAGGGGCTGTTAGGAAATGGTTTCCGATAGTCAATGGCTGCTTGCCAAAGGATTAAAGTACTAAAATGGTTATAATTTAGATGCAGTATTGGCGCATGTATAACTGTGGTGGCAGTATAAAGTTTATCGTGGTTTCGTCTTGTTTGACGACCGGTTAGCCTAGAGGGTAGCGAGTAGCGACGCTGCCTATGAAGCTGAAGGTCCTGGGTTCGAATCCTGGTCCTCCGCCCTCCGAGTCCGCTTTGAAACCTTATCCCAAGATTCGGGCGGCTTAAGAACTTCTAACATTCGAGTTGCCCACTCACTTGACAAAGGGGGGTCAACTGTTACTCGCGTCCGCAGGAGCAACCTACCACAACCCTGCACGTGTCCCCTGGGTGGTACTAAGGAGTGACAAACTTTAAAGTCCGAAATTATGTATGACATACGATTAAATAAATAATCCCCAGATTTGTTGATGATTTCTATGTATTTATATTAAATATATCGTCGTCTAATATCCATAATACAAGCCTTACCTATTGAGCTTACTATGGGTCTAGTTCGATTTGTGTAAGATTGTTCGCTAATATTTATTTAACTTTCATTGACATTGTCAATCAAAGTACTAACACACAGCCCCTTTAAGATTTTAAATGAGATGAAAGGGCCCAATTTACTTAACAGAAGCGTGTTTAATCGTAAAATGAACTCAAGCGTTGTTTATTTAAAAACAAACCCTCCTTTTGTTTCAGATGAGAGTTAAGCTGAGATGAAGGAGACACTAATAGGTTAGTGCAAAACAGCAATCGTGTAAATCTGGGCGCACCCAGGGACTTAGACAAAAAGCATTCCACACACATTCCAGAGTTTACGACTATTCAATGGTTTGTCTGAAAAACACATTCTTAAAATGTCTAAACCGAAGATTGACTACTTTCCCCAAATACGTAATCCACTCGAGTGTAAAATTAAGTTCTGTAACTATTAAAATAGGGCTGGATTTCGTTTGAATGTGTTGTGAATGGAGAAAATCGCTGGGCCAAGAATTGTGTCATAGGATCAGCTATTGTTTATCTTGTTCTAATTTGGGCGTTTGATAGTCTTTGATGAGTTCGATGCGAGAACAACGCGGTTTAAGGCCCGTGGTTTGTAGTAATCAAGGTAATAATTCACATTCCTGTGTTCTAATTTAGTTCGGACTTGGCAAGTTCTTCGTTTTCCCAAATAAGGTTATTGAATTATTTCCATACCGCCGGTGTCTTTTTTTATACAACGTTCGTGGCATACTCGCGTTCATCCTGCCTGATTTGAGGATTCTGTGTGACAAATAAAGAAAAACGCAGGTCCCTTACTTACACTCCCAAAACAGTGCCACCCTTGGGAGCTTGGCGACCTTAATCACCACCAGGAACACAACCAACACCACAAATATAGATAGACCGAGTTTATGATCATAAAACATGTTCTACCATGACGCCCCAGATTAACAAATTATACCAAAGTGTCATGTTTAACTGAACATTTTATTAGTCAAAAGAAAATGATCATTGATCATATAACACCGGGACACAGAAAGGAAATAACAAACCTGACAAATCAATATGTCAAAGCGAAATATAGGTTTACCCTCGTTTAACCGACAAACGCTTCATCGAATGAATGTTTCGCCGAATTTCCATTTCATCGAAAACATTATTTTTCAGAAACAGTACAATTTTCAAGATTGTTTTAAAACAAACCTAACCTAACTTAATGGATTCTACACACTTGCCTATTAGCTTTACCTAAAAAGTTAACGGTTTCTGAGAAAAAAAGTTCGGTGAAACAAAGCATTCAGTGAAACGTTTGTCGGCAAAATGAGGGGATCCCGATAATACACGATGTAGTAACTATCTCTGTAACTTCAATGAATTACTCTTATTTACCTAAGTGTCAAGTGACTTACAAACAAAATTCAAAATATGAAAATAAGAACTCGGCATTCCAGACGGATTTATTTAAAATATTTTCCATCCATCTCTATCGCACTTACATAACTCTAGTGACAGGGCTGCATGTATTCGAACTTCGAGTTTCGATTTTCGTGGTAGCACCGCTGAGGCCTCCACACACCGAACGCGGGTCGGTAGGTATCGCTCTCACTAGCAACGTATTTAATATCTCGCTCACTATCTCTATCACACAGTGCGATAGTGACGCCGCGCTACTGTGCGAAAGAGATAGAGATACCGCCCGACCCGCGTCGCGCACGACCCGCGTTCGGTGTGTGGAGGCCTTTATAGTTGCTTCGCATGTTTGTCTGACGAATATAACCGAGATTAACCGAACATCTGACTTGTATTCATTCTTCTTGTAGGTCATGCAGTCCCTAAAACCCGCTTTTAATTTGACACCCTCAATAATTACTTACTTTGAATGACATGTCACTTACTGATGACACATTTAGAGTTAATTTACTTCTGATATTACAATAGTCAGTAACATCCGACTTATTTATTGTATATTTTATTTTTGACCCTATTTCATCAGTCTATTTTGTTGACTGTACTTCCCGAGCTGCTCCAAATGTCTATCTCTTAAATGTAGTCAGTGCTTTAGTAGCATGAAGTGTTAATAGACTAACTCGAGTAGATCGAGATCGAGTTATATTCCAAATATGCTCGAATAATTCACAATTTTGCATTAAACTATTGACTGGGTTTTAGTTCCACTTTTTAGAATCAATTCGTTTTTAGAAACGAGTGTATACAAATATAATATTTTATGACATTCGTATTTAGTCTGAGACATAAAAGTCATGTTTGATTCAGAAAGTCAAAATTGTTCACAAAACCGCGTCAATCAACTGTTCTGCTTTTGAGTAAATGGCCTATTCAAAATAATGGAATAGGTATTTTGTAACACCGGATAGGAACACCGCTGTGACGGTCCTGTTTCCTGACAATTAATATGACTATTAACATTTATTTGTGCTTGTCGCCTTCATTCAAGATGTCGTTTGTTGGCGCCAAGATTATTCATTTTTCCGTGAGATCGTTTTGCAAAAGAAAGTCTAAATTAAAAGTGGCTATTATCTCATAATGAATTCTATTAATTAGCGGACATCAGTTATGACGTTGAAAGAAGCTATTGTAATAAATGTAACTGTACCTACTACTAGATACCAATACAAACAGATCGAACAACTAAAAACCTTCGCTAAGTCATTTAAGCATTCAGTATATTTATAAAGAGTTTAAGGGAAACTATTTTCTTGTTTACTCGCATTCAGTCCAGTGCGTAATTCTATTTTAAATCAATAAAACAACGACTAAGTACTTCTAGTTTGCATTGAACAACGGTATTCATATTTTACTTCAAAAATAATTTCATACTTTAAAAAGGTTCTTGTTTTACTCCGGTATAAGATCGGTCACGTCTTTTACTTCAGAGCCAGTTGCTGTGTTTCTTTTAATGGAAATATATTTATCACATACATTAATGCGCCTATAACTACGTAATGACCGACTTACATTAATAAAATACAACCTCCACCTCCATCTAAAATACTCGTAAATACATAACTCCTTAGCGTTTACGTATTTCAATTGAAACTTTCATTAGACGATATAAAGTACAGTTTACATGTAATGGTGTGTCAAATACGAGGTTTTTGTATTTAAATAGCAGAAATGTTATATGCGAAGTTAATTAACACTTAGGTATCGTGACATCGTATAGACTGGTTATATCTGTCGCAAGATCACCAGATCATTTAAAAGTAAAAATTATTACTTATTCATGACGGGAATTACTAATGTGACCCGTTTGCATGACGATTCGAAGATCTTATCACTGATGCATGATTGAGATAGTTTTGCCGAATTTATACAGATAACGACCTCGGAGTGTTAAGAAAATCAAGTTACGGTTTAATGTGAGCACGGCCAACTTATATGAAACAAATTTTATATGAACGGTGCATTTGTCTGAAACATGAGAAGTAGCATAATATTTATCTATGATATCCTAAATACTTGAACAAAGAAACGTAGACATATGTGCGTTGTACAATCGCCTTTAATATCTGCAATATCAAAGCCGGCATAAATATCAGTCATCAGATATTAATGCGCGCTATGCTGTTGCAGATACTAATGCTTGTGACTGTCTACACTAATATTATAAAGAGGAAAGATTTGATTGTTTGTTTGTTTGTATTGAATATACTCCGAAACTACTGGACCGATTTGAAAAATTCTTTTACCATTAGAAGCCGACATTATCCGTGATGAACATAGGCTACATTTTACCGCGGGAAAATGCTTCATTCCTAGGCTTTAACCGTGCGAAGCCGGGCCGGGCAACTAGTCCATACTAATCCATACAAATATTATAAATGCGAAAGTGTGTCTGTCTGTCTGTTACCTCTTCACAATTAAACCGCTGAACCGATTGAGATGAAATTTGGTATGGATATAGTTTGAATCCCGGGGAAGCACATAGGATAGTTTTTATCCCGGAAATCATCCCCTGAGGAGGGGAAATGGGGATGAAAGTGTGTATCGAGCTACGATATAAACGAGTTCCACGCGGACGGAGTCGCGGGCAGAAGCTAGTATACTATAAATTCAAGGAATAGGGGTGTAGACACTAAATACAAAAATCAATAATAGTACCTAGAGCACAAAGTTATAAGTGTCCAAAGTTTTAAGAATGTTCAGTCCCTTTTCTGCAAAACGCACCTTTCATATGAAACAATTGTCATTTACTCTGACGCTCGCAGATTGTGACGTCACTATCTGAAAGCGTCTTCTCTCTCTAACAAGCAATAGTTTTAACGGTTGTAGCTTCGTAATTCTTGGAGATATATGAATGTGATTTTCGTCACCAGGCATATTTTTTGCCTTGATTCTTTTGGAGTAATAATAATTTTCGAGTCTACACCCGTATTTAAAAGATCAGCTTTTATTTTCCCGCGGTCTAGACGACGCGCTCACCGACCTCCACGGTTCGCGCGCGCTTGACAAGCTGGCCGGCGGCGCGGCTGCCGCTGCCATCGCGTCTTTTGTTTTTTCTATTCATTTTTCTCTCATTCTCGTGTGAAACTGTTGTTGCCGATTTTAATTATTATTTGCGCCCTTTATATTTTTCTTAAATATTCTGTGTTTACTCCGTGCTTGAAAGTAGCATTGTGATGTTTTCACCGCATGCGGCCCGCAGCCTACACATGGTATGTACACAATTATCATGCACTGTCCAAAACCTATAAATTTTTAAAATGTTATGATTTATTCTGTGGCATTGTGTGACTATAGTACGAGTGCAGAAATGTAGATTTGACACACATCGCAATATGGTTTAGGCAAAATGTTTATTCATAGCTTTGCCTTAGTGATACAATATGTTCATACAAATGTTTCATTAGTCCTCGTTTTGATCTTTATGGATATAAAAAATAAGCTTAATTATCACATTTAGTGATTTACATGTTATTAATATCGATATTCATAATATTACATAATATAATAAGAGTGATTTGAATTAATTCACAATCTGCCGTTATGGATATTAATGGTTACTTAATTAATAAGCACCGAGATTAGAACGAATTACAAGTCTAGTTTTTCTCGAATAACATAATTATGTATTTAGATACCTATGTGACATTCTACGCTTCTTGAGAGGACAAGGCACGGTACGATGTGGCCCAAATTAAACTTCACAAATGAATAGGGATGAACACAAACAACCTCATTGCCAACTTTAGTAAAACAATACTTTTTTTTTACGTATGGGTATGCATCCTAAGCATTTGTTTTTTTTTTATATATATTTTAAATGAAAGGAACAAAAATGCTCCGAACGGGCGACCAAAGGCATATATGGCCCGACGCTACTAACCAACTGAGCTATCTTTCAGTCTGTTCCGTTTTACCTAAGGGAGGCGTGTAGCGACATCTACCTATGATGAGTACAAAACCAAGTGGCGAGTCAGGCCAATTAAAGTCAGTACTATTGTTATACGGCCCACTCCATAAGGCAGTGCAGGTGCGAAAGAGATAGCATGATCCACTTAGTTTTGCGGATACTTATTACTTATAGGTAGATGTCGCACGCCTCCCTTAGGTAAGACAGAACAGACTGAAAGATTTGGTGACCGCAACGGATTGTTCCGATAGCCACCTAATTATTACATTTTTATTTTATTTTTATTAAAAGGAATAATTTTCGTTAGCTGATGTTAGGCATAATACAAAATTAATAGGTACCAATACATAAGGATTATAAACCAAAATGTATGCAAATAATCGCGGTATAGCCTTTTTTTTTGTAAGATGTTTCTCTCCTGTCGTGGTGCAATAAAGAGTATTTATTATTATTATTATCTCTTTATTCATATTTCATCTTAAGTTAGGTTTGTACAATAATTTTATAAAAAGTAAAATATAAAACTATACATACAAAACATAAAATCATTATAAAAACCTAACCTATTATTATTATTAAAGTTGAAATTTTCTAAACTAAGCTCATGAATGGCCATTGTACTGAGCTCATGAATGCCTTTGTTTGTGGTCCCAACAAAGGCTATTCAAGACGCACGCGTACGAGTTCATTATACAATGAACATTTTATGTGGCGCTATTTTTTTTTTTGCAAATTTGGTACGCGCGCATCATGAATAGCTTTTGTTCGGACCGCAAACAAAGGAATTCATGAGCTCAGTACAATGGCCATTCATGAGCTTAGTTTAGAAAATTTCAACTATAACCAGAGACAATATTATGTTAAGTAAATGACATTTCACATTAGACATTCAGGATCAAAGAAAACATTGTGCAACAACAGTTAAACCCGCGGGGTAAAACATAGCGCATGACCATTCGGAAAGTTCATTCTATAGGTAACATAGGTGAAAGATTTTTTGCAATCGGATGAGTGAAACCTACAACCTCACCGTCTTTTCCTCTTTACAATATTAGGTACCTACTTAATATATACGAAATAATGTAAAAATTAAAAAAATACCCATTGTCAACACATTGACAAAAACGCCAGCAGCAAGGAAAACAAATGACACCGCATCAACATCGACCGCGTTCTCCCCTATTCACTAATCGTGCTCTAATCTGAACCTAATCGCTTACTAATCGCCGACTAATCACTCACTAACTTCTCAGTAAGCCGCGCCAGCTCTGATTTATATTCATTGTAACCAGCGCTATAAAACAATTTAGGAATAGAATAAGGCGGAGGCGGCGTATTGGGGGGTCAATCGACTAGGTATTTCTAGTCTTTATTCTGTTACTTTAGCGAGGAGACAACACGACTGAGTTTCTTAGATAAAAATATTACAATATGTACCGATAACATGCTTAGAAGAAGGTCCATAAAAGTGGAATATGACAAGGAAATCCCACATTTGGTGGACTTAAATCCATCCAATTCCAGTGTCAAATTCAATAGTGAACCTGCTTTGTACGTCTAATTTTTCGTTTGGAATAAAGGACATGTTTTTTATGGGGTCTACTTGTAAGTTAAGTTGTCCCAACGCTCTTTCGATAAATTACGCAATTACCCCTCTGGAGACGTAACCATGGCAATTTGTGACATAAGAAAGTTGATTGATCCATATTGTTACTGGATAACTAAAGATTAATGGCTATGATCTGTGACGTTATAAATTATAATGCTGTGTTAATTAGATTGAGCCGTTTTTGGATTCGCAAGCGATGTCTTATTTTTACTTCTGATGTCTCTAATGTCTATGCATTTGTCTCATTAATTAAGATTAATTTTGGTTGTGATGTTGAGCGTAAAAACTTCTTTAAACTATAATTACGCGACATTTAAAAATACGATTACAGACCCGTCTCTGCACTGTCTGCGACTTTTGAATAAGTGCCAAAATCTCGAGTACTTTAAACAAGAAATTCAATTTACTTACAGACAAGAGATATACTTTAAATAATGTTATCATTATAGGGTTTTCAACAAAGATGCTAGGCCTCGATCTTCCAGTCAAGAGAAACTGAATACCTACACTTTGAACACGAAGAGTTTTAGTTTATGAGTAATATATAGTTAGCGGGCAGGGGAAGACCACGACGCAGTTATATGAACCAAATAAATAAAGGAAAAAGCTGGTGTCGTGTCGTATCAGCAAATTAAAGGGCTGTCGTACGACAGAGAGAAATGGAAAATACTTCACCGACAAGAGGACACCTCTTAAATTTATGATGATGATTATAGTTAGCGGAGGCAGTTCATCATTTAATGCTTGTTTTGTAAGTCTCCCTTCAATTTAGAATCTAAAAGGATAAGATGTTGCTTCAGAAACTTCACAGAACATACACCGCAGACGAATCAATTTAGATTGTCAAACAATCCCAATATTGACCCAAGGAAAGTGGTTCCACAAATTCACACTAATCAAATAAGCGAAACCACAAACATTTTAACACCGACCACCGTTATTACACGACCATAAATCCATAAACATAATCGATAGCAATTGAGATATCAAATTTTGGGACGTTAGAACCATCAAGGCAATTTAAACTTTAAGCGTTTTCTAATTCGTTGCCAATTTAATTGCATTTGCAATCTAAATTGTCGTTTTTATTGGGACCGTATACATATCAGTGTACGCGAAAATGAACTCAGACCAGTTGAATTAAAGCGCTTATTCGTCGCAGCTGTGCTTCTTGATTTATCTACAAGGCAGTCTCGCACATATTCCCCAGGGACTCGGCTAACCATAAATTGAGGTGCACTAATGGTAACTTTGCTTAGCCTGGAGGTAAAACAGTGTCAATGACCTCTTAAAGTCAGTTTTGCTCCTTTTTCAACTTTTCTCCGTGCCACATTTGCTTTCTTTCGGTTAAACAGCGAGTAATTTCTTATGATTTATAACATTTATGATTCACGTGTTAGGTGAGCCAATTTACATTAAGTGTCAGAATTACTGTCACGTTAATTTAAATACGTCAATTTAATAATGATATAGAGCAGGAAGCAGTTAATTTTATATAATATAAGATACAGTCGCCAATAATTATTATGCAAGCGACATTTTATGTTTGGATATTACTATCTGAGCACTATAAAATGATCTGGTTTATGCTAGTTAAGTTTAATTAAGTGTTACGACAGAAAATGTCTATGACGTTATACTAGTAGTCACAAAAGGAGGCGTAGTTAGTTACAGAGAACTCCACGGAAGGACATCCACAGGCTGTGGCAGTATGCACGAAAATGAGAACAGCTTTGACCCTTACCTACTAATTTGCAATTAGCGCGCCCAGGTTTCAATCGAATCAAAGGCTTTCTCGTAGTCCACGAACGCCAAGTAGAGGGGCAGGTTATACTCCTCGGTCTTCTGTATAACCTGATGGAGCGTGTGGATGTGGTCTACGGTACTAAAGCCTCTTCGGAAACCGGCTTGTGGCACTTGTGTCGTTGTCGTTTTGAAATTCGGTTGATTTAAATTGAGCTCCGCGCGAATATTCGCGCTTTTTTATTAGGAGTTATCTTTAGACTCATTAAAATACACGAAGTGCCTTGAGGAAGCAGGAAGACATCTAGCCAGCTGCGTATACTCAGGTGCCAGGTAACCTTGGAATCGGGTAAGTGCAGCACGAGCCAGGTCTCAGGGTCCTACACCTGACGAAGGAGCATCACAGCAGCTCCTTGCAACGGTGAGTGTCTTTCAAGATTCTTCAAGGCTCTGTTTGTCTAGTTTCATAAATTTTAGTCTACACATCGAAAAACCTACAGTCCACTCATTAACATTTTGGTGTGGAGCACAAGTGGAGGCTGGAAGTCATCTAGCCTGCGTACCAGACGATTTGTGATGACTCTCGAAAACAGCTTATAGACATGGCTCAGGAGCGAAATGGGGCGGTAGTTCTTCAGAAGGGTGTTGTCACTCGTTTTGAAGAACAGCACACGACCACCCCTCTGTTCCATACCTTTGGCGTTTTCCCTTCCAGTAAGACGGAATAGAACAACTTCTGAAGGGCCGTAGGGACCGGTTTTTCACCCGCCTTCAGGAGAAGAACTTTGAAGATCATAGTAATTTAATAATTTTACTAGCGTTTTCCCGGTTGTATCCTTAATAATCCCGGGGTCCGCTTTGGCATATACCTATAGCAAGATTTGGAAAAGGCACTAGTTTTACGAAAGTGACTGCTGACCTTACAACCCAGAGGGAAAACTAAGACCCTGTTAGTAAGTAAGACAGCGATGTTTTCCTTCACTGAAAAGTTACTGTATAATATCAAATGCTAATTCTTAAATTTTTTGAATACGTAGGTACCTTCTAGGTACGAGCCGAAATAAGTTTTAGTCTTGTTCATTTAACGTGGAAGTTACCACGGTCAAATTTTGAACTATATTTTCTTTTTATACAACGACGGTGGCAAACAAGCGTACGGCTCGCCTGATGGTAAGCGGACACCGCAGCCTATAGACGCATGCAACTCCAAAGGAGTAAAATGGGCGTTGCCGACCCTTGATATGTTTGAGGATTCGCCGTGTTGAAAGCTGAAGGAACAAATTCCCTCGCTCTCAACACAACTATATATGGTACAGAGGTACAGGGAACAAATATAATGGAAAATTAAACCATCATTATCTGAAGCCCAGAGCAAGACTCGAACTTGCGACCTCTGTATTACCGGTACGTACAGTGCTCTAGACTGACCTATCCAGACATAGACTGACGTAGCGTATTTTTCCATCACATTCGCCGCCGCTACTACGTAGTAGACGTCGTGGTTTATTTTTCCATTATATTTTGTTCTCTATATCATATTGTATATTAGTATAGACACAAAATGTGAAACAATAGGCATGATTCCTACGGTTTCTTTTCGATGCCAATCAAACTAGTTTTTAGGGAGGAACAAATGTTTGTATGGGAGCAACTACAACTAAAGTACATAAATAGATAAAAAAATGAGTCATAGACGGAGCTCACTGGCGGCAGATGAAACGCTCCGTACTAATTAACACAGAAGTATGACGTCACCGCTGTCAATTTGCATACTAATCGTTTGATGGAAAATTAAGTAAATTACTGTTTCGGTCACGAAATAATGCGTTAGGTCTATAGTTGTCAAACAATTTTATTATTATAAAAGCGTAAGGATTAAATTTACTCTTGGACGATTAAAAAAAAAATTTTATTCTGAACTTTCAAGGTACATCATCGTCTTTTTATCATTTTAATTATATTTTACTATCAATTTTAGCATTAGTCTACACCCCTATGAACCTAAAAACGCTATTCATAATAAAACAGATATGACTCAAATACATTTAGAAAAACAATACTCTACATGGTATTAACGGAATCTGTGTCCTCTAACCCGTTGCCGCGATCCGGATCTTGGCGCAGATATGAAATGTTTGTCATAAAACTATATCTGAAATCGGTGGTAATATGTTCACCTACAGTGTGAAGTATTTCATCACCAGATAAGTACAAGTACCACCCATTAATATAATATTAACGGGTCTAAAAATATCAGAACTCCAATTTGTTCGAGGGGTTATCGAGGTCGTAAAAGCGCCGTAAAACTTGACACTCGTGCACACACGCGGGGGCGAAAGTGTCTTATTTTGAGAAAGACGTAAGTTACGTACTTTTTATTTATGAAAAAACGGTCGTTTCAATGAATTTAATTTATTCAAAATTCGGCGATGAATGGACTAAATTAACCAGTTTTGGAATGTGAATGAAGTCGGTGTACTTTATTACCAGCACGGCTAGCATGCGACGGCGCGCGAGCTCTCTCGATTTTTCTCGCACTATCCGTCTCTTTCTTATTAGAACACTTAGAACAATAGATATAATGCGATAAAACTCGAGAGTATGTCACGGCCGTCGCATGCTAGACGTGCTGTTGTGACGTATTTTATAGTGGAGGAGACTTAGTGGAGCAATATTACAAAAGTCAGTAAATTTCATGTGATGTTACATCATTTTAGTGTCCTAGCCAGCAATATTTGAGGCTGACCTTTTGAATTAGTAGAATTAAATCATTTCAAGACTCAACTTCTTGAAACTACTTATTACAAAAAGATACTTGACTGGCGCACTATCGGCACAGAATCCTACTAATATTATAAATGCGAAAGTTTAGATGTTTGGATGTTTGCTACTCGATACGCTTAAACGGTTCAAACAATTTGGATGAAATCTTGCACGATGATAGTTTATAGCCTGGAATAATAAAATATAGGGTACTTTTTATCCCGGATCCACGCAGACGAAGTCGCGGGCGGAAGCTAGTAAAATAATACTACTACGGTAGGTTCTCTGTTAACCAATCTGTTTAGGTATGCCGAACGAGCCCAAACGTGGCCATCGCTTTCTATCGCATGCAACGCGCCGCGATGCAACGCGTGCGTGCCGTAGCAGTGCTAAACGTACTCCCTGCGGGCGTAGCACGGTTGCCATTTTATCACTTATCGTTGTGGTAAAGACGGCTGTTTAAAAACATGAGAATGGCAACATTACGTCATTAATTCATTCATTTTTTTGTCCACTCATTCTGTGTAATCTCGTTCATTCGCTCGCTTCCATTTTTCGCCATTATCGAGACTGTATATTGCTCTGCACAAATTACCAAATAAAATCTGTTTAATTGCCTAAACCTGCTTTTTAATGTGCGGTAACGTACAACGGCCATCACGCTCTGACAAGTATGCGAGTGCGAGAGTGACGGATGCCATATCCACAACGATAAGTGATAAAATGGCAACCGTGCTACGCCCCCTGGAGACGGTAGGCTGGGTAAGTACTTTTAGCGGCGCGACAAAATCACGGAGTGAGCCACCCGTGGCAGGTCACAGGCCACAGGTATCGGTATCGGTATAGGAGATATATATTTTACTCTCACTGCCAACAAAACAGTAAGGTATATTAAAGTTTCCCTATGATTTTGAAAAACCGGCCAAGTGCGAGTCGGACTCGCGCACGAAGGGCTCCGTACCATTATCTATAAAAACGGCAAAAAATCATGTCTGATGTTGTATGGGAGCCCCACTCCGACTCGCACTTGGCCGGTTTTTAGTATATTATGTTGTTATAGCGGCAATAGAAATACATCATCTATTCTGTGAAAATTTCAACTGTCTAACTGTCACGGTTTATGAGATACAGCCTGGTGACAGACGGACAGGCAGACAGATAGCTGCACCTTAGTAATAGCTCCGTTTTTATCCTTTGGGGTACGGAACCCTAAAAACAGAAGTCTGTGTGGTCCATGGACTCTCAAAAATATGAATATCTACAAAATATTGTATTTTGTGCCCTTCCTGAATTCCGGAAGAATTTTAACGTAAGTATATATTTTTTTCAGTTTTAACCTGGCTTCCCTTTGGTTTAATAAGGTCCATCGTAAATACTGGATATTTTATTGGAATACCGCAGTTCAACTTTAATCTGGAAAATAGTTGGAAAAGCCGTAAACTGCTAAACTCCGGTTTCCCACAGTTAATATTACCTTAACGCGCCGTTAAGTGGGCAAACATCTTCGCAGTGTGAGGAAATGCACAGAAGTGTCAAATAAGTATAGTTTAAAAGAACGTGTCCAATACGAAAAACAACTCACTGTTAAAAGTGGTTCTTTGAGCTGTAGAACTTGCAGACCCATGAAATTTTAAGAAAAGTTTTGTTTTTAATTTTCGAACAATTTCATTGACATAAAATCTATATAATTATTGAACCGGCTCACAATATTTCACGATAATCAGTTGAGAAAAGCGGCCTGTAGAGGATAACAGCCGGTAAGACGCTGAATCCGTACTAATCCATACTAATATTATAAATGCGAAAGTGTGTCTTTGTCTTTTTTGTCTGTCTGTCTGTCTGTCCGTCTGTCTGTCTGTTACCTCTTCACGCTTAAACCGCTGAACCGATTGAGACGAAATTTGGTATGGAGATAGTTTGAATCCCGGGGAAGGACATAGGATAGTTTTTATTCCGGAAATCATCCCCCAAGGGGATGAAGAGGGGAGATGAAAGTTTGTATGGAGCCACGATATAAACGAGTTCCACGCGGACGGAGTCGCGGGCAGAAGCTATATTATAAATGCGAAAGTGTGTCTGTCTGTCTGTCAGTCTGTCTGTTACCTCTTCAAGCTTAAACTGCTGAACCGATTTAGATGAATTTTGGTATAGAGATAGTTTGAGTCCCGGGGAAGGACATAGGATAGTTCTTATCCCGGTAATCATCCCCTAAGGGGGTGAATTTGTGTGGAGCTGCGATATAAACGAGTTCCACGCGGACGGAGTCGCGGGCAGAAGCTAGTATGGAATAAAATTTCCCGTCAGTCTAGTCTAGTGACCACGGTGAACCATTCTATACATTACATAAGCCGTCCGTGTTTTACTCAATCATCTCCACACGGAACACTTAAACATGTCTAGCACACAGAGGAAGGGTGTAAATCACTCTAGTAGTTAAACGTTTAAGTATCGAAGTCATAAAAGAAAACAATTTGTACCGGACAACTGTTTTAGGCGAAGTTAACGGCTGTCAAAATTGCCACTGGGTATATAGGACTTCCGCTTTATTGATTTAGTGAAGATTTGATTGGTTTAAGTGGGATTTTTTTAAAGAGGCAGTAAAATTAAAGCGTCGCTTTTATTTTGTTTGTGCCACCAAGTACGGAATCTTCACTCGCGCTATGTATGATTCTCACCGACCGGGCCGGGCTTAGAGTTGCCAAAGGAATTTAAAGTTTTAATACAGACGTTATACATTATATTTGAATTACCTTGCGAACCGATAGCCAAGCACAGCTGTGCACGTCCGCGAGGACTTCTTGGACGTGGACGGCTGTGCTTGGCTGTCGTCGCATCTGACCGGCTCCGTGCGGCTATTGCCTAGTACTATTCTGTACGCGGCCATGCGCCTCACCCCACACCCATCACGCCTAACGGAACTAGACATCTACTAAGGCTTAGTAACTAGGAATCGCGGCGTCAAGATATATTTCTGGGTGAGCGTTGGGGCTGCACTCTATTAAGAGTCCGCAGTAAGCTCGATTCTCCATACAAACGTAGTTACGCTCTCACTTTAAAACTACGTGTTAGATTGTAACGAAACTTTGCATATACATTGATGTGAGGTATATCTATGTCTATAATTAGTTTATGTAGCTTCGGATACCATATTAAAAAAAATACAGCGATTTTAAGTTTTTCATACAAAACTTATTTTTGCTGTATTTTGTTTGTTTTATAAACTGGAACCATATAAACTAATTACAGACATAGATATACCTCATGTCATTGTATATGCAAAGTTTGGCCACCGCAGCGTGATCTGCATCCGTTCCGATGAGGCGCCAGGCCAGGCGACCTCCCCGCGAGCGAGAGCGTCAGTCTCGTTCTATCGAACGGTGTCAGCGGTGTGACGGACGCTCTATCTTGTCACTTATCGCGTGATAAGACCGACCATGATACGGGTGGTCCGGCCCGTTCGCTGGGAATCGTGCCATACGGTGAAGCTTCTATAGTCTGTGGCTCGTCTTATAAGCTTCATACGGCATTCAAAAAAAGTTGAACTGTTTATTTCAAAGAAAAAATAAATATGTTACATGACTGCACTCGTATTCAATCACAAGGCGTAAAGACCTAAATAAGTTGTAGTAGGGAAAGTTGTACCGCTATAGGATTATACAGCGATAAGCGGAGCCGTATCAGCCACCATAATCCAGCTTGACCACAAAACAACCTGCACCTATATGCTTGCCTGCATAGCCCTGAGTTTGACTGGTAGAGAATGCATTAGGGCATTATTCCACCTTTTATACTTTTTGTTTGTGCAATAAAGTTTACTTAATAAAGTTCAAAGTTTAAAGTTAAATAAATATATAATCCGGGACCTATACCGGTACTCATAAATCACTAAATAACTTCCTTAATTCGGGACTTTTTTTCAAATTGTATTTGTGGAATGGATGCAACCGAAATAACAGGGTTGCCAGGACGGTTGACTCAAGTCGACTTTCCATACAAATAATAAACGTAGTTTGATTTTAATTTTTAAACTGTAAAGCTACTGTAATGACATTGAAACTTTTTATACATATAGCGATCCACCATATCTAAGTCGGAAATTAATTTCTGTTGCTATAAATTATACGAGAAATGTAATAGAAATTAATTGTACTTAGAAAAAAAATTAAGCAATGGGTAGACACTTTGTATGAAAAACGTTTTGCTCGCTCTTTTTTTTCTATTTTATACTATAAGATTCGTAAGACGGCGGTCGTGGGTTCGAATCCCAACTCGTACTAATGAGTTTTTCGGAACTTATGTACGGGATATCATTTGATATTTGCCGTTAGCTTGAAGAAAAAACATCCTGAGGAAACCTACATAGGTACATCCACGAAGAAATTCAAAGGTGTATGTGAAGTCCCCAACCCGCACTGGGCCAGCGGTGGGACGTATATAGGCTGATTTATTATTATTCTCTTTATGAAAGTTTCTTCTTAGGCTAGGTTTTTACAATCCTTACTAATATTATAAATGCGAAAGTGTGTGTGTGTGTTTGTTTGTCCTTCTTTCACGTCGCAACGGAGCATCGTATTAATGTGATTTTTGTATAGAGATAGATTAGAGGCTGGAGAGTGACATAGGCTACTTTCTCCAGCGGGAAAACATCTAAATCCCACGGGAAAATTCCATATGTTACATTTTCCTATATCCACGAGGGCGAAGCCGCGGGCATGATGCTAGTAATTATATAAAAAGTAAAATATAAAACTATGCATAAAATCGTTATTATTATTTTTTATTTCTTTTGAGTTTATTTTAACTTTGATGACTGTAACATAATTAAATCACATGTGCCTTACCAACTAAGAAACAGCGGAGCTAGCCTCTTAACACCGCAGGGGCCGTAGACAAGGTTACAATCGACAAGCGCTAACGCCAATAGAGAATAATAAAATGTAGGGGAATGACAGATGCCGACGAAACACTTTTCGTTAACATCTGTCATCCCCATACATTTTATTAGTTTTCTATTGGCGTTAGCGCTTGTCGATTGTAACCTTGTCTAGGCCCCCAGGTATTTTATTCTTAAAACGAGGTGAACCACTTTCTGATTGAATAAATAAAATAAATAAATATTTGGGGACAATCTTACACTAATCGAGCTAGTCCCAAACTAAGCAAAGCTTGTACTATGGGTACTAGACGACGATATGCGTACTTACATAGATAAATAAATACTTAAATTTTGGGCCAAAAGGGACGGCACCTTGGAAAGGACGGCAACAGGACGGTATGGCATTAAAAGGGACGGAAAACCGTCCTTTTTGGGACGATCTGGCAACACTGATAAATACATAGAAAACATCCATGACTCAGGAACAAATGTTCGTGCTCATCACACAAATAAATGCCCTTACCGAGATTCGAACCCGGGACCTCTGGCGTAGGCAGGGTCACTACCAACTAGGCTACAGAGGTCGTCAATTGATTGCTATTATTATTATATTAATATCTAAAGTTACAGGGCATATATAATAAACACCCATAAGATAATCATTGCTGGAGTATTTAGTAACCCATATGTACGATCATAAACTTTTACATAGATTCAGATCTAAACTCAAATCAGGAATAGTTTAGAAAGTAGAAATGTTTGTAGCGCAAGTACACTAGGAAGTGTTAATAAAATAACCGCTAAGGCAATGAATCAGAGGATCGAGACTGCGAAATGTTTATATGCCTGAGGGTTATTAATATGTCTCCCATCTAACCACCTCAAGGCTTAATTCACTTTAAAATAACTGGTATCGCGTCCTATATGGATACTTCGGGGCAAGAGATAAAAAAGAAGAAAACGAAACAACTTGCCCGCCTTTTTCTAAGTGTCCTAAGGCCACTCACGTTGTTTGTAATACGCATAGCGCGATCGCTTCGAATTGCACGTCGAAGGAAAACAAAGAAGAAAAGAAACGGGTAGTGTATATACGCGAAATAACTTACCCGTCTCTTTCTAAGCGTTATAATTAGATAGAGATGGATAGTATATCTCGCGCGCGAGTTAGCTCACACGCGGTCTTGCACTAGCACTAGCAATGCTGGTTGCTACGAGGTATACATAATTTCATTCGCATCACATTACAACACATCAGCCCATTAGGCTGGAAGTAGGCTTCCCCCAGGGTACGCCACTAGACCCTCTCCCGTTTTTGCCATCCAATCACTACCAGCTAGCCTAGCCTCCTTAAGACATCGGTCCATCTGGCCGGAGGGCGTCCAACACTACGTTTGCCAAGCCGTGGCCCCCACTCGGGAACCATCGGTTCCGGAACAGATGTGACCAGCCCACTGCCACTTCAGTTTGCTGCACTTCTGAACTATGACAGTCACTCTGGCTTTATTGATTATGCAGCCATAAACTTTATCATTAAAGACATCATCAATTTAAGTGCAGTGCGGTGTAGCTTGATGCAGTTCTTTCCATCTTTGCCGGTCAGAGGCCAGCTTTTTGATGACCTGGTAACGACACGACTTCTACATGCTCCTTCAAGTATTTGGTTAATTTAAATATAACTTTTCCTCGATCTTCCTCTCGCTCTCTCACGATCGGAACGATATAATAAAAAGGCTGTTGTCTCTGGCATCAAAAAGATGGCTGATCTTAAACAGCAGGCGGTCTTATCTGCGAGAAGCGATCTATTTATGACAATCTTATAAAATCTATAAATTTATCACCCTATAAAAAGTAGTAGCAATCTTTATAACTTCATAGAGTCCGCAAATCGTAAAATGAACACGAAATTTCAGTTCATTATACACTATACACTCATATCAAGACAGTAAACATTTTAGTATTTCGATCGTGTTTACAGCCCACCTCATTTAAATGTCGTAAATTCCTTTTCATATGTTTCTCACTGGGACTCAACTTGAAATGGAAGTAAGTGTATATGAAGTTCATCGGCGCTTGCGACGTATGGTCTGAAAAACATATCACGGTTTATCAGTTTATCACAGCACACTTTATGCGTGCCTGGTAACTGTCGCTTGGAGCTTGACTTAATAAAACTTCAACTTTAATCATTGACGATGATGCAATTGATTCGATAGTTTCGATGAAAGCCAATGTAACTAAAAGGTTAAGGTTCTGGTTCTACTAATAATTAAAAGGTTGAACTCACGTTCAATTGTCTACCACCAAGCGACACATAGGATACCGCCGCGAGAACACTTATCCTGATGCTGGTCGAGTGCGTAAAGTGCAAGAAATTGCATGCAAGTTTCAAAAAGGTTTACACGTAATGAGCATTCTAGTGAATGTTACAATACAGGTAAAAGCTCACAAAATAAACAGTAACGTTTTAGCATCTTCGCATCCAGTACAATAACGCCTACAGAATGCTGTTGAGACTTCCTATGTGGTGCAGTGCCTAGGGAATGTTCGCGGACGCTCACACGAACAGGTTCCACGCGATCATAAGAAAAAAAATTGCATCGTTGATGGACCGTGTCAGGGGGAGTCAAAACAGCCTTTTGATGGTGATGGCGGATAGGTAAAACTGTCCCATCCTTTGTCACTGGGTGGCACAGATCAGGACATTAGTAAGTTATATAAAATAGCCGGGATCTGTGTCACCCCGCGTTTTGATTTGTTGTATTTTAATTTTTATTTTATTTTATCTTTTTTATTAATGTGTAACTAACATAGATAAAACTTCCTACTGTAACTAATTCGATATGGATATTAATCTGATATAAAGAAATTGAATTGAATTGAATTAGCGAGTATTCTAGCGAGCGTCCTAGTGACTCTAACTGTGATGTTAACAATACTTCTAATTCAATTAAAATAACAGGTTGTCATTTAGTTTCGTTTTTACGAGGCGTTTATGGAGCATAAAGTAGACTAAGGACCACGTGGCCGGAGGGGAAAATATACGGAACAGTAAAAAAATTATGTTTGTTGCTGATTGTGACAGAATATGGAAAAAGTGATCATCAATGACGTTGTAAATTGTCATTTGTTTTCTTTGACAGGAAACGCTTATCATCATATTATCAGCCGACAGAGGTCCACTGCTGGACATAGGCCTCCAAAGAGTGCCACAATGACCGGTCCTGCACCCGCATCCAGCGGACTCGCGTGACAATATTTGGTACCTAAAAAGAGATACCTGAATAGAGATTATCCCATACATACTTACAAACTTACAAAGCTCCAATATCACAGACTTTTCCTCAACGCATAGTACAGATAACCATTCAATATGCGTGCCTAATATGATATTTGGAGTCTCGACCAATCTTTATTGCTCCAATCCTAAAATAGGTTCTTTCAGAAAATAAATACATATCCACCCGGCCTGATTACCACACCATACGATAAAGAACAACATAATTTTATTCTATAAAATCGCCAGTCGAATTGAAAAACTACACTTGAAAGTTACCTAAATTCGCTATGGAAATACTATACGAAATTGGTAGGCAAGTATATTATATTAGGATTGCCTGCCTTTTTTTTATTAGAAAATCTAAATCGAAAATTTTCGCAAGAATCGGTTGAGAAATGCGACCTGTAGGGGAAGGCGACTGTCAGAGAGCAATGGCGGCGTCTTGTGAAGCTTGCTACCAACACCTGAAATGATGACCACGACCACTCTTTCAAGAGAGAAACGACGAAGAAGAAGAAGAGAGGAAAACAGCAGGGCATCTGGGCATCCGCATTCCGGACATACGAAATAATTTTGACCTAAGCTGAAACGCAGATCACAGAAACTAGTTTCCAACCTAGATATGGCGTATCCCATTGAGTATACAAAGCTTCATGTGATCTGTCAGTCTGTCTGTCTGTCTTCTACCTCTACACGCTCAAACCGCTGAGCCGATTAATTGTAATTTGTGTAAAGTGGATTCACTGAAAATCAGCGTCGTGGCTCCCGATGCTCCGTGCTGAGTGGACTTCTTTTGTGATTTATTTTCAGTTTTAAGCAGTTTGTATGTAATGTTTTGGTTGTGTTTTTCAAATAAATCATTCATTCATTCATTCATAAAGATGAAATTTAGTATGAAGATAGTTTGAATCCTGGGGAAGGACATAGGTTAGTTGTTATTTCGGAAATCATCCCCTAAGGAGGTGGAATGGGGGGTGAAAGTTTGTATAGAGCTATGATATAAACGAGTTCCATGCGGACGGAGTCGCGGGCAGAAGCTAGTTAGGACATAAATATCTGTACAGAACTCTACTGTCAATGTCATAAAGGCGTGTACAGATATTTATGTACTTATTTATGTACGCATTAATACCCCAGACGTACACAACAAGAAAGATGCAAATGAAGGATAACTTTGCAGTGGAAGTACCATAAGAGGGTACCTACTATCTAAGTGGCTTAGTTTTGCTTATCTTTATAGCTTGTTGTGATGACGGTACGCGCAATTCAATTTGTATAAATAAGGATTAGCAAGTTATATTATCGGACTTGGAAAAATGACGTAATAGAAGCTAGATTTTGCTGTCAACAGTGCCCGCAAAGAAGCTTAGGAATATTATTATTATTATAATTTGTGAGTTAGGGTGGTCCACGTTTGTTTGTATGGGAATAATTCAAACTGTAGGTAGAGCCAACTCACCCTCTTATTTTGTTACACATATTATAATTATAAAATACTGAAAGTTTATATACTACTAACAGTTTATATCAACAATAAAGCGGTGTTCAACTACTCCAAAGTTTGATATAAAAAGTATTTTTTGCTGCCGAAACAAGGAATTAGTAAATAAAAAAATACAGGTTTTTTCATGCAATTATTCTCATTTATTTCACTGTTAACACATAATCCTACTAATATTATAAATGCGAAAGTTTAGATGTTTGGATGTTTGGATGTTTGTTACTCACAATCACGCTTAAACGGCTGAACCGATTTGAATGAAATTTTGCACGTAGATAGTTTATAGCCTGGATTAAAATATAGGATAGTTTTTATCCCGAGTCCACGCAGACGAAGTCGCGGGCGGAAGCTAGTATTTAATAAGTATTCGTGTGAGCTGCTATACGCAATATACATATCATGGATAATCACAATCAGCCTACCTAACACGAACTCGTTTATATGTCAGCCATAAGGAATTCGTAAGTTAAGGCAACCGAGCGAAGCGAACGAAGTTCTATTCTATACTTCAGCTTAAGTCGAAAATCGTTTCTCCGGTGTTAGGTGTCCCGCGGCCCGGCTGTTCCCCTCTAGGGTCCCATTTCTCAATCAATTCTCATGAAATTTTGTGAGCAGGTACAGTAAATATATTATAGGTTTTGTTGGCGATCCTTTTTTTTTTATAAAAAGGCACGCGTGTTCTTCAGCTCACAGAGCCTCTAGTTAGAAATACAAAGTCGAATTTATAATTATTTTTTTACAAAGGCAAAGCATTACGAAACAAAATCTATAGATGATATAAAATAGCAAGAAAATAGTTAAGTGATATTGACGTGTCTTTCTTGACAGTGACTGTCTTGTAAAAGTATTATTGCTGCCTACTCGCGGAATAAGATCAGCCTGCCCCAAAAGTATAACCTACCGTTTATCATGCGAGTATCAGTTTTAGTTAAAATTTTCTGTTTTCATTGTAATTGATGCAGACGTAGGCTATCCTATCTCTTGATAGTAATGCTTTTTTAACCACAGGGTTGAACAGCTGATTTACAATCACACATAATAGAAAACCATAAACAATGGTAGACAACAGGCGGTGTTACATAAGACTAAGTATAAATAAGTTTACTAACTACGGATACAAATCATGTCATCGTTTAAGTTTTCTCTCCATAAAAGTACAAATAAACGCTAGAGTTAGCTCCAGTCTATTGTTGAACTCGATTAAATTTAGCACCAATTAAAGTCCCATTTGGTCCATTGACGACGGCACTTTGATAGCTAGAGCAAGATAGGCAGACAGACATACGACTGCGAATAATATAGATGCTAAATGGTTTGTCCGATTTATGATCTACTGAGACTTAGTCACTCAGGCCTCGTAAAACAGTGATAAAGAAAAAGCTTTGTTCGTTTTGAGTACTCTTGAAGTTATGGGAAGTATTTATCTGTACAATATACCTAGAGCCTATTTCATTCTATTAAATATAATGTCAGTTTTACGCTGTAGTTTAGTAAGACTTGTGGTCAAATGTGTATTTAAAACGAGTGTTAAATTTTATCTGTTGTAGTCATCTTTTCGTGCTACACTCAAATAATAAAATTTGCACTCTGCTCAATATTTCCGTTTATACTCAATGCTAGAAACGTATAAAGAATTGTTAATTAACATGTTCATCTAAAATAAAATTTATTTAGGATAGATAATTAAGGAAACATTAAATCTTGATAACTTACAAGATTGTCTTGTCAAATCAAAATCGCCGATTAAATTAATCTTATCATGCAATAAGTTAACAAGTTAATTCGACAATTACCTGCGTTGTAGACCACACGCGGATTGAAGCAGGCTGTCCTCCCGCGCAGTGATCTATGGCCCAATGTTGGGATAAGTAAATCAAGCGTATGAAGTGTGTGGGCGGTAATACTGCCTTGCGGGACGCCTTGCGGTAGCCTCTCTGACTCACCGCATCCTAATGAGAAATACGGAAGAAAGTCTATCAAGTACCAGATAAAATAACGTTTGGAACAGAAGTGTCGTTCATTAACATAATTATATCCGATAGCGTTAATTATAATTAAAAATTTAGATAATTTATGAACGAACTTATCGACGTATTAAACCCACGTACTTGAATAGGTCGTAGAAATTTGGTCATTTTATTATCGACTTCTTAGCTTTTTAATCGGATATTTGATCATTCATGATGTACTGACTGATATGAGATTAGTGAGATTTTTTCTGTTCTTATTGTATTAGATGGATATTATTTTCATCAAACTGGAAACATTGTGTAGTTACACTTATTTTTAGCGAAAATGAAAAACGAACTGCTCGAAATGCTGCTGCTTAGTACCCCAACTTTGGCAATGTTCACAGGAAAGTGGAATCTACTTCTCCGTATGACCCTTTTACGTAATCGTCGCCAACTTACTACAGCTGTACTAAAATCTCCCGAAACAAGTGACAAGCTACTAAATTGTATTTAGAAGCCGGTGGATCCAGCGTGGCCATTAAGTACTTTGTGGTCTCGACAAGCGTTAAGACGACAAGGGTGCGTGGGCGCACCACTGTTTATTATTTTATCTCGATTGTGGTCTTGGTGTTTGCTGTCAGGCTAAGTGCTGTAGCTTTATATAATGCTTGTTTGACGTCGGTAAGTGTTGATTATGGGGGAATTACGCTAATGGTGATCTAGTTTGGCCGTTCGTGGATTCATCACTACTGATGGGGAGGGTTGGAACAACTCTTTCTATTTGCTTTGATCTTTGTCAGTTTGGACTGTCGTCGTAAGAATCGACAGTTCCAGGAATTGTCTGCACAGAAACCATAGGTACTTGTGTTTATGCAACACATATCGTTCTAGTTTTTATGTTCAGAGACTTCATCCATATATTTGGATTGTTCTCATTTATTTTGTCCTCGCTGTCACTGCAGTGGATGCAGTTATAAAACGCGAATGTAATTAAGTACTAATAACGAATTTATTCTTCTAAATAAGAAGTATTATTCAAATAAATTAAGCGTAACATTATACACGAGGTAGTGATATCCACGGCTGTGACATTTAGTACAAAAACGAGAATAGCCCCTTTCCGACGTCCAGAGCGAATTTCAATTCCACTATTGTTTAATGTAAACGTACATCACAATATTGAATAATTAGGTTATATAAATATGCGTTTTATGAGACATGAAATAACTACTTCAATATGCTGTACGATATATGAATATGATTTTTCAGTCCCAACACACTAAACAAGTTTTTGATTGTCGAGGCATTTAACAATATATAAACTTGATGCGCATATTAGCTCAACTAGATAAGTACGTAATTAAATGTAAAACAAAATGGCTGATTTGACTAAAACAGGCATTTAAGGCTTGTATACCCGCTAAAGTCCTTGAGCGTATGGGCGGAGCCTCGACCCTCTCCCCGCGCAAGTCGCACAACCCGCCGTCGTTTATTAAGAGTTACATAGATTAAGTTACAGACGCGTCATAGCGCATCGTTACCAATGCAAGGGTGGACGTGGGTGGGTGACATTCGTCATGCTTAATTGAAACGTGATATTTGTCATACATAAATTACATAATTGATTAAGTTCAAAAATTATGTCTCTACTTTTATAATACTATTTACTTACGATTAGTGTAGTTCCGTCAGCACGGCTAGCACGAGACGGCCGCGACATACACTCGATTTTTCTCGCACTATCGGTCTCTCTCTTATTAGAACATTAGGAAAGAGAGGTATAGTGTAAGAAAAATCGAGAGTTCATACTCGCGACATCGCGGCCGTCTCATGCTAGCCGTGCTAATGAAAACGAAATTCGTTCGAATAACTCTGTCGCTCGAACTAGCAAGCGCGACAGAGAGGGAGATACACGAACGAAGTTCGGTTTCGTTTCGCGGTAGGCCCTCAGCACGCCTAGCACTAGACGGCCGCGACATACTTTCGATTTTTCTCGCACTATACCTCTGTTACTAAATATTCTAATAAGAGAGAGACGGATAGTGCGAAAAAATATAAAGGTAATAATAATAATCCACACCTACTGTTGCCCTTAGGCCATTTTTTAATGTCGCTATTAATAGGGGCCCATCTAGCAGTTAGCGAGTTACCGTCTGCCAGAGATAAAATGTGAAACAGTTTTAATGGGCAGGCGTCCGATGTTTCATCCAATAGCCCAGCTGGGCTATTGGTTGAAAATGATGGACTAGTAGCTACTAGTCCATCATTTTCAACCAATAACCCGTTTTATTTAGATTCCATCAACTAGCAATAGACTCTTACACCCCAGCGGGTGCTGTTTCTGTGTGCGTCCCATGACACGGGCAGAGACAGCATCCGCTTGGTGTACTCCTTGCATTTCATTAACACGTTCACTGCGGCTCAAAATATTGCTAACTTTCAACTATTGCTGTAAGAGGTCTTTACGCCTTAACTGTGCCATTTCACCGGTGCGGTTAGGGGCCTTAAGACCACTCAAGGAACAAGAATATTAAAATGCTTTTTTTCTCATGAAATTTCCAAATTTGTGAATGATACTTATATAAAGCTGTTGCTAAAGGACTGTTTTGTCTTGTTTTGGCTTCGCCCGAAGTTCTGATGTCAGAATATGGAATAATGCCAAAAAATAATTTGGAGGCTTTTAGACCTCTTACAGCACTGAATTTGAGGTACATTTGTATTTACTTCTAGTGAAGTTCCTAATAAAAATGCATTTTATCGATAAATCAAAAAACTTTATTATATACTGTAAGTGCAGAATCGCATGTGACTGTTATAGCAACATTTAAGACACAGTGGCTTGTGTGTGAGAAACACGGCAATCGTCTACAGGCTGCGGTGTCCGCTTACCATCAGGCGGGCCGTACGCTTGTTTGCCATCGTCGTTGTATATAAAAAAAGTATAAGTATTATTTAATTTACGTGCCGGTGCAGTTGTACCGTTTATCGGTACTCGAGTTACAGACAAACAAACAAAGCCGCATACATACGTATGAACTTTAAATCATATAAATATAGAACGACGACGCCGTCCCCCTGACTAATAAAACTCACTCGCTTCGCTCGCTCAGTCAATTAAAAACAGGGTGTTTACCTTGTATGTTGGTTATTTTGACCCTAATAACCAATCAACCAACCAACCAACCAACATACATGGTAAATACCCCTTTGATAGTAGTTATAATGTTAGCTTAAAATCATAAATAATAAATAAAGAAAAGCTTAAGAAATAAATAAACAAAAAATACCTTACCGTCATTGGATGTGTTTTTTAGTAAATCCTTCAATAACTGATTCCAAAAATATCTTCTTTGGCATTTTAGTCTGCATGTTGAACACCACCCGCGTAAAGCAGTACCAAATAAGAGCTCCATCATAAGTATCATAACTTTTCGGAACCATTTCAAGCCTCATTGTAGTGAAGTATAATAGGTCGATATTTGGTCTCTGTAATCTATTCCTTTTTTATTGTCATTATACGTAACAACGCATTTAGGTTTTTTATATCGACCCGTGCACATCACTGGGTCATAGTTCGAGTATCACAGACACAGACAGGTGCGGGAAGGGGCGGATAAGCCCGTACTACCTATATGAGGTCTTTAGACCCCCTATCCGCACTGGACGCACACTTTTCACTCTCAGTGCGATTAGAGGTCTTAAGACCTCCTGCGTGTTTTAAAGTGTCAAAAAATTCTACGTTATAATAGAAATCGAACCATATATTGGACTCTTTTCTACCTATACAATTCTATAAGCTACGAGGTCCGCACCAGAGCGAAACCACAATATTTTTGCCCGCACAGCCCGGGAGTACTAGCAGGGGGTCTTTAGACCTTATATCGCAGTGAACGTGTTAAATTGTCAAAAGGGCCTCTACGTGTTGGCTCAGAGCTCCACGCACGGACATCATTGTCCCGTGAGCGGGAAAGACATATAATCCATACTATCCATACTTCCATATCCATACGCCATACTAATACTATAAATGCGAAAGTGTGTCTGTCTGTCTGTTACCTTTTGTGTAAGTGTAAGGTTGTTAAGTTTTAAACCAATTTTCGGTATATTTATTACGTTCTACTTCCTTGATTTGATGATGATGGCGTGTACAGTCAGCATCAGATAGTTAGTAGCATCCAAAGTAGCCAAATATATCGTAACACATTCCTTACTCCTACTTATAGTAACAAAGACGATTTCGATGAATGTACGTTCCGATATATTTGGCTAACTTGGCCGCTACTAACTATATTATGCTGACTGTACAGAAATCGGCCTCGGGTAAATATATACTTATAGATTAGTTGTACGTTAACCATACTTTGTTTCATATCAAATAATAACTCTGTATCGAACTTGGAGTTGGCATGCAACCCATAGGTAGATTTACAATATTTGCCAAGCCCACTATTTTTATTAGAACTTATTCTATTAACACTTGACAGTCATTAATACGAGCAGATAAAACAATATTGTTAGTAGGCAATAGATATTGTAAATATATTTACTAATAAAATGTCTGGTTTTAGCGATTTCCCAATTTTGATACTGTTTAGATATTTGATACTTTGATAGAATAGGTATTTACTTGTGTATTCTTTTTCCTCTTCTCTTGTAAAATTTCTTGATATTACGTATTTTCCTCCTGCGCTTTTTTAACCCCAAAGACCCAAAATAATTATAAATAATTGAAAAATTTGTTAGACCTAAGCTAAGACGTAGGTCGTAGACGTAGGTTGTAGTAACATACAAACTTACGATACTAGAGTTAGTAGTAACTCTAGTATCGTAAGTTTGTATGTTACTAACAATGTATGGGCAAACTGGCCTGAAATAAAGAATTTATTATTATTATATTAATATTATCTCTTTATTCTTATTTCATCTTAAGTTAGGATTTTACAATAAATTTATAAAAAGTAAAATATAAAAAATATATACAAAACATAAAATCATTATAAAAACCTAACCTAGGGTACCGCCGACAGCGAGGCGGGGCCTAAGCTGCCGGTGGTCAGGGCGTCAGAGACAGGAACCTCCTGACTATCCGCGCAGTATCCAGGAGTACCGCCTTCTGTATTTGACCCTTGATCCAGCCATCTAGCGAAAGTCTCTTGAGGTGATGGTCGAGACTCTTCGCTATTAAACCGTTCGCCGAAACTTAATATTATTATTATTATTATTATTACCCGTGTGGTGTCGGGTTAGAATAGCACCACCCCCTTTCTTCCCGTGGGGGTTGTAAGAGTCGACTAAGGGAACGGGGTTGAAGTGTGTTGTGGGCGATGGGCTAGCAACCTGTCACTGCTATATCACATTTTGTCGATCTTTTATACCCACATTTATGCTAACAGTGGCACTGGACACAGGTTTCATGTGCTCTGCCTACCCCTTTTAGGGATAAAGGCGTGTATGTATGTATGTATTATTGTTATTATTATTATTTCCCATCTTGAACTAAAAACAATATCTAACCTATACCTACGTAAATGTTAATTAGGTACAAATGCCAAAACAGTTAACTGACCATCCTGTATTTATACAAGAACCTTATTACAATGCACATAAAGTGCACGGATGGTCAGTCAGCTGTCTGGTCTATAGTACCTACTACTTTACAAACCACGAAATAGATTGTCCACTCTATACAACAAAATTATCTGTCACTAAAAACTAAACTATACGCAAATATTTATTAGTTACCTACTATACGATTCACAAAACGGATTGTCCACTCTATGCAACAAATATAGTCCACAATTTCGACAAATATTTAATTATTTCGGCGCAGCGCAAATTGACACAGGTCCGTCATGCAACGTGTCTCGTCCCGCACTGACCGTATGGATGAAAACGGGGAGGGGTAGGATCTTTGGCGGAATATTTCAGAAAACGAGATAATTTTTTAAGAAAATTAAGAAAGTAAGAAAACGATGCTCTTGTTCATTATTGTATGAAGAAAGTTATAAAATTTCATATTATTCTGATAAAAAATGGAGCAGTAAAATGGTTACAAGTGAAAAAATAGGGGTGACTTTAGATTTCTTTTTCTCTAATTTTTATTGTTAAAATGAAACCCGTCGCATATCTTGCAGATTATGATATATTTTTTCCGACAGCAAAAATGTTACGTTATAATGTATAAAACGGTTACAAAACAACTCATTTTCACGAAAATTTCGAATGTGGAGCCTTAACCGGTAAATATGCAGTTTGCTGTCGTTTACTAAGTTAGCGCACTATTTAAGTTTAATGTCTCTCAAAGGCTTAGAAGCTATTATTAGGAGACTAAATTTCATGTCATGATAATGTGTTATTTATGGCCAAGAAGTATTTAACATGATATTCATCTTTTTTATACCCACATTTATGCTAAAAGTGGCGCTGGAACATAACTTTCATGTGCTCTACCTACCCCTTTTGGGAATAAAGGCGTGAATGTATGTATGTATGTATTATGGATGTTGAGATGGATGACAAATTACATTATGGCATGTAATAGTTATGGATTACAATGATTATTGAAAATGAGATTATTGATATCGATATTATGGACTACATTAAACAAAGATTCTGGCATATATATAATATGGTAAACAATGAGTATGGCATATGAAATTATAGAAAACAACTTTATGGCAGTTGAATAATATGGCAGATAAAATTCGGCCAAATGAAATTCTGGCAAGCAAGAGTATACCTTGAAAACCATCAGTGCGCGCCTCCGCGAATATCCTGGAAGCACTGCACATTAATGAACATCAAAATATGAAAACCTTATCTGTGTCTGTAAAGCAAACAGCTCTATCTATTTGATTCTATCCAGCGCCGCCTCCTTGATTTCCTTTTACAACATTGTTGCTATCTTTGTAATTTGTTTCATTTAGATTATCCTTCACTTCCATTGGTTGACTTGAATATCTTCTATTTATATACTCTATATATCTACTTCTATATACTATATGCTATTTTACGGTAGCTGAACGTTTAATAGAACTAGCAGATTCGATTGGAGGCAATGTCATTAGTAGTGTCAAATAAAAGTTTGCATTACATTAAAGTTCGTGAATTTTAAAAATGATGTGCTCCTATTATGTAAAACTGTTGAAAGAACTTAAAACCGTCATTAGGCGACTTCCACGCTAGGTGGGGCGTGGACGGTGGTATGCGGTTGTAGGTACATATTTTATACTTGACATGAGCTTACTGATGTACATATTTCCTCAGCCTTCGGTATACTGTCAGTGTTACATTTGCGCAAGAGTAGGTACCTAATATCATGCGCAGAAGCGGGTCGGTGCGGGCCAGCGGATACCTTCTCCGCACCGAAAAATGAGGAAATCGCCTCCCCTCGCTGCTTTCTCGCTGTTTGTTTCTTTGAAAAAGACAGTTTAGGGCATTACCGGGAAAAACGCTAGGTTAGATGATGGTAAGGAAAGTCACGCTTTATTTGCAAACGCTATATAGAAATGGAAAGTTCACGGCGCCTACGCAGCCGATCTGCATTTTAATAAGGGGCATTATTCAGTTTGTCTTATTGATGGTAATGCATAACCTGGCTGCCACGTGGTGAATACAATGAGAGAGATTTATGGTATCGAAGACCGCTGGGACGCGGGACTAGTCCTTGATACAAGAACTGTTGAATTGTGTTCGGAAATCAAATGTTATTTGATGGAGATAGTTTAGACGAGCGGTGAAACACGTGACTTTCTGGAGGTCGTCGGTTCCAAGTACCTACTTCGAATAGTGGCTTTGAGTTTTTCAAAAAAACTTACCTAGAAATTATCATGTGGCATGGAAAATATCAAGCAGGATCTTTTCAGTGCAGGAAAGCATCGCGAGGAAACCGGTCTAATCCTAATAAGGTCTAATTTTCCCTCTGGGTTGGAGGGTCAGATGTTTTCGTAAAACTGCCTTTGCTACATTTTGGGATTAGGTAAGCGGACCCCATGCCCCTTTAGGGCACAGACGACGGGAAAACGTTGGCATGATGATTTTAATGTTGTGCTCATACGGCAATATTGGCACATTCATCTTGTGAAAAGTTATTTTCATGATTGTGATTCTCGAAAATGTCACAGAGTGCAATATCCGGATGAATCATATATGTTAAGGTTACTTGTCTTTTGTAAGTGACTTTTATATGAAAACCAACCCGCATCAAAATTTAATATCAGTAAAAATTAAAGAGCTCAGCGTTCATCAGAATGATGGTCTACAAAACTGTCCCCAACAATCGCCAACGATTTGTTTATTAAAGCGTAATCTGGCCCAAATTATTGCGTGTTTAGTAAATAAAATACCATAAGTACACCACAGAAAATACCATTAAAGGGATTATAGCTATGAATATACAATTCAAATGTAGCGGAGATACGAGCTTTCATGCAGATGTGTGTTTGTGTAAGCTCCTTGAATTTACAACGACACCCCATCAAATTTACTGTTTTAGTAACGTCATAATATATTAAGATCAGTAGAAGAAGCAGAAGGTCTCGACCCGAAAAATATTTATTATACTTATACTTACGTACGGAATATTTTCGGTGAAGGAAAACATCGTGAGGAAACCGGTCGAATTCCAGTAAGATCTAGTTTTCCCTCTGAGTTGGAAGGTCAGGTGGCAGTCGCTTTCGTAAAACTAGTGCCTATGCCAAATCTTGGGATTAGATGGCAAAGCGGACTTCGGGCGCCTTTAGGGCATAACCGGGAATAACGCTAGATGAAGTGTATTTTGCATATTCAATTCAATTCAATTCATTTATTGCAATTATCATGTTCATCATACAATTGTAAAGGTATTAACATTATATTAGTGAGTAGGTAACTATTAAGGTAAATCACAATGCTCGACACCTCAATGCCTAATAGTGGACGCATATTGTTCACCTCTAGTGTTTTGGTATAAGTGTCATGTATTAGGACAGTGTTGGGCACTCGGACGTTTACCTCACCTAATGTAAACTTTAAAAAAAACCAGTGAGTAACAAAGTTACTTGATAAACGCGGTAATTAATTACCAAGGCAAGAAATACAGCTAATTCTCCAAACCCTTGATTTTGGGGTAATAGTCGAGATATACTCTATCTCTAAATTTTTATGCAGAATAACTCCCAAATTTATATAAATTGCTATCCGGGTCACACAGAAATGTACCTGTCGTTTTACCTGTTCTCGACGATAAGGGTGTAAGGTGTAAGTAATAAAACTCATAATGTTGAATTTTCCCGAAAAATGATTAAAAATATTGACAAATCGAGAAAAAAGTCAAGCAGGGGATTTAATAATCACAGTTTATAAGTGTCCAAAAATGTGAGAGGGGGTATATTATGTCCCTTTTCCGCAAAACACACCTTCATACTTCCTTGTCATTTACTCCGACCGAGCGTTTTCTCTCTCTAGCAACCAATATTAAAATGGTTGTAGCTTTGTAATTCTTTGAGATATCTGAATGGGATTTCCGTCACCAGGCATATTTTTTGCCTTCTTTCTTTAAAAGTTATAATACATTTTGAGCCTACTCCCTTGTTAAAGATTATCGGATCATAAGATACTTACATAGATTTTTGTATATAATTTTCCTGTAACATTCGGTTACAGAGGCGAAGAAAATAAGCTATGCTAGGATTACAGAAATTTACGATACAGGTGGAATATTTTAGAAACAAATAATAGAAGTAAACGAGGCCGATATTTCGTGGATATTTTAAGTTTCGTTATGGATGTAAAGATGCCACTCGACACACTATGGCACCTGCTTGTGGTAGTAGACGAGTGACAAGCTGAGAGCGGGCCATCACAAAAGCGACTTCTCGTTCGCGTTGAGAATTCTACGCTGTCAAGTAGGTACTATTTCCTATTTTACTTGACGACAATTTTTTTTTTCGTAGAAATAACCTGCGTGCATGCTACCCAATCACCGGGGGATGAGTGGGTTATGTGGTCTATCCACTTAAAACTCCACCGTGCCCTGCATCTGCGCTCTCATGCAGGTGACTCCAGGATCTCATGCTGAAGCACTGGAGCCCCCTCGCGCCTCGCCACATTTGGCTCATCCTAGGACAAAGAGATGTTGTCGCCTTCCCTGGGATTCTTGAAGATCTAGCAATGTACAAACTACAACACAATTAATTGACCATCCTGTATTTATATAGAACCTTATTACATTGTACATAAAGTGCACGGATGGTCAGTTAGCTGTGTTGTCGATAGTATGTCGCATTGTCATTATCGGATAAGAATTTTCAAGCTGGTGAAATGGGGATAACCATGTTGCAACACATAAGTCGGTAATTTAGCGACGATCTGTGGGTGCATACGGTAGACAAGCTCTATCCCACTTTAGCTTGGGTGGGCTCGAAAATTAGAAATACGGATCTTAAAGCCTGGCCTTAGTTTTAAGCGTTCATCTAACTTAGCTAAAATTCTTCTTACTTTAGCTAAAATTCCGTCGGACTTGTATCTATTTGTCTGCCGCTTTGACATTTTCGTTTGTGAGAAAGTGACGAAACATATTTTAGCTAACAGAGACGTTTGATAAGTTGTGTGAACAAGATTTTTTTACCACGCATAACCCTCTTACTCTACTTGCACGTGCAAGCAATATTGTCAGCAACATTCATCGAAGTGGTAAAAGTGAACAGTTGGCATGGAAATTGGCAACAGCGAAGTTACCTTCACATCTAATACAATACAAATACTCTTTTTCGCTTTCCAAGAAAACGATAGGTACATTAAGTTTAACCTAGATTTACTGTGGTAGAGAACGGGTGGATTCGCTAGCGCTAACAACTTACACCACATCACCGCCCCCATCCAAGGTTGACTCTTCTTATTGTTGCATCATTCCCGATAGCTGAAATAGACGTTTAGAAGTAATTAATTAACTTAATTGCATCGTTTTCCGCCTCATTAATATGGTGTTCGTATCTTTTATTGCATCCGAATATCTTTGTGCGGCGCTCCCACGTCCGACTATAATGGGAAGTCGGATAAAGGATTGGTGGATTGATTGGCTGCGGTTTTAAATCGCGCTTGATTAGCGTTTTTAGGATTCCGTGGTCAATAAGGAACCCTGATAGTTTCGCCATGTCCGTCTGTCCGTCTTCGGCTTACTTCAGTTACTGTAATTTGACATAGGCATATAAATCAATCACGCCGACAAAACAGTAAAAAAACTAGTTACCGAGTAATAGTAAAGGCCAACTTTTGTACAAATTCGGCCGACGCAAGCGGACCATTTACTTGGTGCGTGCGTGTCGATTTAACAAAGGCAAGTACGGAACCCTACACTGCGAGTGGCCCGACACGCACGTTACTTGGCCAGTTTTTAGGGTGCCGTACCCAAAGGGTAAAAATGGGACCCTATTACTAAGACTTCGCTGTCCGTCCGTCTGTCTGTCACCAGCTATGCCGAGACAGTTGAAATTTTCTCAGATGATGTATTTCTGTTGCCGCTATAACAACAAATACTAAAAACAAAATAAAATAAACATTTCAGGGGGGCTCCCATACAAACAAACGTGATTTTTTTTGCCGTTTTTATAGATAATGGTACGTAACCCTTCGTGCGCGAGTCCGACTCCCACTTGGCCGGTTTTTTAAAACTACGATGATGACAAACTAAGCGTTACCACCACGGTACCGCGCGGTTTCAGAGAAATTTCACCACGGTACCGTGCGGTTTCAAAGAAATTTCCTCGCTCGGACGCTCCGGTTGTGGAATGAGCTCCCTGCCGAGGTTTTCCCAAGGGACTACAGTATGGGGTACTTCAAAAAAGGAGTGTAAAAATTCATAAAGGGTCGACAACGCGCATGTAACACCCCTCGAGTTGCAAGCGTCCGTAGGCTAACCACTAACGGTAACCACTTACCATCAGGTGGGCCGTAAGATTGTTTGCCACCGGTATATAAAAAAAAACAGTGTACGGTCTGCCTGATGGGAAGTAGAGAGAGAGCGTAGCCTGTGGACGCTTGTGATCAATCACAGGCGCCTTGTCATCCCTTTAGTGATTTGAGGATTCATTGTAAATTTAAATAACAAACCGGCGACCACAGGCATTCATAGCCCGTCGCCACTAACCAACTGAGCTATCGGAACAATCTGTCTCGATCTGTTAGATTTTTCCTTTTATTGAAATTTAAAATTTCTTTAGCAGCGTTACTGCTTAATACAAAATTAATTTAGGTTGCATTGTGAAATGAATTATATTTTGTAATTTATACTTTATTGTATATTAATTTGATGGTTTACTATCCATTGAGCAACACTACGTCAATTCTAACATAAAGAAACTACCCTATTACCGTCAAATTTGTCAATGGTTAGCTGCTGTGAAGGGTTTACTATTGTATAACCGATTTTGTTTGGAAATTATCGTTTGACAAAAAACGCTTCATCAAATAATCACTTGGCAAACGAGTTATTGCGCAAAAGTTTCATTTTGCAAACGTTTACTTGACAAACACTCAATTAGCAATAAGTACATAACGTCTAATGTATTCAATAATAAAGTGTCAATTGTAAATTTTTCATTACACCAAATAATATGTTTGGCAATTTTATACACTTACCAAAATAATCACACACACAGTAACAGTAGGTATAATATTTAAAAAAATCGGTCCTGGCGCTTCGCCGGCCGCTCCCGCGGCACGCTCGCTTCGGTCGCTCGGCTCGCGCGCTGTATGGTCGCAGTTCTACCTAATACTCCTCCTCGCTTCGCTCGTCGTCGTACCAACACCGACCTGCCTTAAAGTAGAATTTGTGAAAGTTGAGAAATTATAAGTAGTATAAATTCTCAACTTTCACAGGGTCTACTTATTGCATGTGACACCATAATTAGCCTAATAAAAACCTAAACTTACCTAGTTTCCTAGCAGTAAGTAGTTAGTTTCTGTTGAAGTAAAATTACTTGCCTACTGACTGTATGAAAGTAGAATATGTAATAGTTGAGGCTCCTTTTAAACAAAAGAAACACATGTCAAATAATACATTAGTTGCTAAAATTTAATTTGTCCTAACCAGGGCCCGTAATTTTCATGCCGATGACATCAATTTGACGTCACGCTTCATATAGGATGATCCGAAATAGTTTTATTGTAAATAATTAATCATTCGTTGTCATTGTCAATCATTTTAATCATGTACAAATGACTTAGAAAAGTAGTCTATTTTTACACGTGGAATAAATAATACTTACGTATTACGCATGAACGCGAAGATGACTTAGATTTTCTTCGCATGGGAATTAATGCAAGAAGGATGGCGTGTTTTAAGTTAGAGAGGAATTCTGTTTTCTACGTAATTAGGGAAATGTGTTAACAATACTATTGAATAAAATGTATGTATAAAAACAAATCAAATATTTTTATTTACGTTTCTCGTATAAAGTAAGTATTATTTATTCCACGTGTAAAAATAGACTACTTTTCTAAGTAATTTGTACATGATTAAAATGATTGACAACTAATGATTAATAATTTACAATAAAACTATTTGAGATCACCCTATATGGAGCGTGACGTCAAATTGATGTCATCGGCATGAAAATTACGGGCCCTGGTCCTAACGATCATTTATAAAATGTAAATTTGCCTGTTGATTATTTGGTCAAATCAGTCATTTGGAGAAAGTTGTTGTAAAAAAAAATATTGTCAAAACACAATTTTGCTAATCATTGGTTGTTAAGTGTAAATTTGCGAAATGTTTTTTTGTCAAACGACAGGACACCGCTGTGAAGCTGCAATTGTGATACTACTTTGTACCCACTAAACCTATTCTGTGTGTATTTTTACCAATGTCTTGTATACAGTAAAGTATTTACATACATCATCATATCAGCCGAAAGACGTCCACTGCTGGACATAGGCCTCCCCCAAAGAGTGCCACAATGACCGGTCCTGCGCCACCCGCATCCAGCGGACTCCCGCGACCTTTACCAGGTCATCAGTCCAACTTGTGGGGGGCCTACCCACGCTGCGCCTTCCGGTACATGGTCGCCACTCGAGAACCTTTCCGCCCCAACGGCCATTGGTTCTACGTACAATGTGCCCCGCCTACTGCCACTTAAGTTTAGCGATTCGGAGGGCTATATCCGGTTACCTTGGTTCGGCTGCGGATAGCCTCATTTCTGATGCGATCGCGCAAAGAAACTCCCAACATAGCCCTCTCCATTGCCCTTTGGGTGACTTTGAGCCTTCTTATGAGGCCCATAGTAAGCGACCACGTCTCCGTGCCATACGTCATCACTGGCAACACACACTGGTCAAAGACTCTCGTCTTGAGACACTGCGGAATATTGGACGAACATACATACATGATACTTATATGCAGCTTGCCCATTAAATGTAACTCGTCTTAAAACCTTTGCTAGCGCTAGTAGACGACGTCGTGGTGGAATAATGTCACATCTGCCTACATGTGCCACAGACGGTTGTGACGTTACCGGTATACCGGTATGCGATCACTGTCATCGTTTTGTGTCTCGTTTATTTCTGGACAGCATGCGTCGCTTGTCCACGCCTGATCTAAACAATTTGTTAAACATGTTACGTTTATAACGTACGATGCAGTTTCTGCTTCTCTTCACACAACATGCATAATTTAACCCGACCAACGCGCGTCGTCTGTAGAACAATGTGTAAAGGGCTTATGACTCAACTCCGCTCCCTAATTAGGATGCTAAATTCAGGTAAGTGTCATAAGCCCTTTACTATTGCCCGTTAGGCGCACACGTGTCCCTCCAGCGCGTCCGACGGGTATCACGCGGATATGCCAGGTTATATTTTATTCCGCTACTCAGTCTTCTTTCTAATCAGTTACAGCTGCACGGGAAGCCAGTATTCAATAATAGTGATATACGACAAACATTAATGCTGCCGTGCGAGTATCACGATACCAGATGTGTCGGCGACGCGCTTCTGATACTTCTGGTATCGCGATACTTCTACGGTGTTTTTTCAGTCAGACTATTTTAGGCCCGATATAAACGAATTTTGAAATAAATGAAGTATTAGAAGCGCGTTGCCGAGTCTTTATTTATTTGAAAATTCGTTGTTTTGATAGATAGAAATGAACGCGGGTGTCTCACTCTCAACACAACACATACTCGGTAGCTCTGTCGACCTTACCCACCACCGGGGGGTTATCACGTAACGTTTCGACCGCGCGTCAGGACAATTCAACTGTCATTTTTCCATATAAAAAATTACATTATCAACCTAACGCACGTACCTACAATGCATTACGTGATCGACCTGCTGGAATACAAAACAACACCACATACCCAAAGAGCAAGCGGCGTTAATATGGCTGTTGCCGGGCATTGGGCTGTTCCAAATATTATGCCAGCTAGGCTGTTGTGTCTTAAATCGTAGCGTGGTCGTCTCAAACCCGTGCCGTGTCCTGTAAGCCTGCCCCTGTTCTAGTTAGTCACATATTTTTTTCTTTTTAATTACTTTTGTTGTTTTGATTGTTGTTGCGTAATTTGCATTCAAGGGGATATTCAAAGGATTCGCAAGCGTTCATATAGATTGGTGAAACAAAATCGCGTAGGAGACTGGGACTTTGATGTTGGTTGGTATCGGTACTAATCCTTACTAATATTATAAATGCGTAAGTGTGTGTTTGTTCGTCCTTCTTTCACGTCGCAACGGAGCGTCTACTAATGTGATTCTTGTATGGAGATAGTTTAGAGGCTGGAGAGTGACATAGGCTACTTTTTCCAGCGGGAAAACATCTAATTACCACGGGAAAATTTCAATATGTTACATTTTCCTATAACCACGCGGGCGAAGCCGCGGGCATCAGCTAGTCTTTCATATTTAGGGCCTTGACCGTCTAAGTTGTTTTGCGTTCCTGCCCTTATATTGCTGTTTTAGAGGTACCTATTCAAGACTGGTTATCCTCACAGCTCTACACGCCAATACAAAGAACGCAGGGTACTACATCAATCCCAAGAAGCATTTTTCCGATAGCAATTTTTTCCAGATTTAACGATGCCGAAATCACGTTCCGCGGAAGGAATATTTATTTGGGTTTTTCAGTATATAAAGAAAGAAAGAAAGAAAGAAAACATTTATTCGTGACAAAAAACAAACAAACTGTAGACACGTATACGCACATACACATTTGCCACGAAATCGTCACAACTCAGCGTAATGCTGGCAGCGCTGGTCTTCCGTTGTGGCCATACAAATTCATGAAAAGCAAAAATGATAATAATAATAATAACATTTACGTTACACCTGGCCTTAATGCCAGTTTTACTGCACGCTGCGCGTACGGTAAAACTCGCATTGTGACCAGATGAAGACGTAAAATCGTGTACTTACCGAGGGCGGTAATTCGTAAAGCCCCAGATCTCACCTTCGGTTCGGGCCACAAACACCTGCGATCTGGGCCATTCACGAATTCACCGCCCTAGGTACGTAATGTACTATAAAAAGACACCTAATAACTGACAATAACATGCGGTCTTGTGGTAGTATATAGTAACTATTTTTAATCGTATGCGTCGAAATTTTTGTTTAACGGAAAATGGCGTTCGGAATTCGGAAATTTCGGAATAATTATTGTTTCGGACAAATGATTCTCAGGAATTTTTCGTGTTCCCCGCAGGTACAGTGTATTATTAAAAATTGCATGTGTCCTTCCGGAAGTTCCATTTTGTTATCTCATTAGTCTGCTAATGCGATTAAGGGTATGCTTTGATTCGAGTCGCCCACGCCCCCTTGACAGAGACACACTTATGCCTTCTGCACACGAGAAAATTAGATGCGACACTCTTCGGGAATGGCTTTTTTGGACAAATTTCGATAAATACCTAACTTAGTGAAGTTTTATTTATATTTCATTAAGTGAGATTTTAGATGCGATACAATACTATATAGTATCAACTTGATTGTGTCGTACAACAATGTATTGTTTGATTAGGCTGAGTAAAAAAATAGGAAAATAAAGACCCAACTTTGGAATTTATTTTATCGAAGAAATTTTAGGCAATCATGTATTGATTTAATCAGATAAACAATCATATAGCTGATAATCAGATCTTATTGTTTCTTAATCTAGTCAGAACGGCGTTTCAAAGCACGCGATCATTTCCAATACCCCCTTAACGAGTTAACGTGGACCAAGTAGCGGGTTAAACCTGAAATAATTGCAAACCAGCCAATCTGACAAATTTTGTAGTAAAAGTAAGCAGTTTGGGCGGTCTTAGCACTTAAGCTGGCAACCAATAGAAATCGATAGAAATACTCAAGTGTTCAATATATATATATAAAGTATTTATCTCGATTACCTTACTCGGAACTCACTGCGAATCATCAGTCAATATTATCCTGTCGTGTTTTGTTTTCAAGTGGCCTAGACGAACTGAAAAATCGAAAGGGCATAAATATATGTGCGACGTAGGTCCATGTGATGTTTTTGCTTGGTAAAAGGCTACGTTTTTATGCGAATCGCTAATGCCCTTGGCTCTGTGAGGGCTAAATCTAGACTTGAATGGATAAACAAACAGAGTTGTTTAGATATAACTAGTATCTAACAGCGCCTTAGTAGAGTCTCACTAGTTCTTAGTATTCATTGAGACTATTTTATGATTTCAGATGCATAATGGTGATCTAGGTAAATTATATTATGTTATCAATTTATCATCCTTCGGAACTGTTCTAATCATTTCGGATGAATATACCACAATTTAATACTATATTTTGTTGCATTGTCATGAAAATCTAAATCAGCAGGGAAAAGTATATTTCTTTGGTCCCACTAAATCATACCAATACGATTAAATACAAAAAGAGCAATTTAAATTTATAATTGTATATATACCTACTTAATTGATATAAGTACCTGTTTTTTTAACCGTCTTAGAGCCGAAGCCCACTTAAAGTATCCAAAACGTACTAATCATTCGTGAATTAAAAATAATAATAAGAAGTTTTTAGTAATAAAAGTTAATTAAGTTTGAAAAATCTTGTATGGCGCGCGGTGCGAAGTTCATTCACCCGGTTAGAGTTTGTACCTATCTACATAAGATGGCGGCTAGCGGTCACTGGCTGGATGATTAAAATTAATATTAATACAAAAAAACAATAATTATACATTTACAAAAAAAAACGTTTTTTAAGTTCTTTGTAATGTATACATTTACTGGGCTTCGGCTCTAAGACGGTTAAAAAAACACCGTGTATAATCTTAAAGATTCCTGCTATTCCATTCGGCTTGTCAATGGAGTGTTGATAAATGCTCACTTTAAGAATAGGTTTGTTCATAAAACACACGCAATGATTCACGGGCGTAGCATGGTTGACATTTTATCATTTATCGCTGTCGATAAAACATCCGTCACGTTCTAAGAAGTGCGAGTGTGAGAGTGACGGATATTTTATCGATGAGTGATAAACTGGCAACCATCATAGTTCCGCATTTATCCCGTGACAATCGATAGATAAAGCATCCAACACTTTGTATCAAAGAGGTCAAAATTACTCGAATCAGATGACGCCATGGGGCCGCAATAATCCATGCCCTATTTCACACCGAAGAAAACCTTTACAGTTATTTAACCTAAAACGCGACCGTTTCCTAAAAGGTATACGACCTTAAACACTTAAACTTACCTACATATAAAATCCGGTTCAGTTACGCCTTTTTGACTAAGGAACCGAAGGGCCAATATTTTACAAGATCTTAAATTGCTAGCGCTAAACCTCTTAACTTTGAGTACAGTGGAATTATCCTTCAGTATAAATTGAGACCTTTGGCAACTTACAGGTTAAATCATACTTGAATTAGGGTGGATATCCACCAGCGCTGTGCGAGGTAGCGGAGTGGAGCGAGGTTGCGCAACAGAGCTGTGAAACGTTGTGACTTGTGACCGTGTCCACCAGAGATGCACAAGGATGTGGTAGCGAAGCTGTGAAATGTATGCAAGTGAGCGGCGCGAGGATGCATTGCGAGCTTATGAAATGTGCAAGGCTGGGTTACACCACACCGTCTGTAAGTATGTGAAGTTTCTATGAGACCATGTTTGCATGCGGCGCCATGTTTAAGAGTCCGCAGTAAGCTCGATTCTCCATACAAACGTAGTTACGCTCTTATTTTAAAACTACGTGTCGGATTGTAACGAAACTTTGCATATACAATGACATGAGGTATATCTATGTCTGTAATTAGTTTATGTAGCTTCAGATACCATAGTAAAAAAATACAGCGAATTTAAGTTTTTCATACAAAACTTGTTTTTGCTGTATTTCGTCTGTTTTATACACTGAAACCATATAAACTAATTACAGACATAGATACTTCATGACAATGTATGTGCCAAGTTTTGCCACAATCCAACACGTAGTTTTAAAATGAGAGCGTAACTACGATTGTATGGGAAGGTGAAATTCGGCCGAGCTTACTGCGGACTCTTAATGTTAATCGGTCTGTAATCGTAAGTTGGTGCGACTCACCCTAAATGAGCGGCGCGGGGATGCGCAGCGAAGCTTTGAAATGTGTGCAGATGAAAATGTGCGCGATGCGAGGCTGTGTTGCGAGGTTGTGTCACGTTTAAGTATGGTATGTAAAAAACCTCGCTCCGCTGAGCTCATATCCACCAGTGTGTGCTAAGTGAAGGATAGGATTATAAAGCGTTCCTATCGTTGGATTTTTCCTATCTCACCGCCTCGCACCCTCGCACAGCTCTGGTGGATACCCACCATTAAACGAGTCCTATACGAATAAGAGTCATTTCTTGGTTCGAATTAAGGTCTCTAGCCATGTTCCGTCCGTGGAAGCTAGTAGTTATTACACATAAAGTAAGGTTTAACGTTTTGATTGGATTCTTCGACGAATGTTGGGGGGTTACCTAGCAGTAAATTGATGCTATCGTTTTCATCGTGACGTTGCAATACTAAATTGCTTTGGCTAATTTATATTGGTTTTTTGTAAGCAATACGGATTATAATACTTAGTAATCAGCAACTTTTTGTGAAACGGCAAAATGCTCTATTATTTAGCTTATAATGGTGGTCATCCAGTTAAGCATCAACTTGTAATGAGCACTAGCGAATGTCACTTATCAGGTAAATGCTCACAAAACAAACAGGGGCGTTTTAGCGAGCATTCTAACGAAACACACAACAGCTTTTCCATTCTCACCACGTAGATGGTTGGCAGTCCTCAACTGTGCGTTTCTCCCGAAACTTTCTGCCTCGCACAGCCAAACTCTGGAATGAACTGTCGCCTGCGGTATTTCCGGACCGTTATAACCTTCAAGCCTTCAAGAAAAGAGCGTACTCCCATCTTAAAGGCCGGCAACGCACCTACAACTCTTCTGGTGTTGTAAGTGTCCATGGGCGTCGATTATCGCTTACCATCAGGTGATTCGACTGCTCGTTTGCCTCCTATATCATAAAAAAAAAAAAAAAACAACAGTGAATTTCCTTGAACCTTTTTGTCGAACCGAGCAAATTCTCAATCAATTGGCCAAATATGGTTTACTAGCTTCCGCCCGCGACTTCGTCTGCGTAGACTCGGGATAAAAACTATCCTTTATTTTAATCCAAGCTATAAAGGTTCAGCCGTTTAAGCGTGATTGAGTAACAAACATCCAAACATCCAAACATCTAAACTTTCGCATTTATAATATTACTAGGATTACAAATCGAATTTAAAATCCCGAACTATAAGTTAAACGTCACTCAGAATTTGGAATCATACGCCTAATATGTTTTAAAATAGATATTTTACATACATGAGATATGTCTATTGTATTGTTCGCAAAATATTGTTAAAATTTTACCTAGTTTGTAGTAGTTATGCGGCAATTACAGTAACAACAGTGGCAAAACAAAGTTAATGAACGTAATTAACATACCAGTAGCGATTGTACCTGCCAGGGTATTTACAACCACGTACCTATTTGCCTCAGACCAACTAGTATAACTTTAACCTTTAATTACGAATACTTAACCTCAAAAGTTACTAACATTTTTCACTTCTCTCACTAACTCAGGAGGTCAGTTACGCTGTGACTCTGTGTGTAGATGATATCAGCCAAGACAATGTAACTCTTGTGAAGTATATTTATGTATTTGGTTTTTATTATGATTGATGTTTTTTTTTCTATTTCATGTGTCTTTTTGCGGTTTTTTTTACGATCCATCAGTTTATTTTGCATTTTCGTTAAAATTGTCATCGGCTTAACCTAATCCTACTAATATTTAGTTTTTTTTTGTAGCTTTGTAAGTTAGTATGTACCTAAGGGGTCATCTCTGAAACTCTACTCATCCGATTTCATAAAATCTTTCACCAGTAGGTATATAGAATGGACTTTCAGGATGGACATAGGCTATATTTTATCCCGCGGCTTTGGTTGCCTTCTGAGTAATACGCAGGCGAAGCCGAACGGGCAGCTAGTTTGGTACATTTTTTTAATTTACATCATAATTGTTTCAACAACCATTTGGCGTCGATAACCTTGGTCCGTGGGGTAGGAAATGCCGCCAGCATCCTCGGTATAATGCCTCAAGGGTTTTTTTAGATTTAACTAAGTTTTCATTTAATTATGTTAATGCAGATTACTATAATAATAAACTGTTTTTATAATTCATAAATAATTCAAATCTTCAATAGTTGGATCAGAGAGGTAGAAATGAGTCGAGGCTTTGTGAATCGCATGCCACCAGAATCGGTAAGTTCCCAGTCGTAATAAGGCTATTACTTACCGGTCAGTGTTGTTCTACAATCGATAAGAGCAGCGATAAGGGGCCGATAATATCGATGATCGCGTTTCATTGATAGTTTGGGAAGTAATGACAATTCTCGGTTCCTTATTTGTGAGTGAACTGAAGTCTGGGCTTGCGTTTGTGCTGGTTTTTCTCGTTTTGTGCCCTCGGACGGAAACATTGCCTCACATTTTGTGTGCAGTTTATAATTTTTGAACGAGAACGAAGTTCTCCGTTTCAGCTTGTCCATTTTCGTATGTCTGGCGTCTGTCCGGCTGTTCTCCTCTACAAGCCGCATTTTCCAACCGATTCTCCTGAACATTTGTGAGCAGGTACAATAGGGGTATAGGCACTAAATAAAATAATCAATAATGTCGTATGTTCTCGAAAAAGGATTAAAAATGTAGTCAAATGGAGAAAAAATCAATGCAAAAGGTTAAATAATCACGAAGTTATGTGTCCAAAGTTAAGAAGATGAGATGTTCTGTCCTTTTTTCGCAAAACGCAATTTGATATGAAACGATGACGCTGGAAGATTGTGACGTCACACTAATAGACGGCAATGTGCCGCGCCCCATCGCGTTTGACGCGGCCCCCCGGCAGCATCCTGTAATGTGACGTCACACACTGTTTGCGTTTTCTCTCTATAACAAGCAATATTAAAACGCTTGTAGCTTCGTTATTCTTTGAGATATCTGAAGGGGATTTTCATCAGTAGGAATATATTTTTTTCCTTTTTTCATTTCAAGTAATAATAATTTTCGACTCTACACCCCTATTGTTTTATGTCTTTAATTTTTTTGTCAATATTTTTTTTATAGACAGGCTGACAGAGCCACTTAGTATTTCACAAAATTGGTAACGGGTATACGGCAACAGTTTCAGTCTACTACCATCTCGTTTTTAAACCATAGAACCTTATGATATCTCAATTGAAATAAGACAAGAGATACTTTAAGCCCCTGAATAAAAAACAAGTCTTAAATTTAAAAAAATGTATGATAATATTTGTGGCAACAACAGCCCCCAATTTATTTTAAATAAGTAGAATGCCCTGTTGATCAAAATTATTCATAGGAGTTATTCTTGTTATGTCGGGTTGTTTTATTTGTTAATTTATGTAAGTTATTGTGACCAATACGGACCAAGTAGCAGGCAAAAACTACTTTTTTATTTTTAATCTAGATATATTATATCTATTAAATATATTGTCATCTAAGTACCCATAACACTAAACCTTCTGGTGGTTGGTATGGGGCTAGCTCGATTTTGGTAAGATTGTCCTCTAATATTGATTTATTTATTTCTATCGTACAACACTAATTGTCTCGTCACTATAACCTAGTTGGTAGTCACTGCTAACTGCAGCAGTAAATTCTGGCCAAGGGCGTTTCACATGTTTCTGATAGCCCAGGGGTTCTCAAACTTTTTTTAGGCATGGACCACTTTCAGAATTTCAAAAATACTACAGACCCCTTATGAAAAAAAAAATATATATCTCATGTTTCATGTGTTAAGAGTGAACGAAGTATAGCCGTGGACCCCTAGCAATCATGTCACGGACCCCTAAGGGGTCCATGGGCCACACTTTAAGAAACCCTGTGATAGCCCGTTCTTAATCAGACGTAGGTGTACTCAGAGTTCAGTCTATATTTTAAGCAGTCTTGACAAGAAGTTGCAAGTACATATGTAAACTTTTATCAAACATGCTCGGAAATTAATGCGAAAAAATAAAAAGGCGGCAAATTACCTATTATTTAATTGATTACCTTGTATTTATTTTAATTTAAATATTTCGTCACATCGTTTGAGAAAAGCACTATACCTACAATCCTCGGCCGGAACAGGGATTGCTGGACTCGTTGTATTCGGCCTCGTCTACGACTCGGCCGTCTACTCCAAACTCGTCCAGCAATCTCCTACTTCACGGCCTCTGCAGTAATGTACTATTAAACGTTCACTTTATGTCTGGATACAATTGCATCATTTTATGAACTTTAATAGGTAGAGGTTTGGATTCAGTAAGCTGTACCGAGACAGTACAAAAAAAAAAGAAATGCATGTCTACATTCCAATGCATGCTTCCTGACTCCGCACAAAGATAATACTGGGCGTCAAGGAAAAAAAATTAAGTGAACTCAAAAAGCGTAAATGATCTGTAATGCAAAAGTCTAACACATCACATCTACATGGGTAACACTGTCTCAAAAGCCGCAGTAAAATACGAGTATCACGAGCTTTAAAATTAACTTCACGTGGTTAACAACACGGTCAACGAACTAAATACATAATATCTGGTAAATCTTTCATAGCACAATTAAATCCAAAATCAACTACGCACCAACTCCAAACATCACTCTTAATACCATTGAGATTATAGAAGGCAAAATAATGTTACAAAAAATTTTCAACATTGTATTTACACATGAAATCAATCACGAATAATTTTGACAGGCCCATTTTCGTGCGAGACGTAGAAATAAAATTCTCGTGCAAATTTTGACAGTAAGCTCAAGAATGGACTATAAAATTGTGAATTACTCGGTCATAAACGTAGTCTGGGTTAGGTTTACAGAGCTCCGTCTAGGTCATAAAACGAGAACTAGATTTTCATTGCCAACGTTAACGTACTCAGAGGCTTAGCCATTTTAGACCGTAAACTCGAGAAATTGCAGGTCAGTTAGGTCATTATTGTAATAATATACAAATTGAACGCAACTCAATCTGTATTCTAACCTAATTTATATAGAATTGCAGCATCAATTGCCAAACAAACTGTGAAAGACTACTGTAAATATGGATCGAAGTGTTTATTTCTACAAGCATTTATTAGACTCATTACGTTCTCGATATATATATTTTGCGGTATGATTGTTACAATAAATCAATGCGTAATCCAATTTCTTTGATAGATTGGTTAATCTCGCTTATACGATCGCTTCTACGTCAATGGTGATGTAAGGGGGCCCTATGGGTTACTGTAACCAAGTGTGAACTGAGCGGCTACCGCAAAACTTCAACGTTGTTCGTTCGCCTATAATATCTCTCTGTCGCTCAGCAAGTGCGATAAAGTTAGCTACATATAAATCAACAGTTTCTACCAGACTGCCAAAGGAGAGGAGGGTTATGTTTTTTGAGTATGTATGTATATGTATGTATGTGTGTATGTCTTATTCTTTGGCACGCCCTGCAGCCTAAACCGTTTGACCGATTTCGACATATGAGATGTCGTTGCATTCCTCTTGATCGTAGGAGTGACGTAGGCTATAGTATTTGTAAAATAGCAGTCTTTAGTTTGACAGTGTATCTTGCATGAGATTCATGAATTATTGTTTAATAGGTATATGCCATAAACGTAGGTATTATTAGGTAGGAACTCATTTAAATGAGTTCCCACAACAAAGAATTCGTTCATCATCAATTCATCATATATCACAACATGACGGGACTAATTTTCCAGTAAATTTATTTATTTATTTATTTTATTTATTTATGTAATCATACAAAATTTATACAGTTGACAGTAAGAAACCAAAGCACTGTACAATTTATAATTATTAACATGTAAAAACCGAAAAAGAAAAAGAAAAAACCATAATATTTAAACATCCATCGTCTCGCAGTATCTCAGACACATGTGACATACATTCGCCCATCGACTAGCAAATACATCACATTCAGGTGCTTGTGACAGAAGCGAGTTCAACAGTTTTAGTGCCCGAATAGCAGGGGAGTTTCTGTGTGCTACAGTACGAGTTGATGGGACTGCCAGGAGAGTGTGACGTCTCGGTCGCAGGACTGCTTTGGGCACAAAAGGTATAGTGAGTTTTACGGCTCGTGCCACTAGATCCGGGCAGTCGGTGTCGCCACGTAAGATTCTGCACGTGGTCACCAGAAGATTGTAGTTACGCCTTACTTCAAGAGAATTAAAGCCCAGAGAACCTAGCAGGAACTTGGTAGGGTACAAGAAAGGGTAGAGGGAGTACAGGGAGTAAATGATTACCCACCCAGATATCCAACAAGGAGCTATATAATTCTAATGTATATAGTAATATTTCTGTAACAAACCCTGTAATTATCTTATTGACCGACTATCTTAATTCAACTGGATAAGGGCTATTTTCGAGGCAATGTTCGTTAAAATCCGCCCCAGACCTGCGCGTGCGGTGACGGTGAAGATGTTAATTTATCGCTTGGCGCTAAAAGTGATATATTTCCTTTGACTCGTGCCAAAAACTAATGTATTTATCATTTAGTGTTTCCTTGTTACCTTGTATTGAGAACACTGACATTGTTGAGATTCAGATAGGTACTTTATTTCTATGGCTTGGTCAATTTGAGGTGGGTCGTAGGTCTGAGACCCTTGAGACGGTCAACAGTAAAGGCGCTTTTTCATTGGTCACCAAGTCGGTCGATTACAGCAAGCAAATAAAGATTAATAGCAATGCCTGACTTGGCTCTACGTAATATCTCACAACTTTTTACGGTGGAAGTTTCGAGACTTGGCCTATTTTTTTACCGACTTCAAAGGAGGAGGTTTCTCAATTAGACCGTATATATTTTTTTATTTTTTATTTTATTTATGTCCGCGGATAACTTCGTCGTTTATGAACCGATTTTGATTATTCTTTTTTTGTTGGAAAGGGAGTATCCCAAGGGTGGTCCCATGGTAAGGAAACCAGGATCTGATGGTGGAATTCTGAAGAAATTGAGGGAAACTCTTGTGTGTTCCTTAATATTATTCAATATAAAGAATTTTAAAACCCTATTATTTTCCCTAATAATCAACGCACTTGCTCTCGGAAATCAGTTCATGTGGTAAATTGGAAAATAAATCTGGAAATGTTCGCGTGGCTTGGCAGAGTACTAAATTGAAGTCGGGTAAAACTTTGTTTTTAAAGTAAATTATTACATGTATTTTTTAATGGGATTTATGTTACTGAACGCGCGAAAAAATTGCGTTGTATAAAATACTATATACAGAGTGTTTTTTTTAAATGGGACAGTATGGGGAAATCCGAATCTAAAGGAGATAGAGGAAAAGTGTCCAAGGAGACATTAGGGGTTTTTTTATGTAAACAAATTTGGCTCATTAAAATTTTTGGTCAAGCGTGAGTTGTTCTTAAAAAAATATAAAGTTGGTCAATTTTTTTTACGCGGATCGGCTCTGTTTCATGTAAGGATTATTTCATTGTATGGAAAGAAAAAAATCTGAACAGCAGAAGTTGGTCAAATTTAATGAAAACTAATCTTCATACAATTGCAGTATTCGCCTTTTAACATTGTTAGAAGTGCCTAGGCGTGTAAAAAAATATTTAAAATTATTCCATTTTTAAATTTCGATAATCGATAAGAGCTGATGATCGAGCAGATGATTCAAGAGAAGAACATTTTTTTTAATCTTCGTAAACATCATGGCACGCGATAGTCTTGAAATTATAAAAAAAAGAATTTAATTAATTATTTTATTTTATTTTTTAATTTCACAATTCACCATAAGTCTCTGTTAAATGCAACTAGAAGTGTCTTGAAGCGTGCTCGTACCTGCATAAGACAAGACGGCGGCCACATCGAACATTTACTCAAGTAATAAACCAACAGTATGAAGATTAGTTTTCATTAAATTTGACCAACTTCTGCTGTTCAGATTTTTTTCTTTCCATACAATGAAATAATCCTTACATGAAACAGAGCCGATCCGCGTCAAAAAAAAAATTGACCAACTTTATAATTTTTTAAGAACAACTCACGCTTGACCAAAAATTTTAACGAGCCAAATTTGTTTACATAAAAAAACACCTAATGTCTCCTTGGGCACTTTTCCTTTATCTCCTTTAGATTCGGATTTCCCCATACTATCCCATTTAAAAAAAACACTGTATATTCGTTCCTCGTATTCCTAATTTCCTACATTCTTTTAACATATCCTTGAAGACTGGGAACTTGTCTCGAAATATTGGTATAAAAGCATTTTTTTTTATAACGTGTCAATTGTTTAGTGGTCATTCAACTTGAAGCCTGATTAACTGCCAGCACTACACGAGCGGGAAAAATGATGCTCTGTTCATTTCTTTACAAGCGTTTATGTGTTTACGTTATTAACCTGTGATGACGAAATAAATCTGTGTTCCTTAAATTGGCTTTCTATTACTATGTAAGACTAGTATCATGTTTTTGATGCTGTTGGTACTCCTTAAGTATAAATAAATAAATAATGTTTGTATTTATCCAGGAAAAAGTATTTGATTATTTCAAAACTCGCTGCCCGCTCGCCTTTTACAAAGAAAGTGGACGGATTCGGAACAACGGAATAAAATAATGGGATGCTTTATAGCATTAAGTCTGCCTTCTGTACTATAAGTACCTACTTACTTTTTTGTGTAGTTTAAATAAATAAAATATAGCTCATGTCCATCCCGACGAGAAACGACCGGTTAGCCTGGTGGGTAGTGACGCTGTCTACGAAGATGAAGGTCCTGGGTTCGAATCCCGGTAAGGGCAAATATTGGTTTGATGAGCATGAATATTTGTTTCTGAGTCTTGGATATTTTCTATGTAAGTATATAAGTATTTATATCTATTAAATATACCGTCGTATAGGTAGTATACATAACACAAGCTTTATCGAGCTTACTATGGGACTCGTTCGATTTGTGTAACCATTGTCCCGTAATATTTATTTATTTATCCCAACAGTTAATTCTATGATATTTTGAAGAAATGTTGTATTCAGTGTAGATCCACGATCCAGAGATTACACGTAACGTACAAACTTTCAAAAGTCCTAAGTATGAATAATACAATTTAGCCACTGTTTTGAATCCTTGTCACCTGAATCGTTAATCATCGTCCTACTTACATGCAGAAATCATCTTCATTTGTCTGTCAGTATGTCTGACACTCTCTTAATTATTTGTCGACGCTCTCGAAACAGTGAAATTTTTGCCTAATACAGGTACAATTCACCTTTATAAAAAAGGAAAATTATACTAACTTTTTCGTAACTTTTTACACACGTGTGGCTCTAGCGTTAAATTGTGTGCCGGCGGATCGCGTGTGAACTAATTTGACATAATTTGCCAGAAATGGACTAAATTACCCCTGCGGCTTTCACTTTTTTGAATGTCAAGCCTTTGCAAATTATTTGGAGCAAGGCTGGTGGGGGTCCAATAACGTTCAAAATACACTAATCTGTTCGTTGATATATTGCAAACTGATCTTAATATATTTATTTTGTAGCAGGACTCGAGTTTTATTCGGTTTTAATGCTAATAGCCAACTGGATTAAAAGATAATCGAGAAAATGTTGATTTACGGACGGAGAATGGAGTTCCAATTAAATTATAGAATTAGTGGAACTACTATAAAGTCGAGCCGTGCAGATATCGTGAACCTTTAAACAATTAATAATTTTATATTTTTTTGCTTATCAGGCCTTAAGTTAAAAGTATGGAAGTTTTTACGAGACGTGAATAAAATTGAAATAACTTAGGTATAGTCGATAATATAGTAATTTGCTTTTTACCCGACTGCCGAAGGAGAGGAGGGTTATTAAAAGGTTATGTTCCAACGGCATAGCGAAGCGAGACGAGGTGAGATTTTTCATATACCTAAAGGCGATAACATTTCCTATCACAATTGTCGCCTAGTCTCTCCTCGTCTCACCGGTGGACAAAACATCGCTATTATGATGTTCGCTAGCGATATTGCTTGTGGATTGATTCAAACCCGGTAACGACTACTACCACTTTGTATGGCGAGCCCGAGTATAGTAGTTTTAGGTTTTGCATGTATGTACATCTATGTACATAATTATTTTTGTATCTATTTCGGTGTTAGACCAGTGTTAGACCCGCGGTGGCTCTAAAGTCAGCATCATGCGGAGTTGGGTCCATTTCGTGGCGCCGCATAGTTAGTTTATTTCTTTGTTTTCTGTTTGTTAGCGTGTTACGAATAAATTATTTATTCTGGTTGGGATTCTATATCGACTAGTACAGATAAATTAACGAGAGCATGGAATTGCATATGTAGTAGTATTGTATGTTTACAGGCATTCTATATTTGAATTTTCTATTTTCTCGTACAACCACTACAAATGCAATTTCATGTTCTCGATAATTCATCTATACCCTTCCTCTGCCATTACTATGGGGCCCTAAAGTTTTATTGAATTTGTCGTAGAACAAGATCGATTTGGTTAAGATTGTCCCCAATTAATTATATGTGTCGGCTCTTTGAAAGCAGTAGAAATGTAGAGATAACAAAACATTTCCAACAAGCTTTAATTGTTCAATACATTCTTAGAATGCTTCAATTTTTGATTTATAAAACGAATTAATGTTACTCTCTATTCAATCACTAACCTTTTAAGAGCACGATAACACCGCCTTTGCGTCCTAATACGTATTTATTGTAAGCTTAAATCATTCTTGTACGAACAAGCACAAAGCGTAAATAAAAGTTGCCGCTCTTGGGCACTAAACGTCGAATCAAGCGGGAGTCACGTATTTGATGCCTTGTTTAGACGAAGCAAGTACATGAGCAAGTGCACTTTGATGTGGTTCAATATTTACTAACCAACGATAACCGACAAGGTGGAAGTGAGTCTATTTGATATGTCTTTAAAATTTTAACGCACGATTGATTTTATAAAGCCAATTGGATTCGGTCGGTACGTATCTTAAAATGAGAATGTTATATCGTAAGAAAATAAATTAAAAAATCATTCCCTGGCATTCCATTTTAGGACCCTACAAGTAAATAAAAGGTATAAACTAACGCTTTCTATCACTTATTATATTTTTTCCAATCAGGAACGAATTGAAAGTGAACGAAGCTATCCAAACTCCTATAAAACTATGGTAATATCCTCAATTTGGATTTCATAAGACTCTCAATCAATCACTTTTATATTTATTGTGGCGAATACGCAATACGTATAGACATCGTTTAGTAACTCGCCCAAGTACTGCCGCAGTTTGAATAACCCGTGCTCCTGCTACCAAAACCTTCTGATCCGACGGCTTCGATCTCCCCCAGGCGCTCGCTCGTTAATCCCGCGCGCGACAAATCACCGAATACCTCGCTTATAGAGGTCGTTTAGTTACTCGCCCATGTACTATCCCAGTGTGAATAACCAGCTCCTGCCACCGAAGCCTTCTGATCCGACGCCTTTGATCTCCCCCGGTGGCGCTCGCTCGTTAATCCTGCGCGACAAATAACCGAATACCTCACTTTTTTGTTCCAATTTCACTTCAAGTAGCAGTCATTAAACATATTTTTTGTCGTGCACCGTTAGATAAACATCGATTGGAAAAGAAGCATTTACACGTCATAAAAAAAATGATACAGGACAATCTTACACAAATCAAACTAGCCGTAGTAAGCTCAATAAGACTTGTCTTATACTAGACGACGATATATTTTGGGATGAAGAGTTCGCAGTAAGCTCGGCCGAATTTCATCTTCCCATACAAACGTAGTTACGCTCTCATTTTAAAACTACGGGTTGGATTGTGACGAAACTTCGCATATACAATGACATGAGGTATATCTATGTCTGTAATTAGTTTATATGGTTCCCGTTTATAAAATAAACGAAATACTTACAGCAAAAGCCAGTTTTGTATGAAAAACTGAAATTCACTATATTTTTTACAATGGTATCTGAAGCTACACAAACTAATTACAGACATAGATATACCTCAGGTGACTGTATATGCAAAGTTTCGTTACACTCCAACACGTAGTTTTAAAATGAGAGCGTAACTACCTTTGTATGGAGAATCGAGCTTACTGCGGACTCTTAAGTGCCAAGTAAGGGAACCCCGGGCTCCTTAAGGTCACAACCGGGAATAACGATAGTAGGGTGATGATATTTAATTGAGACCTACAAATATATAAATACATCCAAGACTGAGAAACAAATAGTCATGCTCATCTCACAAATATCAACTATTACCGGGATTTGAACCTACATCTAAAAGGTTAATAAGCTTTCAAACATTGCCATAAACAAATTACAATGTAAGAATGTACTAAGGATATAATTTTTAGTAGTTATCTTTCGATTGAAGAGCATAAGACAAATTGCACACTTATTCGTAAGTGGGTAACTGTTTTGAGATGTAAAGGTACTAAATTTACATTGTTTAGGCGCGACAGCACCTACAATAACCCCTTCAGACTTTCCTATAAACAACTAAACTAACCTTTCCTATAAACAAGTAAACAACTAAATTCTGAACAAAATTAGCTTGCTTTCATGTTTTGACTTGAAATATGTTTTAATGTTTTCTGTGAAATAAATGAAACCGTTTAAATTGTTTTCAAAACATTCTGAAACCTTAGGGTCAATGACTTTAAGCCCAGTGGAAGAAATAAAATAATTCTCGCGCAGCGATCGGCAACAATGGCTGACACTATAATTTAAATTTTCACATTTCTAATTAGCGTCGTTTTATTCTGCATAATTTTCTTGCAATTGCCCGATGTCAAGGAACAGAGAATATTTCTAAAACACATTTCTAAATACATGGTTAAATTACCCTTATCATTAGAAGTTCCATGAACCGTAAACCCAGTGTGAAGTCATACAGTTCCTTTGTATTCTTAGGACTATGTTCTCAACTACAATAACTTGTAAAGACAATAACTTCGCCCTTCAATTACCATTTGTAAAAGCTTTAAAACTTAAACAGGCACAGTAATTGCGTAATCTGAATAAGGAAGTAGACGTGGAATAGCATGCTAAAACTCGATTGTAATTTTTGCATCCCATTGAAATGTACACTAAATACCTTTAAAAATAAAGCAGCTTTTGCATCAGCGCATCAGAACAACATACTCGGCAACGTGCAACAATAAATGCTTTAATGTTGATGAACCTCAGAAGTTCATAAGAAACAGCAAAGCTTTTGGAATATGTATCTCGACTTCTAAACTTGTTAATTTTAAGGAATATTTTACAAAACGTATTACTACTAAGAACGAAACGTACATATAATTAATTAAAATTGAGCATCTGAATTTCTTTGGTTATATGTAGGTAAAAGTTTGACCGGTGACGAGTATTTAATGTCGTGTTTTAAATGTTATTCATTATTTAACAGATACTGAATCGAAAAAATAATACAATTATTAGTTAAATTAAACGCATTAATTTATCATACACCGTGGACCAATTGTTCGCGACCGCTGACGCGTTTGGCGCCAAGTTATTGTAGATTTGCAAACGGCTTCAGAAGTAAATACCGATGGTTGTTTTCGCTTGCGATCCCCAGTTTGAGTAGAACCGTGCTTAAACTACATCCTGGATACCATAACTATTGCGATTTTTATAATACTCGATGTGAAATAAAAAACGACATGATAACTCACATTTAAAAATAAAGGATACCTAATACCCAGTATGAAAATAGCAACTTCTTTAACTTATCTTAAAAAGTTTTGGTTTCCAACTTATGCCACTTAGAATGAAATGTATAACTCTCTTTCAGGAAATGACATTTTACGGCATTTCTGCAATATCTTTATTCGACTTGGTAATTGAAATAAAGAGAGAAATAGTCAAGTTACTTTTTCACAGACAAGTGGCAAATCACACCATTCGTTTTTTTACAATTGTAACCTAAACGAAATCTACGCAGCAAAATGGTCGATGTTCTAAATTTATAAATTTAGCATAATTTATAAAATCATCTACAATTAAATCATTCACAAAGTTAGTTAACAATATAGTATGTATTATCTTGCTAACTAGGGGAAGCGAGGAAGAGGAAGACCTAGAATAAACAACACATTGGAACTCAAAAAGACAGTTGATGTTAGGTCGTATCGAGATCTCAGAGGTGGCGTGGGATCGGAGTAGGTGGATGGAGACTACCTATTTAGGTAATCTGAAACAGTTCAATGAAGCAAAGTTTGCCCGTATCACTTACGAGCTATTTGCTCTAAGAAACCAATGCTAAAAAAAGACCCTGGCTTTCTATAACTTTTTAGGGTTCCGTAGTCGACTAGGAACCCTTATAGTTTCGCTTTGTCTGTCCGTCCGTCCGCGGATTCTCAGTAACCGTTAGCACTAGAAAGCTGAAATTTGGTACTAATATGTATATCAATCACGCCGACAGTGGTAAAATACAGTGTTTTTTTTTATTAGGGTACGTCCCCTATACGTAACGTGGGGAGTGTTTATTTTTCATTTCAACCCTAACGTGTGATATATTGTTGGATAGGTATTTAAAAATGAATAGGGGTTAGCTAAAATAATTTTTGGATAATGTTAATATTTTCGGAGATAATCGCTCCAGAAGTAAAAAAATGTGTCCCCCCCCCCCCCTCTAACTTTTGAACCCTAAGTTTTAAGAATATGAAAAAATCTCAAAAGCTTTATAAAAACTTTCTAGGAAAATTATTTTGAACTTGATAGGTTGAATGGTTTTTGAAAAAAATTACAAAATAATTTCTGAACTAAGTTTGTAATTTAACCGTATAAGCAGGTGTGTATTGTACCTGTAATTTCTACAAAATCACAATGAAATGACGTGCTTTCAAATAAAGTAAAAAACGGTGAAAATCGGTTCACGCAATAAAGAATTATCCCATAAAAATCATCTTTCATACTTTAAGCTCGCGCGCAATAGTTTACTCAATTTGCCGATAGATGTCGCTGTACGCGGAACGCTCACATTCTACATGGCGCTGTTAAGATTTTTACTGATTTAATGGGGTCGGAGCAGGTGCGCCCATAGGTCGAAAATTTGTCGTGCTCGAATTGTCTTTGGTCGTTCGTTGTCTAATAATAAAATTGTTCGCTAAGTATTGCTTGTATTGTGTCTGTCTATAATACATGGTTGATTTGATTTGGGAATTTTAACTCTCTTGCTCATACATTCGGTTTTTTTTTTCAATTACTAATTGACGCTGGTTATTCACTCCATGTTACAACCCTTTCCCGCTGCTCGTGGTGGGACTCAAATAGACAACATTTTTTAGAACTTTCCATGTGTAGTTGGAGTCTATCTCTTTCTTTAGTTATCACCGTCCTTTGTGAGCCCGTTTTTAGGGTTTTATACTTAATATGTGAACTCAATGTAACAAACAGCCCATTTTTTTTAACGCTTAAGTGGGGTGGGGTGACTTACTGTGACGGACGAAAAACTACGGAACCATACACTGAGCATGGCCCGACACGCTCTTGGCCGGTTTTATACACATGCTGTGGGCCAGAAGTTGTAATGAAAGAAATACTTCTCTACTGAGGTTCTTTTTAAATCGTATTAATAGAACCGAAGTTTATGTATCGATCACTGTTTAAACAATAGACTCCAATCATAACAGTGACCTTCTTACAAATAATAAATACATCATCACCCATTCTGTAGTGTAAAAATGTACTGCAAGCACTTAATTGTGTTTATTCTGACAACAATTATACAGAGAGATTTTAGAGTATTATACGACAAGAACGAACTCTTGATGATTTTTGTATAAATAAAGGCAAACAATCGGTTTTTTTATAGTTACTAGGACTGTTTAATTAACCGACTTCAAAAAAAAGGAGGATGTTCTCAATTCGGTTGTATATATTTTTTTCAATGTTTGTTACCTCAGAACTCCGTCATTGAATGGCCGATTCGTAATTTTTTTTTGTTTGGAAGTATATGCTTCCAGGAGGGTCCCATTTTTTTCAAAAATTCAATTGGATGATGGGATCCATGAGGAACTGAGGGAACTCTTCTATTATATTAGGCACGCGTGTAGTGATTTTGGTATTTTCTATTTTAACTCGTGTCTTGGTGGAGTGGAATTGATGATGAAGACCACAGATGACTTATGGAATTCCTCAATTATTATGTGCTAAAAAGTACAAATGTCACAGATTCTGATAAGATTCCGTTGAAATAGCAATTAATGAAGTACCAAAGGTGATCCTTGTGGAATCGACGGAAGTCCTCAAATATTATCGGGTCACATACAGCAATTGGGTTTTTTTCTCTAATAATCAACGCATTTGCTCTCGGAAATCAGTTCATGTGGTAAATTGGAAAAGAAATGTGGAAATGTTCTCGTGGCTTGGCGGAGTACTAAATTGAAGTCGGTTAAAACTTTGTTTTTAAAGTAAATTATTTTCATTATTATTTTGTAGGTATTTTTTACCATTTATTAAGTGAATACATGGCTCTTAGTAAAAAGTGACTAACGGAGTGTAATCAGCATGATTGCCTAACATTTCTAACGCGCGTTCGTAGTGTTATGCAATTACACTACGAATATATTCTACATATTCTACATATTCTACATATATTCTCACAACAACCAGACCAGTGAAAGTGAAACGCTGGACACACTAATCTTCGTTAACCACTTCTAGTATACCTACTGCAGTTAAACGATTCCACGTGTCATTTATAAAAAAAAAAAAATTGCAAACAGACAAGGAGCGACACACTGGTGTAGAAATGAGATTGGCTTAAATTTTGATGTGGTTTTGAGCCTGGCAAAGCGGCTGAGCACGTAAACTAACTATACTGAGTTTATAGCCCCCCTATTTTGTAATTTGTTTTAAGCTCACCTCAACGCTCACCCTCAAATATATCTTGACACCGCGATGCGTAGTAACTAAGCGTAGGCCCCGCCGGTCACCCGTCACGAAACTAGACCTCTGTCTAGTTTCGTGACGGGTGACCGGCGGGGTGAGCCGCATTAGCGCGCAGCGAATAACAGCCCCGAGGTCTGGCCGTTGCGTTGTTGACAAAGACAGCTGAATATGCAGGCGCCGGCGCTATGTTACATGCATGTGATTTTGTTGGAAGAATAATTATTTTTCACGCCACTGGCACTGGGAAATGTCGCAAAAGATGGTCAGAATTCATTCTTCAAAGCAGGGGGTTAGTTGGATGTCGCACGAACAGGTTATCTATGAATACAAACTGTCCAACAATGTTTTTGTAGTCCAGTTGGAACAGTGATTCTAACAATCACAGAGCCCCGCGCGCCCTCGCCGGGGGGCGCCGCTCCTCACCTGTTTAGTATTTTATGATTGATTAGGTACTTAAGTTTGATTTTTATTTACAATTACTTATCTGCAATTTCCTAGCGTAGACGTGTAAAGCACTAGTGTCTCGGCCAAAAGTGAATAGATTGACTCATCTCCTTCGAGGTCCTTACCTGCGGCTCGGATCTCGAACCCACTCGTCCATCGTTTGCCTACTTTCTAGCTTCTCCAACAATGTACTATAAAGTGGGTAGAATTTGCTTGGTATATTCACGAAATATGCCGACCTCCTGGGTTCGAACTGCGGCTCATGCCACTGGGTTTTTCATAAAAATGTATTAAAAAAAAAGATATTATCAGCAGCTTGGTAGAAATGCTGCTCCTCCTCTTGCATCTCTGATGAGGACATTTACTTGCCAATTACGAGGTCGTGAATGTCGCTCCCGTATCGACCTTACAAGCCACTTACGTAAGTTTCGCACCTTTAATATGGAAGCTGTTTAAATAATCTTTTCAAAGAGTATAACGCCAAAAATGATGATGATTATAGAAACCATCGTGAGGAAACCGATCTATCCCAACAAGGTGTAGTCTCCTCTGGGTTTAAATTCAACCCAGTCAGCTGTCACTTTCGTAAAACTAACTAATGACACCGGAGCCAAGATGATAATATAAGCAGTGAATTGATGACCATTTGAAGCGAATGTGTATTGTCCAGCTTTAGATTGAGTTTCGTTTAATACTACGAGCAAGATTTGCTAACAATATTATTGGGGTACTCGTACTGGGGTGAAATAAATCTATCAGAATACAATGAAATGAATTAATCAACACTATTATAATGCCGTCGGAATGCGATCTAAGTCGTCAATACTATCGATAAATGAGTTGTTGTGCTGCTACTGTTACTAACGACCTAATACTTCATACCCTACGCATATTTCATACAATCACGCAATTTTCAAAGCCACCAATCTCGTTAAGATATTCATTATAAAAGCAATCGTATTTTAGAACGATAGAGTTCAGATTTTAATAAAAACTGAACATGATACGTCATTTTGATAGTTGTTGTTGAACATAGCGTGACCATTATCGCGCAGATAGTCTCAAAATAATCGGATAGCAGTCAAAACAGCAAAGATTTTATGTTAAGTTTAAAACTGGACATTCACCTAGGCGCCGCACCGCGCCATATGTCTCGGCGCCGAATCGATGCGTCCAAATGGTTGGACGTTATAATTGTTCCAACCATGAATTTAGACATTCACGAACATCCATTAGGATGGCGAGTAAGTGAGTCGTGATGGCTGTTCATACGTTTGGATATTCAATGAGCCTCGCTAGCTCTCTTTTATTTAATTCATCAAGTTTTGATAATCGTTATGACCGATTTAGTTTATTGAAGCTTTAAAAGTATTACAATCCAACTCGTCACTTTCTCTTCAGAGAGTCACTTTCTTCCCAGAAATATTCCCCAGGTGGGAATTCCATGATAACTTGGGGCCTTGATTTTTTTACCAAGACATTAACCAGTGTAATTTATCGGCAAAAGTAAATTCCCAATGCTCCTGGGAATATTCCCCGGAACAATGGGAATATTCCCGGAACAAGGGAATATTCCCCGGCACATCACCGGATGAGTACATTTCAATATGTAACTAACTAACTGTGACATGCAAAATTGTTTTGGAGACCTACTTGCAGAACACATATTTTAATTTTGAATTGTAAAACTATGGCGTGGAACGACGATCTTTACAATATGAATTCAGAAATGTTCGTAAGCTGACAACTTTCAGGCTCAGTATGCATCTATTATCGCACTCTTATATAGTATTTACCACTACCATTTTCACCCCTTAAGGGATGATTTCCGGGAGAAAAAAAACCGGCCAAGTGCGAGTCGGACTCGCGCACCGAGGGTTCCGTACAAACCTGTAGGTATATAAGTAATAATATTGAAATTATTAAAAATATTTTAATAATATGATGTAACTAAAAATTTATAGTTTTCGCAATTTTTCCTTTATCTGTGCTATAAGACGTTGCTTCGTACCAAATTTCCAGATTCTGAGTTCACGGGAAGTATCCTGTAGGTTTTGATTCCCTTGCGAGCTTTGAAAATTTGCGGAAATTTGCGGCATAAACGGCTGTATCTTTTGATTGCGTTGGCTTAGAAGTTTGTTTTTTTTACAGCTCCAAGGGACAGTACACTTGAGTATTTAGCTTGATACCTCTACGCGTTCCTGAGAAAAAGGGTCTTGACAGACGGACGGACGGACAACAAAGTGATCCTATAAGGGTTCCGTTTTTTCCTTTTGAGGTACGGAACCCTCAAAACTATCACCATCATCAAACTATTATCTCCACACAAAAAGTAATTGGCTGACAGACAAACCGAGTTACTTTCGGATTTATAATAATAACTAGCTTCCGCCCGCGACTTCGCCTGCGTAGACCTGGGATGAAAACTATCCTTTATTTTAATCCAGACTGAACAACTATCTTCTAGCATTTCAGTGAAATCGGTTCAGCCGTTTAATCGTGATTGAGTAACAAACATCCAAACTTTCGCATTTATAATATTAGTAGGTACTTAGGATAAGTGTGGATTACGCTTCCTTTCCAAACATCGTCATAAAGAGACCACGCAACACATTTTACTAAATATTGATTCTAACCGTTCATAAATTATAATTAATCAATAATAAATTATAATCGAGATATGTAATTAAGCGGATGAATAAATGCCTTAATATGGATTAATGTTTGCCGATGCTAATCTTTCCGAGACGACATTAATATTAAAACCACCCACCAATATACCTACACGATGATTTTCACTAGTTACTAGAATAATCAATTTAAGGATCAAGCCTAAAGTATGACAAGCTACAACATTACCTTGCCATGTTCGTAACTTGTCCTTCGTTGCAAAACATTTTTAACCATCTGCCGGCATCAGATTGAGCGGAAATTTGGCATACTTGTGTAAGTTCGGTGACAGTGCAATGTTTTGGCATCACCAAGCTGATCTGATGATGGAGACAGAAGGTGGTCATTAGAACTCCCTCAACGAGGAGTCGATAGTTGGGAAAAAAAGAGTACCGTAGGCAAAAAAAGTTGTACCAAACATGTTATGTTTAATGTAAGTCTTACATAGTAATACAAATCCAATTAAAGGAACTCGCGGATAGAAATGGCATCGAAAAAAGAAAAATATTTGACACACTTAGCACACAATATCGCACTAGGTATATATATATATATGTTGCACACTGACTGCTAATACAGAATAGCGCACCAGAAAAAAAAGAAAAAATACATAAAACTACATATCGACTAATTAACTAAGAAGGAACACGTGAGCAAAGTCACACGCGCCCGAACAAATCACCACTTGCAATTTATCTAAGGTCAGTCGGGGCAAGTGCGCCACCGGGGTAAGTGCGATTTCATCACTCATATTGAAATCTACCGATATTTTAGTGCTATAGACATCTTAGATGATCATCATTATCATCATATCATTGTTATTTTTGTTATTTTAGCATGTAAGCGATTTGGTGTTTATACTGTAAGCTTGCATTGTATTATTGTGAATAAATATATACATATCAGCCAGAAGACGTCCAGTGTCAGACAAAGGCCACCGCCAAAGAGTGACACAATGACCGGTGCTGTATGATAGGCGCATTTAGCCCGTTGGCGCACTTGCCCCGACTGACCTTATCTTAAAATGTATGGATGAGACTAGTGGGCATGGGATAAGTGGCGTACTCGAGGCTTATGCTCAACAGTGGGTGATTACGGGCTGAAGATGACGGTGAAACTAATGAAGTTAGATTCCTTCAAAAATATATCCACCGTCGTTACGCAGGTGTAACCAGCTCAACCACCATATTTAGGCAGTAAGCTAAATATATTCGTACGATATCCACCGACAATGTTACACAACAGTAACACGACCCGTTTCCTAATGTTCCAATTGCATTCCTATCACTTGTCTGACGAATTCTTATGAATTTGGATTATTTTTATTTGGATCACAGATGTAATGCTGAGTCGAGTCTCTTTCTTTTATTGCCTAAATTTATATTTTCCTGTTGTTGTGTTTGTTTAGGTTATCAGTAATTGTATCTGATAGATTTAAGTTAAATAAATGTTAAACATACATATTTGTGTCATAAAAAATAAATTTAATGCGAAAATTTGGATGTTTGTTACTCAATCACACTTAAACGGCTTAACCGGCCGAGTTTATAGCCTGGATTAAGATTTATGATAGTTCTTATCCCGGGTCCACGCAGACGAAGTTGCGGGCGGAAGCTAGTATACCTATATACAAACAACCTTTTAAATATCTATAAACAGTCTGTATTGTTACTGACATAGGACGCGTGTGGTGATGTTTTTGAAAGGTTGTCTGTGTAGATATTGGAAAACTTTTACTTTTTCTTCAGAACTGTATTTAAGTCGATAGGTTGGATGGGCTCGTGATTTTGCACGATATTCGGACAATTTCTTGCACTGTCCCGCGATTATTCCATTGAGTGATAAACCGTATCGGAAACCAGTGGAATTTTTAGAAAAAAAATTGGGGCAGTTACAAATGTTACAATCAATATATGATATGATATGTCTTTATTAGTATTAATCATACATTGTCAATTCATAAAAAATAAAATAAAGAAATAATTAAAATACTGGATTATAATATCAATTATGGATGGAATTCAACGTACCTAGTGAAAATGTTACCAGACAGACACGCAAGTAAGTTATGCCACGTTAATTGGTATCTACTACTAAATAACGTAATTATTTACCTAAATATGAAAGTAACAGACGCCTTTATTCACAAACGTCCATCGATTAAACCTACTTTAGTTAAAATTCTTCTTAAATCTTATTTATCACTATACCATTTGTGGTTGTAAGGAAAGGGACAAAACACATTTTATTTAACAGAGGTGTGTATAGTGTTATGAATAAGGGGTAAGATATAACACCTGAGAATACCTTTTTAAATTACCACGCACCAAACTGTCCTAATCTTTTCAACCCGTGATGATCCTTGCCACGTGTTACTGATAGATAACCTAGCTATTGTTAGGATTCCTCTGCCTAAAATAACTAAATACAGGCCCCATCAGATATTTGTGAGCACTTTGGCCGCACCGGTATATCTGATGGCAACCGTACATATTTTTTTATCACACATTATTATTATCTAAAAGAGCAAAAAGCCTGTGTTTTAACATGTTTTTATTTTAAATTAGCCACGGAACCCTTTAAAACCAATTCACCCTCGTAAAGTGCTAGGCTGACAACAATGAGTGCAATTACGTCTGCGCAGGTAGACATGAAACAATACCTCACAGGAGTACACAGATAAGTTAGTAATCTATACGAGCTGAAACAGCCTTTATACCAACCATGTAAGGTGCTACGTGCCAGCATTGTTTGTCGTGGTCTTTGGGAACCGTAGTGATGTTCATTTGTTGTTGAGGTTACTTTTGAGGAAGTGCGCACGTTGTGGTTTAGAGGAGAATTATGGATTTTAGTGCAAGAATGTTAAAAGGGAATGACAGCGTTACTGTATTACAATACATTTTTTATAACATTCAGGTATATTGTGTTTTTAGTACATAATATAAAAATAAAACGACGATAAAAATTATGTTTTATGAACTGGCTAATGAATAAACATATAAAATACAAGCAAAAAAATAAATAACTTAAAAACTTTTTGTAGTATGTGTAGAGCTTTGACACAAAAAAAATTACACCACGAAAATGGTCCTGGGTTCGAATCCCGGTAACGGCATTTATTTATGTGATGAGCACGAATATTTGTTCCTGAGTCATGGATGTTTTCTATGTATTTATTTATCTATATAAGTATGTTTATCGTCGTCTAGTACCCATAGTACAAGCTTTGCTTAGTTTGGGACTAGGTCGATTTGTGTAAAATTGTCCCCTAATATTTATTTATTTATTTTATTTTATTTAAATATTGTAGGTACAATGTCTACTCATTTTATGCCGATAACTAGTAGTAGTAGGTACGCCTATATGAGCACCGGCTCATGGCTCAGATGTGTTGTACCGACAACACATCTCAGCCATTTAAAACTCATCATCATACCTACTCAGCTCATAGCCGTCCAAAGCAGTAGATAGGCAGCCTAATTAAAAAAAAAAGTGTTAAATCATAAATCAACTAATCGGTCCAATATTGCCGAATTAATTAGAACTTCTAGATCTGTAATCATCAGCTTTGGCTAACACATTCGGCTGTCGGCGAATTTCGGGGCATCTCTACAAAACTAATCACCTAAGTCCATGCAAAGCTTAGCATTGCCAAGTTCAAGCACGCCACGCGTCCGCACTACAGTGCAGTCCAAACTCGCCCCCCGTAAGCACGCATCGATCGACTGCTCGAATCGATACAAACGATTTTCGATACAGATCGAACATCGATTTTCACGAGTGAGTGTGTGATTAAACGATTAACTGTGCGGTTTCAAAGGTGCTTGTGTGTGTTTGTGATGATTGTCGAATGTTTTTAGGAAGTTTTATGGAGTTGCTAGCAGGTGAGAATGTGTTTTTAATGTAATTAGTCTAATTAGGGTTTTTTTTAGTGTAATATAAGATGGCATCTTATTTGAAATAGAGGCCTTGTAAAAAAAGATTTTGTAAGTTGCGCATATAATTAATTATTTTTGCCTTTTGGGTCAATGAAGCTTTTACAAAACATAAAAGCAGATTTTAATAAAAAAAATCTAGGTTGCCTTTATCATTTGTTTTTGGACTAATTAAATTGCTTAGCAAATTTAGCTAGTCTACGTCTAAATAGGTAGTAGTTATTACAATAGCTGAGCTTTATAAATGATGAATGTGATACTGAAACCGGGTATTTATGAATAATGCACGGAAGTCCAATAGAGCGTACGGATTTTCCTGAAAAAACGATATTTGATAGGTAGGTTAGGTACATTAATTTTGAAAATAAATAGATATAAATGGCTGTAAAATATTAACATAATTTTACTTACATAAATTATAGCAGTATATTACTGGGTTATATTTGATTCTTAACATTATGAACACGAATGTAACTGTAAATGTAGGTATGTAAGTATACTTTCTTACAATATTTCTGTAACTAAATTTACCAGGTAAGGGTATATTTATTTTCTAAAGACAATATTTCCGTAACTTAGCAAACCGAACATTTTATCAGTTTAAAACAGTTTTTTGCTTTAGATTTGAAGCTTACACCAAAATGTATTTTTATTACACAAAATTGTTCGCTGAATCTTGCAAATTGATATTAAATCATTTATTTTTAATACTAAATAAAAAATAATAAAACGAAAATATTAAAACTAATTACAAAAAAATATGTATTATATTACTTACACTGTATGACAGTGATTGCTGTGCTTCAAATACATTTCTATTTGACGGAGAGGTATATAGGCATAGTGTACATTTACAACGTTGTTTACGTAATGCACCTTATTTATGATTGTTATGTGACGCAGTTAATCATTTTGTTAATTACGCTGGCATCTTTAGGCGGGACCTTTTCGTGACACGATACTTGTCATGAATAAATGTTTTTCTTTCTATCTTGTTCCGTACATAATAAATACTAATAATATTACCTTGAAAAAAAATATACTACAACATGAACATGAACATGAACATAGGCACCACACCCAGCCAGGAAGCAAGCCTGACCCGGACTAGCCGGATATACCAGGGGGCGCAAGTTTGGGGCGGAGGGACACGCTCTGGGATGGGAAGGGAAGACCGACCAGCCGCAACCAGTCGGCCACAATCAACCGGCTATGCAGCCTTAAGCCAATATTGGAAAAAAGGAGGGGAAGGCTACTTCGTCGGGGGATGAGCGTTGGTGAAAATGATGCACGTTGCTTTATATAAAGTCTTCTTGTGTTGAAGGTGTTCTCGGCGATCGGTTCTACATTCAGGCGATCATTCTACCTGTTCCTCTTATTCGCAGTCAGTTTCTTCCATTACGTCGATTTCTCGTGCAGTGTTGTTAAAAGTATCTTTGGTTGTTTGCTTCTGTGGTTGTATTGTCATGTTGTCATGAGGTTATAATATGACTCGCAACAACGACACCTTGTATTTTCCAGTACCTATCCATGTGCGGACTTGCAGCTTGACAAGAGTATACGTGATATAGACACTATTACTTTAAATTTTGTCACTACACTACACACTAAACATTGTCTTCACTGATACCACCGTTTTTTAACTGTAGACACAGACACAACATTAATTATTTACATAAACTTAACCAAGATATTAACATTGCTCACTGCACAACAAAACAGAGTGTAACAAACACTGTCACTGGGAGAGTTGACCGGCAGCCAGTATTTAATTTGCCTGTTTTCGTGGTTAGGCGACCTTCCTAGGGAGAAGTCTTCGTCATTTTTTCGTAAGGTTCTACAGTCTTCCGAGGCTTGCATAACAATTCAACGCTTTTTCTCCTCGCGTATGCTCTAGGTATTTTTGCATCCAGTTTAATTGGAGTTTGGTTTCCTTTTCGTTCTGGTGTTTTATTTATTACAAGTTTATGAACCTAGCATTATTATTCTCTATGTTTTTAATTTCGATCGCCTATTCAAGCCCATCTGGCGTGGCGTGGGTGCATAAGGTCCTAAAATCTGGACATTTCAAGAAAGTGCATTCACGCGTAGTAGGTAGAAGCGGATCTTTTTTGCGTTCCTTTGTTTAGGGTTAGGCAGATGTATCGCTATTCATTGCTCGTCCCCGGCTTTGTTTCTTTTAAAAATCGGACGTTGATTATTACATCATGGGCTAAGTTTCCTTAGTTTTAATATATTTAGCTTGAACCCTGTTTAAGTCTCGTCTAACCCCTATCCACTACTCTTTGCGTTAGGAGGGGCGCCAAGCGTATTACTTGTGTAACTGATCTAGATTTCATTCATCAATGAACCTATTCCGTAGGCCTCACGATTTTAATACTATTAATTATAAGTACCAAATACTACTTACATACATATATTATGATATACTACCTATACGTATGACACCGCCGAAGCGTCCTTATGCCTAGACACGGGCTTATTACGGGGTTCATTAAAGTGTATAAGATAAATTGAGTGTTTGGTAATTGATATACCGTAATCTAACGTAAAATATTACTAAGTTACAAAGGCACTGGAGGCAACGCCGAATAAGTACAATACCAAAATTATATATCTAGTACGTATAATCCCTTACGTTTACCTATGTTATGGACCAGTAGGTTCATTCGGGCGTCTAGCCTGGCCTGTAATTTGAAAATTGCGAGAATGTAATCCGGCCTGCTTCATTAAATAGGTTATGATACCTAAATGTAATATGGAGTGCTCTAACCCCGGGCCTGTGATTGCGGCTAATTGTTGGTTCTGCCGTTGCGTTGCTGCGCGTAATCGCAACCCTTTAGAGCACTGACACGCACTGTTTTTACGCACCTACTACCTAGATTGAACTCGTAATAGCCGCGTAACATACGCGGTACCTGTACGCCGTGCGTGCGCACTGCGCGGAAGCGTGTGCAGTGCGTCGACACATTAACCAGTCGTTATAAATATGTACTAGGAGTTCTGTGTTTTTACGTCCCGTGTACTTTATGTATTCCCTCTAGCGGGCTCATAACTCCACATTCTTGTGATTTTTTGCATTAATACCTACAGTAAGTGAAAGATGGTCTGATCTCACCGGATTTATCTGTTGAGCTGGCGAAGACTTGCACCACCCTCACATCAGTCGCACTCACTGTTATATGGTATATAGACGCACTGCACATTTGTTTAGTCCGGTATATATCGCGAGATGTATATACGCATATCGGAGAGGATAGCGTGGTTAGGCTACGACGGGGACCGCGGCGAGGGTTTACTAGAACATCTGGCGATAGGCGCCTTTTGTTTCGCGGTGCTCTTTATGCAATTTGGAGAAACAATGACAGAGGACGGTAAGGGTCCGTGCGTCCGTTCGGCACGGCGGCTCAAACGATACTCTTGAAAAAAAAATATACTACAACAAGTACAAAACTTTATTTTATTAAATATTTTTGTTTCGTGTTAATTTAACGTGGAAGTTACCACGACCAAATTTTAAACACATATTAATACAGAACGCAATTTTATACAGAGGTCGCAAGTTCGAGTCTTGCGTTGGTTTTCAGACGATAGTGGTTTATTCTTCCATTATATTCAGTGATCGGAATTAGGTGAGCCAAAATACCTATTCTTCGCAAGAGGACATAATATAAAGTGGTTGCAACCGGGTAGGAAAACAGAATTTTCTCTTAAATACCGGGTATTCGTTATTTTTCCGGGTACCAATCGTAATGTTCAACATATATGTTTTTACTTATAGAACGGGATGTTTAATGTTAATCTAAAAGTTATAACCATTTCATACTTTTTCCTTCCCTTTTTACTACAAACTAACATAAACAATCCCGTACTATTAGTAAAAATATGTATGTTTAACATTACGACTACTTATAGTACCCGGACAAATATCGATTACCCGGTATTAAAGAAAAAAAATATTTTTCTACCCGGTTGTATCCACTCTACATTATGTCCTGTTGCGAATAATAGGTATTTTGGCTCACCTAATTCCGATCACTGATTATATTAGTTCTCTGTATCATATAATCATATCGTTTACCTACTCTAATGCTTATTAAATACTTCTCGTAACTTTTTTAAAAAACGTATGTCAGCCATATTAAGGCTCCCATACAACAAACTTGACTTTTTGCCTTTTTTATAGATAATGGTACGGAACCCTTCATGCGCGAGTCCGACTCACACTCGGCCGGTTTTTTTTTGGCTACTTGACAAAAAATAATCACGGTGCCATTCGAACCAGTTTCAGGTCTGAGTGGATCAACTGTTTCTATGGCACTATTAACCACAATCAGAGCGCGTAAAAAGTCAAAACCGAGGGTCTAAAGCGGACCCTCGCTGGCCACAGCCAAAACTGTTCATACAAATTGACATATTATAATGACGTCAAGCATTATCGCCGTACCTACTAACCGTTTTTTTTTATTTGTTCCACAATTATACAATTCTTTTTTTAAACAAGTTAAGGCACCGCCTTTAAATTAGCACTTAGCCGATAAAAAAGAAACCCTTTTTTTAATTTGAGTGTCATATCTTTTTATGATTTTAATTATATTTTGAATTTAAAGTTGGCTGTAATCATTTGATGGTTTGCTATCAATACAGCAACACTACGTTATACATTTTAACACGACGAAAGTACCCAATTCCATTAACTTTTTAACACATTTTTTTAAATATATTATTATGTCATGCATAGCTCGAAAATAGCATGTCAACTGACGGTGGTCATCATGGTGACGTTTTGACCCAGAAATGTTTTAGTTTAACAGCTATTCCTAATTAAATAAGGGTTACACGACTGAGTCCAATAGTTATTTTGTGCTCCGGGAGTAAATAATGTTTCTAGACCAAAGTTTTCTTCAAATCTTCCATTTATATAGTTGGTTAACATATATCGGGTACCTACTATGCCTTAGGGCCATAGTCAGTGTACAGACACATTGGTATGTAATGGGTAATCTCCGAAACAACTCCAAAAATTCGGTCTCCAGTTTAAGGGGCTCCCATACGCCAATGAACTTCGATCTGAATCCCTTTGTTTTCTTATGTTTTTTGTAGCTTATTATATAGTGTCCCATATTTACTTCAAAGTTCATTGTTTTCGAGATATTTGGCATCAAAGTTGAACAATTTTAGGCCAAAAAACTGGTTTTCTGGCCATAACTTTTGTGTTAATTGGTTTAAAATGAAAATCTTAGACCAGTTTTTAGAGACGTCACAGACGAACCCAAATATGTAGATTTCGTATATGTTAAATCATTCACGTCAATAGAGATACGAAATAAGTGTTTTCTTAGACAATGTTTAAAAAACATACAAAATTAAGGATTCATTTGTTTCAAAATCCGGTAGACGAAAATGGAGAAAAAAGATTGAAGAACCGATAGCCGTTTGATTTATAATTCTATTTATATTCTATCTAAAGTAGGAGATGCGATTCAAAACTTGTCAAAAATCGATGAAAACCTCGGGTAGCCCCTTAAAGATTGGATCTTCGTAATGGCTATATGTTTATCCTGCGGGTCCTTAAGCGGAGCCGCGCTGGAGACTAGTGATGTAAAAGGCGTAACTTGCCAAAAATATCAACCGAAAGACGTCCTTTGCTGGACGTAGACCTCCCCAAAGAGTGCATCGATGACCGGCCCAGCGCCACCCGCATCCAACACTCCTGCGACCTTTATTTTTTTGTAACGTTTTAAACGTGCTTCATCATCAGTCCACCTTGTGAAAACAAAAAGTGTGAAAAATGTCATACAAAAACATATAATTGGTGTGTAGTGTGTAATAGGCACTTAGTAAGCACAGATTGTTTCTCTGGCGTGAACAATCAGCATCAAAACACGTGATACACATCGGGTACATGGTGTTTAATGTGTTAAAATCAAGTTGCACAGACATACACAAACACTAGCTTTCTCGGGCTGGCGCGACCGGACGATTTCAAGAGCAGCGCGGGGATAAATCAAGGAGCGCGGGCGCAGCCGCCCCGCGCTGAGATGTTGATTGCTGTGCGCAAGCGACGTGCGACTGACTTTTTTGGGGTTTTCCGGCGCTATTAGGAAAAAGGAATTCTATAAACCTCTGGAAAAAAACATATTTGCAATTACGACGGAGTTAATACAATACTGTATCAATAAGTACATTACGTACCTATAGGGCGGTGAATTCGGAATGCCACAGATCCCAGGTGTTTGTGGCCCGAACCAAAGGTGAGGGCCATAAATATGCGATCTGGGGCTTTACGAATTGCCGCCCGTGGTGCGTACACAATTTTACGTCTTCTCCTAGGTGTGAAATGAGATTTGCCGCTGCGCCCGTGGGCGGTAAATCTCACTTACCGCCCAGAGTGACGTAAATAATATCTCAATTCAGTTTATTTATTTCAGACCTGTAATAAAATTAATTTTAATTACAGTCAAGTGCAAAAAGCTGGATGCATACAATATACATACAACTTAACTACTTTAAAATATGTCTCACGGCCCTTATGTCGGCGGAATAATATTTCGGTAGGTAAGTACTCACATATTTATGGGAGTATTAATTTGATACATATTTATGCATTATACTGTACCTACTACAAAATGAAGTGTCTTTTGTATAACCTTTTGTATTTGGTTGTACTCGTATGTAAATATTTGGTGATAGTAAAATATATCAAATTATAAGTATTAAGTATTCTAATATTCTTCGGCTTTAAGAAAATTTTGTGTAATATTTTTTGGAATTATTTCCTGCCTTATCAGTTTCTTTATAGACACTTTTGAGGCTTTATTTCATAGCTTTAATGCCCAAAATGGAACATAGTTTCGTCTAATCCACCCGTGTGGCTGTCCGTCTATCCATTTGTTAAGTACAAGCATTTTACTTGTACTCGGAAACTAGAAGAGCTGTAATATTATAACGATCTGGGCACTACAAATAATACTTTAGTAATTTATTCTAGAGGTGTCATCTTAAACAAGTTTGGCTTACTTCAATTGTAGGTATCGTTTTTTTTCGTATTTTTTATGACATAAATTAACAGACGTGAGAATTAACCTAGGTACCTACTTCAAAAAGGTAATACATACAAAACAAGTGTTTCAAGTTGGATTTAAAACAGTTTTTTTTTCGCAAAATGGAAAATTGCCTGTATTTTATTTTTCAAAACTTTAAGTTCTATCTCTTCTCTATCTCTTACTTTAAAAGTACAGTTTTATGGTTATTAAAAAACAGGATTTTATTTTTCTGGAAAAGCTGGATTGTTAATAGTATTCATAAAGATTATTATTACTATCTATCTCGGGACAATTAAAAAACATCTTATTCGTAATTTACCAACTTTGACAGTTACATAAAAAAGTATTTCATATTTATCCATGAAAACAGTGGTTTGCGACCAATTAATTTTAAATTAATTCATCGATCCTGCACGGTCAGCCAAAAAGTGGTCTACCACCTTTGAACTTCAACACAACGCGCCAATCAACTTTTTTTTGTTGCTCGTTGCCATGGTTACGTCTCCTGTCTCAACCTTTAAAACTATGATTTGGTGAGGTCTAAATCCACTAAACACGTTTTTTATGTTGGTAAGCCCATTCCATGGTGGGGTTTTTTTTTCAAGGTTTACTGGGAATAACAACAAGAAATAACTTAATTGACCCAAATAATAGAATCGAAAACGGGTATACGACTTTCTTGACGGACTGTACAATAGGCAATGCATCAATTAATTTACCGACTCTTCCCGCCTCAGCTGTCAACTTGCACCAACTTTCCCTCGTAAAACTTGCGTACGCGACGACCGAATTATACGCGCTTTGACAAATTGTTAGACCGAGAAATAAAAAGGTCATAAGTGTATTCATAATGCAAAGACGTTTCATCTCTTTTAACTATGATTGTGGACTGGGCGTAACGGGGTAATATAAATAGTTTTATTATGGTTTATTTTCGTGTACCCTTTTCGTTAAAGCTTGTGTTATGGAGTGTCAACAAGTGGTGGGGACTTTAATGGACAATCGGTGTCTAGACTTAGCGCCGGCTAGTCCGTGCTTTTCAAATGATATTATAGTTAGTAGAAAATAACGAGACACGTCAAAAATAATGCGTTTGAAGTCTTTGCGTGTATTTTTAATACACGTGAATTTAACCCAGATTTTTCAGCGGTTATATTTTACCTACCTATTTAGAACATGCATATGTAGAATTATAATGTTTTTTAATTTGATGAAACTGTTGTCTAAATATGAGAATTATGATCAGTAAACACTAGACTATTCAATTAGATTTGGAAATAAGGATTTTGATATTACGATGGTACTTTGGAATATTCACATGTACCATAATTCTTAATATTAGGTCGGTACCTACTACGGAAAAGAAAGTTAATTCAGGCCCAAAGTTGTACCTATTTTATCCATGATTTTTTTTATATTAAGAATTTGTGTTTTACTTCTGTCAAATAACAAAATTAAAGTTAAGATACATACCTATGTCCCAATATGAATTAATTTTGTTTCCTAGTTCATTTGCCTTTAAAAAAACCTCCTTAAAATTTCCTGCCCTCAAGTGTCGATTAATGCTTCGCATATCAAACTCATGGCACTATGATGTTCCATAAAATAAACACTTAACTATTCCACGCTGTATATTCAGAGATGTAACTAAATAGAAATAACAAATGACATACGCTCTTTCATAATCCTGGCGTACAACTTTTCTCTGTTGAAAAAGGTCATAAGTAACAAGTTGTCTCTAAGAAACTGTGTCGTTTCGTAAACGAGTGTAATAATTTAAAATAAACACTTAAGATCCCTTAATATAATTTACGAGGCGCTTGAAAGAGTAATGGGGGAGTTTCCGATCTTGACCTATCCCAGAATGCAGTGTTGATGACGGTACCATACGGTAGTCTTTCAGGAGTGATTTATGGCGTGATTTATAGGGGTAATCATTTTATACTGTTTGTCAATGCTTGTCGGGATATTTTTACACGAGGACGATTGCAAAACAAGAAGGAAGGTCCCTTACAATCCATTCTTACTGTGTAAATGCAGAAGTATATGTGTCTCTGTTTATTACCTTTAATACCTTGTTTAAGTGTACATATAGGTAGGTACAGCTACGGTGCAGGCTTAGTGTTTCAGGCATGCGGCTGTCAATCGGCGATCGAGGGATCTAATGCCGGTTGACTAATTAGTTTTTCGGAACTTATGTACGGAATATTTATCGTTAGCTTTTCGGTGAAGGGAAAAATCGTGAGGAAACCGGTCTTATCCCAATAAGGTCTAGTTTTCCCGGTTGTGCCCTCAGAGCAGTGCCTAAAACTCAAGAGTTTAAGTGTACATATAGGCTATTACTGAACCAGTGAGGTGAGTTTCATATTAGGCTGTGTCGCCGCTTACCATAAGGTGGTAACTTTGGTCAATGACTGGTCGGTCTTTTATAAAAAAAAAACTGTTCTTTTTTATTAACCCAGTTTAGATTTAGTTGTATACAAACCGAAATTGGGAAGAGTTTTGTCGGAAAACATCTTGTAAGAAGCAATGAGTCAAGAGTGCGATTTATAAGTACCTCGTTCATAAAGACGCGGGCTAAAGCCATGTTGTAATTAAAAGGCAATAAGAATCCTGGTTGGGTCCAAGGGTACATTACGTCTCATTTCTACCTTGCTTTCATTTTCATTTCCGTGTACTTGGTGTGAGCACTGCTGCGGCTGACAATTGTCAGGGCGGATGGACCTCAAGAGTCTTACTCAATTTTCTACAGAGTACATGAAGAGGGCTAATCTAAATCTTTATACATTTTATTATTATTACTTTCGCATATGCAATCCAGTGACCAAAATGCCATACGAAAAATAAATAAATTTCTATTATTTCAGTGCTCCGTTTGATATGTCATTTCTCTACACGTACAAAGAAAAAACTTTATTTGAAGTAAATAATCTAGAACCAAGAAATTCAGTATGAATATCTTAAATTATATCCAAATTTCTTCTCGTGTTTTGACGCTAGGAGATTTTGTACATCTCTGAGAACGATATTAATTAGACATGTTTAGATATGAGACGAATTTATCCCTTTTTTTATCCATGAATGTCATTGATTATGTCGTTAATTTTCTTTTAAATGATGTATGACTTTGAATCAATAATTATACACTTTGACTTGTAGAAGTGCCCTTGTGGCTTATAAAATGGTTTTATTTCTTATATCAAGTAAATCGTCATTTGAGTTTCATATAAGATAATGGCCGTTTACTAGTTAATTATTTCGCTGTATTTCTTACGTAAACCTACACAACTATTTGCAACAGAAATAACTACGTACTACATTCCATTCCAAAAACTTTCCCGTTCACGCTTCCTGCCATCTTAATCATTCACAGACTCGTAAAAAAAAAAATTGGAATGAAGCTTGCCACACCCGAACAGACACGTTAAGTGACTCTGTAACTGATTAACCTTATACTTTAATAGTCTTCTTTTCCGCTATAACCAAAATTACCATATCACGAAGCGCGTGAAACCATGTCACATTGCGCGGCCACATGCGGCGATTTCAAGGCGGTGCATTGGAAATTATCGCGTGCTTTGAATATGATTGTTTTTCTAATTTTACCGATACATGATTGCTTAAAATTTCCGCGATAGAAAAAAAATCCAAAGTAAGGCACTGGTCCCACCGCCGGCTAGTAAGCTAGAAAAGTTGGGCGAGTAGCATTACATTGCGGATCTGTAAAGGTCGATTGATCACACTGTGCCTGGTCAGCACGCAACAAGTCGGTTGTAACCCCCGACGCAAAAAGAGGGGTGTTATAAGTTTAACGTGTCTGTGTGTCTGTGTATCTGTGCATCTGTCTGTGGTATCGTAGCTCCCAAACGGATGGACCGATTTGAATGCGGTTTTTATTTATTCGAAAGCTGATGTGATCCCGAATGTTCTTAGCTATGTTTTATGAAAATCTGTTTAGCCATTTTTGAGATATTGGACTTTCCCCTTAATACGTGCACATCGGGCTGTGTCCATGATGGAGGCGATATGGCGGGAAATTACTTCGCTGTTTTAGAAAAAGTCTGTGTACATTGAACTGCTAGATAGGGTAGTGAGTGAGAGACCTTAAGGGGATGCCTCCGTTCTTTTAAACCACGCCATACACGTTGATAATAAAATTAACAAATGACGATTAACATCGATACGATACGATACGATACGATACGATACGATACGATACGATACGATCCTTTATTGATAAAAAATATTTTACATGTCATTATGTCTTAATACTAGGTGCATAGTCTATTACAACTTATAATTATTTGGTTAACTAACCAGTTGCTATCTGTATCTGTATGTCGTCAATAACTTTTTATTGCTTAGTCTGGCACTCGAAAATAGGCGTCCGAGGAGTAGTAGGCCTCAGATACTAGTTTATTTTTAAGTTTACTTTTAAACGAGCAGTAGCTTGGGGCACTTCTTATTTCGTGTGGCAATGTATTGTATATCTTGGGTCCCATCGTGTGTAGGCATTTTCTCGATTTGGCAAGCCGTGTTCGAGGAGGGCGCAGTTCATCGCACCTCCTGCTGTTCACCCCTCGTGCGTCACCACGGGTAGGAAAGTGCGCAAGATTACGTCGCACGTACTTTGCCACCTCAAGAATGTATACACACGGTAAGGTGAGTATTTTAGTGGCCTTAAATAGCTCCTGAGCTGGATGGTCCCATGGGACCCCTGATATACAACGGATAGCCCGTTTCTGTATTATGAATGGTCTCATTCGGTCAGCGGCATTCCCCCACACACATCTTTTGTGAAGTTTTAGTAAGATTCCATGAGATTTTAGATGTGTTTTAACGTGTCGGTCAATAATGAATCGTTACAGTTGATTGAGGTAGATTTTTGTCTATATTCTTAGAGATAATTTGATTATTTTGTTTTTTGTGTTTTGATTTCTGATAAACAACAAAATATACAGCCAAGATGCATATAATCCATAAATATATATCCAAATAATGGGAATACAGTTTTAGTGAATCTGCCTAGACTTATCGCAATATCCTCCATCGTCGCCTAATGCTGGGTACACACTAAGCATACATCCGCGAAGCATGTATATGGTAGCTATTCGTTAGAGCAAGATAGATAGCCGTTCGTTGGCCCAGTGTGTACCCAGCATTACCTAAGTACGCGAAGGTTTATCGACTGGTTCTGGGTTGTTATTCAGAACGCGCTAATGCGCCTAACCTCACCCGTCAGGCCTAACGAAACTAGACATCTATCTACGCTGTTACTAGGAATTGCGGCTTTAAGATATATTTGTGGGTGAACGGTAAGGTGAGCGTATAACAAGTTACAGAGTAGCGGGACTCACGGGTGGTTGAGTAACGTTGACAAAGGAAATCGACTCGGAAACTGAAATCCGCTGGACGCTGCTAATTAAAATGTATTTATAACGTCTGTTTGGTTTTATGCGATGCGAGCGAAGTAATACACAATCTGGGCATACATTTCCGGTTATTACGTTTATATACAAATTAAATTAAATTAAATAATAATAAATCAGCCTATATACATCCTACTCTTAGGCACAGGCCTTCTCTTTTGGATGAGGGAACGGGCAGTAGTACCCACGCTGATCCAGTGCGGGTTGGGGACTTCACATACACCTTTGAATTTCTTCGCAGATGAATGCAGGTTTCCTCACGACGTACAATTGGTAAAAGATATAAGTAAAAACTACCTAACTACTAAATATTACTAACTACAATGGCACACCTACCCAAAACTTGTCCAATATTAAGTAGTTGACCCTAAAAAAAAGAGTTGGAAACCTCTTTTGTTAAATAAACGTTACAACTAAAATACGTGTGTTTCTTTTAGTGAAATACTTAGAAACAGGTTTTCATACTTTCAATTGTTTTAGATGGAACTATTAGTAGCATGTTGGAATACATGCGGTTGATTACGGTTATTGTCATAGATAATAATATAATACATATTATGTCGCGGTCAGACTACAAAAATAACCGCACCGAAGAACCGCTGTTTCGCGCGAGATACAGTACCTGCCTCGTTCTAAGTGTTCTAATTAGAAAGAGGCGGCCTTTCTCGCTCACGAAGCAGTTCTTAAGTCAAGTCTTAGCTGTGTCATGTTCACGAAAACCTTTCTCTACACAAAAAAAAAACAATAAATTGATAAATAAATGAATGCAGTAAGCGCCAAAAATGTCCGCAGTCATGGTCGGTTTAAACTTTTTTTTTCTAGAGCTGTCTAGACTAGTCGTAAATACTATTGGTTGGGAATCGAGTTCTATGAACCTCGCTTTGCTCTGTCTCATATCTATATCTCCGTCCACAGCAATCAATTACGGAAACGCGTCAACAATCTCATCTTTACTGCCCGCAACGCCATTCTCAAGTGACAAAAGTAAACTAAATCCCACTATTACTGTAACGAACCAATTCCGATTTTATCGTCGCTATTTAAATAAGTAGATAAATATAATTTATCAGTCAATCAACACTTCGTGTGTCAACCACTTCCTATCTACGCGTCTAAGCCACCATTTTACAACTAAAACGGTCATTTAAGTTTGAGACCAATCCCGTCTCAATATTATTGTCCCGCTCACACAACCGTAGTTATGCCCTTACGCAAAAAGGACATGAACTAAGGTGATTGACATAATTATTCATTTACCTATACATCAAATATTTTACAGAGTTGGGCATCTGATATGGATCAAGACGCGTTTAAATAAATGATGCGACGGATTAGAGCGTTTTCTCGTAATAGGTAGTACATTATTCACCAAGGGCAATAAAGCAAAAGATGTCTCAGATTGCCGGTATTTGACGTGCAATATGTGCTCTGGTGCTTTCTTTATTATCGCCCGTTGTGAGACCTACATTTTACCTACGCCTGGAAGGGGGACTTATGGAATTTATTTCCTGAAAGATATAAAAACTAGGGAATGCAATGCAATACTGGGATACCGGGATCCCGTATGAGGTGAGAGCATTTTAATAAGTACGTACGTGATCCATATCTAATTCTGTATTCATTTGTTACTTTCTTACTTTTTTATTTTTATACAACGACGGTGGCAAATAAGCGTACGGCCCGCCTGATGGTAAGCGGACACCGCAGCCTATAGACACATGCAACTCCAAAGGAGTAACATGGGCGTTGCCGACCCTTGATATGTTTGAGGATTCGCCGTGTTGACAGCTGAAGGAACAAATTCCCTCTCACGATCAATCCCGCGATTCCCGCGCGAAAATTATGCGGGATCCTGCGCGAGAACTATCTAACTGTCATTTGCCATACACAAAACAGTTAGAACTACCTGACGAACATCAAAAAGAAATTGATATTTTTCGCCTTATTACAGTGGCATAAGGTGCATAAGTGTAAACGTAACTTTGAAGTCGACTGTACATAAACAGCCTTTCCTATACAGGGCAAATGGTAGCCGGTCGCTAATGAGCAATTGTTACCGAGTGGACCAGACCCATTACCGTAAATCGGGCAATAGACTGGGAAACAATGATGCGTAGGCTAAATCGACCAGAAGTGGGTACCTAGTAGTAGAAATTAGCAGAATTTAAATTAGGTACACTCAAGAGAAAACAGTTTTTATTAAGGAATGCAATCCCGCACGAAAATGTAGATCCCGGTATTTGAAAGAAAGGCTTCGATAGGAGGGATAATATAATTCCAGCACGTAGACGCCGCGGACTTGAAACTACCTCTGAAAATTTGCGGGATTGAAGATTCTTACACCGGCGGATCCCGGTATTTGCGGTATAAGCGTAGTCCGTGGCAAAGTGCATCTAATAGTTCATTACATAATAAATATTTTCTTAATTCCCATGTTATCTTATTTATAAATGAATATGAATTCAGAAATGTCAAATTTGGCGATTGAAAACGTAACGATCTTATAAAGGCGTTTCCCTCTCGACATTTAAATTTGTAATCTTTGTTAATAAGAACATTACCTTTAAACTCCGGTCGAAACAATAAATCACTTTTTTCTTCGCGATTGTTTACTCAGTATGCTGGGCGTGACTTGTGAGGTCTTTTTGTAAATAAAAGAAGGGGCCACGTTCATATGTGATCGTGTTCTGCCCTTCTGTTTAGGTTTCAATTTTAGTTTTGCAACGTCGATTTTTATAATGGCCGCATGGAAACATTCTTACATTTTTATGGTTTAAGGGTGGATATTGAAGCCAGATGTGTGTCATAACTGTCATAAGACCCCAAGTTTAAACTTGCTTTTTATAAAGATTAGATTCCAATTCTGCATCCTGACCCGAGGTATTGGCAGAATATCAGTGCTTGCTCACACGAGCAAAGCAAAACTGAGCCAGTACCTTTTTGGCATTATTGCAACGCACAAGTATGCCTTAAATTTAATTTATAATTCTATTTCCGTACCACAATTGTTTTACTTGTTCTTTTATTGTTGTTTTTTTCTTTCCTTTTTTTCTGTATTTTTTTTATTTTTAATTTGTTGCAAAATGCCAAATAAAAGATTTATCTATCTATCTATCTATTAATTATACTGCCAAAGCGGACCCCGGGCTCCTTTAGGCCACAACCGGGAATAACGGAGGATTATGAGAGTTCAATTATACCAAGACAGTGACAAATAAGCATACGGCCTGCACGATGGTAAGCATCGTAGCCAATGGTCATTATAGACTCCACAGGACTCAGAAGCACGTTGCCGACCCTTTATTGATTTGAGTATCCGTCGGGTCAACAGCTATAAACAAATGCCGGTCCCACACTCTCGCTGTGTGGAGCATCCTCCGGAGCTTTCTCATATGTAAGGTAATTGATAATTGTCCCAGTGCCGGCACTGCCCCAATAAATGGCAATTTTAATCTTTATGTTTTGTAATAAAGGTGGCAGATATACAACTTGAAATAAGGTATGGAGCATTCGGACGTAGGGATTGGGAAATCTCAATTTATTTTTTACCACCCTAGTTAAGTAATGTGCTCTATTAGTTCTGGTGTAAATTTAAGATGTAGTAATAAGTACCGTAATTATCACAGTGCATAAGTGGCCATTACCTTTGCGTCATATGATGATGATAATGATAATTTGCCATACGATAAATAAATAAATAGTTACGGTAACTATTTGAGTAGTAAATAATGCAAAACACTCTTGTGGAATAAAGGAGCGACCACACCGGTGCGTTACGCTGCGTATACTCGTTGACGTGTCGAATGCGTCACGTATTCTTCATACATTTTGCTGCGTTTACGGTGCGTTAGCGTATTTTGAACAGCGGTGTGGTCGCTCCTTAACTCGGTGATTTTCAACTACGGTCATCATGACTAACGTGACGGCAATGTGCTTATCTCAATGAGTTTGGAGCTTGGACCTACACTTGACTGCAGTAATGTTACACGTGCTCTACAGACGGATCTCATACTTATCTGACGCGTCGTCTCGTGACAGATATCGGCGTCATACATTTTTTACGGTTCGATTCACATTTGGGAATTAAATTCGTTGCACTGTTGTTCTGAACGTATCAAGGTAAGGCTTTTTGGAGCGATAGGACCCAGTGGCATGTCGTCTTACTCATAACCGAAACACGTATTCTTCCATTAAATACGCTAAATAAAACACTAAATTTAAATTGGTTCTGTCCTAACGTATGTAGGCTAGGCAATTTAGGTAATGCTGCATTATGTAACTGCGCATGTAAACCTCCCACGATACAGGCATATTAGTCTAGTGTGCAAGATGCCGATAAATTGTAAATTTTAGTGTTAATTATTGTTGGTCAATTAATTTTTACTTTTCTTTGCTTCAACTGGCGGGAAAGTGTCTACTCAAATTGAAATATAAATTCTAAGAAGTTTTAACTATTTTGGTGGTCGGTTGGAATGAGATGTAGGATTACGTTGGATGTATGATATGAAAACATTTATGCGCTTTGATCTTCGCATCAAATCCACTAACCGTACAATCTGCCTTGCGAAATGAATATGAAGAAACGTGAATATTTCTGCGATGTTAAATGATGATAGTTGAAACAATGCGGGTGTCGAACAATGTTCCAGGAACGGTTGTTTTGCGTCGGACTTTTGTGTTCTTAGAAAAAGGACAATTGCCGGCCGCGACCGCAGAACGGTTATGAAATGTTTAAGGGCAGTAATAGCATAGCAATTGATAATGGGAGTAAACCAGGTAAATGTTGTGTCATGTATTCTATTTACTATCGTCTAGTTATATTCCGAGTCCAATTGGCCTATTGTGGATATGGAATTGGATCGGTTTGTGTTAATATTGCCCTAATCAGTATTTCTATGAAGTAATAAATGTCTGTCCTATAAAACATTTTTGGTACAACATTTTACTGCCAATTGTACTTTTTTTTGCGCAGTCACCAACTGCTAATAAAAAAAGGGTTTTCTATTTTGTGTAGTTTGTCTTGTTTTTTTATCCTGTGTAGTTTAAGTTGCAATAGCCGCCTTCTGTCCATATCATCAGACGCGGCGGTGCCGAAGTTGCGTTGCCACCGAGCTAAGTAAAAAAAAGAACACCTCAATCTGATGCCGATAAGTAGCTGTTTTTTTTTTAAGGATAACTTACATACTTAGAGCCAAATTATTGCAGCAATGCAAACGCGCCACAATGTGTATGCATGTAATTATGACAGGTGATCTATGCCGAGTGACGCGATAAGTCACGCTTTCGGGAAATAGGTTTGCGTTTGTATAGCTGTAAAAAGTCACCATGTGTAATAACTTATATAATTGTAATTATAATTATTTATGTTAAATAGCAGTTATTTTTTGAATACTCTGTACGCAATCTGTATCACATGAGCCACACAGGGGTCGGTCGACCCACACATTGAGGAATACCACAATCAGCCACTTTCCGGACGGCACACGTTTCAAACCCCGACACCGACTGATCTTGATTTATTACTACACGATGCTTCCATTCAACGCCCGCCTCCCTACTGATAAAGGGCCTTTGTGGAACTGTATTACCATGCACCTACGACCATGTAGTAAGGCCGATTTGTGTCCATTTGTAAATCTACGCCATCACACGTGTTCAGGGGAAGCGTATTTTGGGAGTTGGAAGTTGATTGAAAGTTCGGTTGAATAAATCTTTACCTCGTTTTAGATGTGGGTAAATAAATCAGTGAACCGACTTGTCTACTGGTTGAAAGTGATTCGCTTTAACTTGACTTGTTATTGATGGTTTGATGAGTTTATGATGACTTGTCATGATGTTAGTGTGGTTTAATGGCGTGTTTAAGGGGGTGAATTGGAAATTATCGCGTGCTTTAAAACGCCGTTCCGACTAGGTTAAGAAACAATACGGTCTGATTTATGATTATTGACTATATGATTGTTTATCTGATTTAATCGATACATGATTGCCTAAAATTTTCTCGATAGAAAAAAAAATCCAAAGTTGGGTCTTTATTCTCCTTTTTTTACTCAGCCTACTCAAACCATAGATTATTTTACGACAGAATGAAGTTAATACTATAGTATTTTATCTCATCTAAAATCTCACTTAATGAAATATCCTACTAATATTATAAATGCGAAAGTTTAGATGTTCGGATGTTTGTTACTTAATCACGCTTAAATGGCTGATCAGATTTGAATGAAATTTTACACAAAGATAGTTTATAGCCTGGATTAAAATATAGGATAGTTTTTATCCCGGGTCCAAGCGGACGAAGTCGCGGGCGGAAGCTAGTACTTAAATAAAACCTCACTAAGTTAGGTATTTATCGAAATTTGTCCAAAGAAGCCATTCCCGAAGAGTGTTGCATTTCTTTTTCTCGTGCGCGGAAGGCATAAGCGTGTCTCTGTCAAGGGGGCGTGGTCGACTTGAATCAAGGCATCCCCTTAATGACGCCAACACAATACTGCACTGAAAAGATTCTTCTTCAAAGGCTGATCAGTTAAGCGGAAGCAGAATGAAATTATTTTCAAATATATATGTGACTATATATTTTATTTCTTTTTTTGCAAACAGTCGCCACGTGTGGTCGCTCTAAATAACGATATTGGCCAAAATTTCGTACAAATGGCCAATCAATTGCTACTTGTCTATATAGTATGTCCCTACCACATGGTGTTAACGTTGGTGAAATATATCAGCCTCATTGGTCAATTAGGTTAAAAAAAAAATGCTGACAACATTAACCCATAGGGGAAACCCCGAACCCAAAAGTGTCAATTCCGCTGGCGCCGTGTAATCAGACCCTTCCAGTGAATCCACTTGGGCTATCCCCGTGTAAATAGACGTTGTCAAGAGCCCTTGTGAGCGATTGTATAAGTAAAGACGCAACTTAGTTACGTAAAAACGGATGAATCATTCCTTTCTGTCCTAACAGTAAATATGTGCAGAATTTCTTCGCAAACCCTAATCTCAAAATAAGAAAGGCTTGTTCTGCGATGTGCATTCTGAGACTCAACGCCTGGTCACTTCCAACTAGGCTAAACAGCTACCGCTTATGATTTACTCTTTACAGAAATATACCTAACTAGCTTCCGCCCGCGACTTCGTCTGCGTGGACTCGGGATAAAAACTATCCTATATTTTAATCCAGGCTATAAACTATCTTCGTGCAAAATTTCATTCAAATCGGTTCAGCCGTTTAAGCGTGATTGAGTAACAAACATCCAAACATCTAAACTTTCGCATTTATAATATTAGTAGGATAAACAACTCTGCGAGCGGTATTAGTTAAAATTTGTTTTGTATAATTTTTCAAACCCGTCCTGCGTTGTCTTTATCAAAAGACTTCCTACATGGTGGCATACAACCACAAATTTCAATAAGGCATTGAAGAAATGAGTTTTAGAAGATTACTGACAAAGCTTTAACCGGTCATCACATTATAGCTATTGTCACGTGTTCATTCAAGAGCAGAGGGTCTACCCAACCCAAGATCGTTATTCACGAACACTGATCGAAAGAAACATCATTTACAAAAAATACATCCAATAACGTCTCCATTCAGGAGTTCTCGTCATCCTATGTTTACTAGCCGTTCGGCAGATATCGTCGGTCCATTGAGCTAATGGTCTGCTCACTGACCGATTCGATGACCTAGGCCACCATTCAGTAACCCGTTTTATCCATCTCCCATCGTTTCTCCTTGCCAAGTGTCCTGCCCACCTCCACTTTAATCGTGTAATTCGTTTGCCGGCGTCCGCTACTTTCGTTCGTTGCCGGATTTCAGTATTAGGGTTTCATATCAGACATTATTATATTACATTTCGAGTTCTAAAGCAGTTTTTAATAAGCATAAGTGTCATGTATTGCAATTTTGCAACCACTTGAGAAAATACAAGACAAGTCGAAACAAATATGCCACTGGAATGCTTAATTCATTATTATCAGCCCTTCTTAGCACTTGAGGCATTATTTAAACATTCGCTTCTTTGTCGTTCCTTGTTTGTTTTCGTTTATCTCTGATTGCATTCAAAGTGTTTTTCTCGTTTCCATTTGCAAATTCTTCAAGACCAAAATGCACTAAAACATTTCATAACTTCGTTGGAATTACAACCCTGACTAATTGCAATTAGAGTCTAAAATTAAATGAATCTCTTGTTACACATGATGTTCTCTTGTTTTGATATGTTGCGTCCACTTGAAACTACGGCACACTCTTGGCGCCCTCGATATGTCAATTTTTCATTACGTATTCTCGCAAAGAAAATCACCTTATGTGGCACGACTATTGACCACCGTGAATTTGTCACAGAATCCAGAAATAGCTCTTAAACACTTGTTGTAGAGTCCAGTGTTGCCTGATTTGTTAGTATAAATGAGAAGTCAAATTAAATGGCATTTTATCAATAGTGACAACGATTGAGTGATCACTTTGGTAAAAACGAATGGTACTTGAAAGTGTTTTAGGGCATGTATTAAGTGGATTTATTTAAGAAGCAATTATTCTATGTCAAAGTTCATATTGCGTTATCTATCGTTCGTCATTTAAACAAGCTTCTTCGTTTAAGAGCTTTAAAAATAACCCCAGGACTGTTTTTAACAAGTCAATATTGTTACGTACTTAGTCGTCCTCACACCCTTTTATTTACGAAGATCGAAGCTGCGGGCATTTACAAATAATTCCGAATATTTTAAACTTGTCAATTTACTAATGGGTTTATTTAAAACGCTTAAACCGGTACCGAAAGTAATGCGCTGTATGTGTATAATTAGTGATGTACAGTTGCTGTGAATATCGGCTATTGTAGAAGATGTGAAAATCGTAGACAATAGCCGGCAACTTTGGATAACTTTGGCTTGTCTATTCCATAAATGGGTCATACAGATATCTAGGTTCGGGTCTCTTCTGTGGAAATTACCAAAGGTAAAGGATGAAGCCTACTTATATGAGTCCATGCAACAAAATCATTTTTTTATATGCACCACAGGAAAGGCGACCTTTTGTTTCACTCAATCTGTATCACCAAAATCCATACGTACCTTAATATTGTCATGCGAAAGTAACACTGGACCCGATTCTCCGTGCACATGGCTTAACTAGCCTAAAACTAAATTGTCTAATTTTTTGACATAATTTAGGCAGCAGATTAAAAACGACATATTTAGAATAGCATTTAGGCAGCTAAGTAAGTTTTATAGACCGCCTAAAATAAGAAACGTGAGATTCAAATTAGCGCTGTCATTTGATTATGACAGCTGCTCATAGAATAGCAGTGTTTTAGCGACACCTAAATAAAATACCACTGTAGAATCGGGTGCACTGTCTGTCTAGTACGTTTTTAAACCACTTAACCAATTAATATGGAGATATTTCGAGAGCCTGGGAAGGACATTGGATAGTTTTAAGCCGGAAATATTTTCTGTAGGAGTAAAAAGGGGAGGGAACCTGCACCTGTAGGAAGTCTATTAGCGTATTATTATAATATGAAACTAAAGGAGTTGGTAAAATGCAGACATTAATTGACATGTAAGAAGAATGAAAGACGGTACAGGTCTTAGATAAATCTAAATGTCATATTGACAGTTGCTTTGTCCTAAAGGCTCGTTTGAAAACTTACCCAATTACCCCCCCATGCCCGCCACAGAGCAATAACCATTCCTAAGGTTTTACGTGGCGCCTTTAAGGGCCCTCAGACACCACTTGTGCAGCTAAGGGTCACTTGTCTACATAACACGATCACGGATAGTGAAACTGATAGGGTTTGGAAAAAAGGAGAAGTGTCATTTTAATACAAGAAACTGGATTGATATAAATCGGAGCAAAAACGCTTTGCCATTAGTGTAGGTACTTTATAGGCGACTAGCTGCCTGCGCGTATTGCAGAGAACGCAGGCAAACCCGCGGGATAAAATATAGCCTATAACCATCCATTAACTCCGCTTGTACGCTGGATCAGAATTTTTGACATCGGAAAACCGGTTCAAAAGATTACCCATTACAAGCAAACCTACAATCTTACTAATGATTAATAATGTATTAGGATCGATTTGATTTAAAAAATAGCTAGTTTGTGAAAAAATTACGAGTTCTTAAAGTTATACATATTTCAACAGCTTCATGCTTACTCGTATTACGTAAACCAATCAAAGAAGAAACTTCATGTCACCAATATGTGAATTGTATCGTCCCCTTGAGAGGATTCCAATATCCAGTCAAACAAGACCCCTTGATATTCATCTATATCCTCATAATCCACGCATTCATCTCTTTTAACAGAAGTTCAGACGGATCAAGTTTTACTGGTGATGACGAGGAATTTGCGTGGGTGTCATACATAGCTTGTTTTCTTTGACTTTTCGCCTCATTAAGTGTTTGTATACAAGCATTGGATAGGTCGTTTCGTGTGATAAACTTACCGAGCCATCCCCAAACTCCTATCTCGTCGTCGTTATTTTGAAAAGTTGACTTTATGCTCTACGGCTCAAGGTAGCTTTTGTGATTGAAAGTCTGACTCAGTACGAGGTTGAGAAAGTAAGCAAGTGATATGCTTGACCAAAATAAATCTTGACCATGTGTTATGGGAAAATTGTATGTTTATTTACATACGGTGGTAGTGTTTGGTTTGAAGTTGTATAACCATCGCGTGTTTTGCATTCTGCTACTGTAGTATATCGTATATCTCTACTAGACGCTAATGTTATATCATACATACCACGTGTATGCACTTCTATGTCATATTCTTTTAGATTTCTGGACCTTTTCCGCAAAGCGATATTGGTTAATCAACGATTTCTTTATAAGCCCCGACAAAAAAGAGAGAGGGGTGCTATTATTAAAGACTAGCTTCCGCCGTGGACTTCGTCTGCGTGGACCCGGGATAAAACTATCCTATATTTTAATCCAGGCTGTAAACTATCTTCGTGCAAAATTTGGGCGTGATTGAGTAACAAACATGTAAACATCCAAACTTTCGCATTTATTATACATATTAGTGGGATTAACATGTATTTCTGTGTCTGTGTGACTGTCTGTTTCATCGTAGCTCCGAAGTCAGTGCGGTTCTTGTTATTAAAGGCTGCGGTTTTAGTTCTGTTGGTTGTGTCGGAGGAAATTAAAGTTTTCAACTTATGTAGTCTTATAGCTGCTTGGTTATATAGGCAGAATCTTTTAAACTGCAATTTAATACGAATCCACCGATCACAGGTTACTGTGCCATCTATGAACCTATTTTAATTTACTCAATTACTCATTCTCGTTTCTATAGCTAGTGTGATTTTGACATTTTCGCAATTCAAAGATATTATCGATATTTACGATATTCCGGTATCGATATTTTGTTACAAAACTAGTAACATGATCGGTGTCGCTGCAGCGATAAGCTTTCCTATAGAACTGTCAACGTGTTATGCCGGCTTGTTATTTACAACTAGTGTACTATAGAACTATAGATTGTTTATCGATACACTGCAAATAAAATAAAGTCGTAAAGATGTAAATACTTTTGATAGCTTGTAAGTCATTTTAATCTTTATTCATCTGGTACATACATAGTCAGGTCCCTGCTCCCAGAAGGGTTCGGCAGAGCACATTAAAGAACATTTTCCGTAAGTAGCACTTTTCATTCATATTCAATTTTCATCTAGTAATTTATATAAATTACGTCGGTGGCAAACAGGCATACGTCTGCCTGATGGTAAACTATACCATGTCGACGCTAGCGATTCCGGAAGATTATTGAATAGTTAAGATAAACCCGCCTGTTGTCTACCTTTGTTTAGGTTTAATTTACCTCTATCTTTCTATTATATAAATATTATGTCTGGTGAGCTGGATGGAACTATCGGATTGTTTAGACTAAAATAAAATGTGTGGCGAGGAGGATGAGACTATGGAACACTTATTGTGTGAATGTCATGCCCTTGCCAGACAAAGAATGAATTACTTTGGTAACGGCTATCCGCAACCAAAGGAATTCAAGGTGCTCCCGCTGAGCTGCATCATCCGTTTTCTGGAAATGATGGAGCGAGTTTGGGATTAGGCATAAAGGAGAGGGCAAATGCACAAAAGATCCCACTGGGTCGAAGTGTATCCGAAAGGGCCCTCATCTAGATAAGATAAAATGTCTGGTGAGCATTAAAGAATATTTGTATTTGTATTGTATTATTAGTATGTTGATAGCTATCTAAAAAAAATGAAAAACTCATTTATTTAAACAAATTGTGTTACAATTGTTACCAGGGGTCCCTATTAGGCTACACCTGTATCGAGGGGTACCAGTTAAAAAACCGGCCAAGTGCGAGTCGGACTCGCGCACAAAGGTTTCGCGCATACCGATATGTCCAAGGCTTTTGATCATGTATGCCATGATCGACTCATAGACAAACTAAATATGTATGGTGTAAGAGGCAACGCGTTAAACCTTATAGCATCTTATCTTAAAAAGAGGATACAATATACCCAGAGTATGCCCTGCGACAAAGAAATAATTTAAATATATTTCTAAAGAAAAATACCTACAACTTAGTTCCACAGGGCAGCTTACTTGGCCCATTATTGTTTTTAATAAACATTAATGATTTTCCAAGCAATGTAAATTATCCCATAGTGTTATTCGGAGACGACAGTACATCAATCACAAACTGTAATAATGATTTAATAAATTACGAACAGGACATTAATAAATAATTAGATTGTTAATAAAATGGCTTGATGATAATAATTTAATAATTAATTTAAATAAAACAAATGTTATGCATTTTTATCTACACACATTGACTCGTGCTAATAGCAAGATCGATGTTAACTATCAAGGCACAACAATAGAAAATGTAGCTGTTACTAAATTTCTAGGATTATCAATTGACAGTCAGCTAAGTTGGAAAAAACATCTAGATGAAATATGTAAGCATCTGAATAAGTCGGCCTACGCACTATATTAACTATAAAAAATTGCTAACCGTGATACAGTCTTATTAGAATACCATGGATTAGTAGTATCGAAAATTAGATATGGCATTATCTTCTGGGGTAACTCTGTGAACCGCGAGGCAGCCTTTATAGCCCAAAAAAGGTGCGTAAGAGCTATCTGCGGTAGAAACGTAAGAGACAGTTGTGTTCCTATTGGTCGAAAAATGTTATTACTCAATAAAAGAGTTCTTAGAGGCACCTTAATGATGTTATGATTTCTATGATATAAATATATATATATATATATATATTGATTTCTGTTTTCTTCCTTTGTGATATTTTATGTGTTGTGTATATTAACTATTTCTACGCCTATACTGGCGGGATGTGCTGAACGAACATAGACATAATAACCTGAATTGTACCACATTCACAGAAATAAATTAATAAATGATTGATTGATTGAAAGGGTTCCGTACCATTATCCGTTGAATGAAAGGAAAATTGCGATTTACGATTTATGACGTATTAAAAAAACTACTTACTAGATCTCCTTCAAACTAATTTTTTGTTGAAGTTTGCATAGTAATGTACATCATATATTTTTTTTAGATTTATTATTTTCTTATTTTAGAAGTTACAGGGGGGGGGGACACATTTTACCACTTTGGAAGTGTCTCTCGCGCAAACTATTCAGTTTAGAAAAAAATGATAATAGAAACCTCAATATCATTTTTGCAGACCTATCCATAGATACCCCACACGTATGGGTTTGATGAAAAAAAACATTGAGTTTCAGTTCTAAGTATGGGGAAATTCCGAAATTGTATTGTTTTTTTTTTCTATTTTTGTGTGAAAATCTTAATGCGGTTCACAGAATACATCTAAGTACTTACCAAGTTTCAACAGTTCAGTTTTTCAGTTCTTATAGTTTCGGAAAATAGTGACTGTGAAATACCGACGGACAGGCAGACAGACAGACATGACGAATCCATAAGGGTTCCGTTTTTTGCCATTTGGCTACGGAACCTTAAAAATTATACATTAGTGGTCAGTTACCTTAAAATAATACATACATCAAGTGTTGGTAAGTTAATTAATACTAAACATTTCAGCAAATACTTAATCTACCGTATCTAAAATGGCTTAAGTCTCGGCATAATTTAGCTAATGAATATATTAAAAGATGAGTTTTTTAGCTTCTAGAGACGAACACATGTCCCTCACTCACGACACATCCTCGGGAGCTCTGGCCACCTGACTCACCACACCACCAGGAACACAAAACCTCATACTCACTGAGGAAGTAGTGGCATCACTAGGACACACACACACATGGCTGCGGTCTTCTGTAAATACTATACTTGCGGTACGGTACTGTCCCAGTTGAGCTGCTCCAAATTTGAGCGAGATCGCATTCTACTGTACCCTACTAAATAGAATGCCAAAACATATGCTGGTGCGCGTAGCAAATAGTGTAAGGCACTCGTCATTCAGTAAGGCGGTGCAGATTCGGAGCGGTATCAGTAAGTAACCTATACCGAGTAACTACTATTTAGAATTACGTCTACATTTCAATGAGTGTGTTTGAAAAGAGTCACGAGCGCGTTGCTGACTATTTATCGACTTGAGAACTCGTTGTGGACAGCTAGGGACAAATGCAGGTCCTTCATTCTCAACACAGCGTATCCTACGGAGCTTTGGCGACATTACCACAAGGATCACAATACCTACAGAGCAAGGAGCAATGTTATTGGCAGCGGTTCTGTATAGTGGCGATACTTCTCTAGTTGGGCTGCTCTAAATACGAGCGACATGACATTCCGATATGCCCTATCTCCTAATCCATCGCATCATATCAGCCGAAAGACGTCCACTGCTGGACATAAGCCCTAAAGAGTGCCAAAGTGACCGGTCCTGTGACACCCGCATCCAACGGGCGCGACCTTTACCAGGTCATCAGTCCACTTATCAGTCCAGCTCCTAATTATATGCGGTTATTATTTTAGTGTGCTTGTCCTGTCCCCAGGCACGTAAGCTGGCGCCGCGCCTTTCTCTCTTCGGCGATGTCTTTGGCCTCCCTCCAGCACTTGCGCAGCTCTCAATAGCTACCCGCCATTTGTCCACTTAGTAATTTTACTTACCGATGATTTAATAACTTAAGGTTGTTTGTAGCTTGAGACAAATGCAGCGGGTGGATTACATAACGCGTTGTGCGTACGTCAGGTGGATCTAAATATCACTTTTTGTATGGGAAAAGGTGTTATTATATGCTGGTGCGTCCCCATGTGAGCTGCTCCATGAGCGCGCTCTACTGCTCTTTTAATTAAAAGGGGTTATTATATTGGTGTTCTAGTCCCATGGCACTACACATAAGCTGGTGCTAGGCGCTACGCCTTCCACTTTTCACGACATCTTTGGCCACGCTCCAGCTCGGTCCAACTGTTCGCAGCTCTCAATAGCACACAGTTGTTTACAGGCGCGCCCGCGTAATTCAAAGAAATCATAAAACGTTTCACAATTTTGCCTAATAACCTTTAGCTTGGCCATAAACTGTTGGCGACAACAGAAAATGAACACGGAAGCTGCCGATACTGTTTATACTATTATGTGTGCCAGGGAAACTATGGAGGGCGCTTTATCGCGTCTGATTGTGTTTATATGCGCTAACCTAAAACCCTAGCATTATTATGGTTGAGATTATTCAATATGGCCGACTTTTTATAGCACTGTCATTGGAATAGGAATCTTCTATCATGGACGGTAAAGTTATTTTTTGAATGGACTACTTTTATGTAATTCGGCCAACTCAAATCTCAAGTGTACTCTACTAAATCGTAATCCTTCTTAAGCGAGATTTAGAGAGAGATAAGGAATAGCGGAATCATCTCGCTCAATATTCAGGGTGCCTGGGGAAGTGGGGAAGTACGTACCTAGGAAAGCCGCAGCCATGATGACCCCATCAAGTAGAAGTCCGTTTAAGCAATACTATTCCAGTGAAGCGACTAGAACATCTAATCTATACTTGTTGAACGAGCGAGCGAAGCGAACGAACCTCTCCGTTTCAGCTTGGGGCAAAAAAAAATCGTATGTCCTGATGTCCCGCTGAGCGACTGTTCTCCTCTACAATTCTCAATTACTCAACTAAATAGATGTAGTTTTGGTCAATTCAGTCTTTTTTATCAGACTCGCGAGTTCTTACTGTCCATAGATTAACTAGTAATACAAGTTGTAGCTTTGTAAGTTTGTTGTAGGGAGTAACCACCAAGAACACCCGATAATAAAGCAATATTATCCCGACGAACGCGCGTCGTCTGTAGAACAAAGTGTAAAGGGCTTATGACTCAACTCCGCTCCCTAATTCGGATGCTTTATTCAGGTAAGTGTCATAAGCCCCTTAGTATTGTCCCTTAGTAACACACGTGTGTTACTAGCGCGCTTGACGGGTTATAGAATGGATGTTCGGGAAGGATGTTAGGCTGTATTTTATTATGAACCCTAGCTCAACAAAATGTTTGTAAACATTATAAGTTTATTAAACCCTCTACCTGGACTTTTGTATCGCCCCGCCCCCCCTCTTTATACGGTCTACGTACTAAATACAAAGTAGGTACGTCGGCCATTAAACACAACAATGAACCATTATATCGGCCACGATGCCCGCCACCTTTCGAATGGTCGTCCAATTGGTATCGTATTAACTGATTAATGTTATGACTACGGTTTTTAAAGAACATCTTAAAATGTGGTTTACACCACAACATTTTAAAGTAATACAAACAAAATACAAACAAAGTAGGACAGACTTCATATATAATAGATTTTATATATTTATATCCGAGGGCTAGTCGAAATCTAGCGTACCTATTTTGCGTTTGCGTGACATTAAATTTTGGAACGATCTTTACTACAAATCAAAGGTCAATTTACAAAAAAATACATTTAGATTTAGATCTATATACCCACACGTTACGTTTGACGCAATCCTGCAGAGGCCATATTCGAGATTAAATTTATGAAGCCCAAGGCATGTCTCAGGGATATCTCGGATCTTTCAAAATTGGAACGACAAAGACCGGAAAGAAAAGCGATACCCTAGGGATGTTCCTTTTTGCAATTGAAATAACTGGAATCACGGCCTCGATCAATAGGAGGATCACTCCGTGCTAACTACATAAATTCTTGGCATAATTTTAACATACTTGTTTAGGCGAATAGTTGTGCCTTAAATTCATAAACGGTATGTAACAAAAAAATAAAAACGCCTTAAACTTAAGATAACAAATATTATTTAGCTGACCCACAATTTGGAAAGCCCGAATCTACTAAACAAACTCAGTAAAAAAACCGCCAGTAGACACCGACCTAAAACAAAAAGACTAAGTTCGTATGAAACAAGCAGTCTCGTTACGTTTTTATTTGGCAGTGTTGGCAAATAGTAAGTATCCGTAACAATGGTCGGTATGCGAATCTGAGAACGCGAGTTCTGAGAAGACGGTGACCCAAGCGACCTTGGTACATTGGACTCCAGACATTGGAAGCCTACAAAGTCTGTTGGACTGAATGTAATGATAACCCAAATTTATGGTTGTTACTTTTTCTTGGTAAAGCCAATCAACACATCCAAAAGAGAGTGTCACGCCAACATCTTTATAAGAGATCAAACACCACCCTTGCATGAAAGATTAAAGATTGCTTTGACAGCGGACGTCATAACACGTAGAGGGATTCTTGGCGCTGCCGGCACGACAACACGCGACACCTTTACGCGCATTTAAATGATTAAGTGGCATTGTTTGAATACAAAGCTGTTGTCTTGAAGACAAGAGGAAAGACTCAGTAAAAAAATTACTATTAGCTGCTGTCTCTCTCTCACTCTCCGACCGCGTATTACAGAAGGTCGATCACGTTACGCATTGTACGTACGCGTATCTTAATGTCAATTTTTATATGGAAAAATGACAGGTGGATCTACCTAAAGCGCGTTCAAAACGTTACGTGATTGGTGCAGGTCAATCACGTAACGCATTGTACATAAGTTAGGTAGTTCTAAATTTTAATGTTTAGGTATATGGAAAAATGACAGTTGGGTCTACATAACGCGCGTTCAAAACGTTACGTGATAAACCCTCTGAACAGAGAACCAACGCAGAACTAAAATATAACATGTGTCCACCGGACGGTCCATTCTGTATACTTAGGCACTGATCCCACCGCCGGCTAGTAAGCTAGAAAAGTTGGGCGAGTAGCATTACATTGCGGATCTGTAAAGGTCGATTGGTCACACTGTGCCTGGTCAGCACGCAATGAACCATTACTCGCCCAACTTTTCTAGCTTAAATACTAGCCGGCGGTGGGACCAGTGCCTTAATGTGAACGATTTTTGAAATCAGATCCGGAGATTCTCTAAATACAAACTCATGTAGGTAAGTAAACGGTTTTACTTCGAAAAAGTTATACTTATCACTGTTCATCTCCCAAACTCACGACCTTTATACGTTGTGCATTAATAGAGTACTTTATTTAATAAATAAAATTATGAACATTCTAAAATTGACCTTTCTCAGTCCGAATGGCAGTTATAAAAATCGAAGCCTTCCTAAGTAAAGAAACTAAACAAAAAACATTTCCGAGAACCCTCGACGTGGTTCGCATGCCACCCTGTTAGCATACCCTTGATAATTCCCCCTTGTTCTAAGTATAAAATCCGAATGTGTATCCACTTGTTCACATTCTCGAAAGTTACAAAAATAAATGTAATTTCAAATGAAAGGGATAAATTGAATTGAATGAATCTGGTATGGGGTGGCAGTCCAGAACTGACCGTTTCTAAATCTAATTTGAGACGTTGGTGCCATTAAGAAGCCTGAGTCTTCTAGGTAGATGTCGCTACACTCGCTACATTGTTCAGTGTATGAGTGTCGCAGGGGTCGAAGTCGAAACCTGCTTGGAGCGATTTAAAAAAAGTTCCCTTTCATTTGAAATGTATATTTTGTTAGCTGCATATATTATACTAAAATAAATAAATGAAATTACGTTATACTACTTAGTACCGCACACGGGGTGTTCATAACGGACCCTGAAGAGTTGACTTTGCTTTAGATTCGTCTGTCTCTCAAGTGCAGGCTTTACACCTACACACAACCCCCGACAAAACCGACCGGTAACCGGTAACCGGTGTGTTATATATTTTTTTCGTTTGTGTTGATATTTCTTTTAAATTTTTATCTTCAAGATAGGCTTTTTTAGCCTTTTCTTGAAGATACAATGCGCTAGTACTTACATTAATGTTCAGGAAAGATTGTGTTGAAAATACGAGGTGTTAAATGCTTAAATGCTTAAATGCTCTTTGCCCTAACGTACGTCCGCAAAAGTTACATAATCACCCCTCTGGACATGCAGCTGATTAGCGTACAGTTTCATTTCCATTCATTTTGAAGTCTGATTTAAATCCTACCTACATCAATTTGACCCCACAGGGTCAGAACTCGTTCCCACGTTATTAACATGCGAGATAACTGAATGGTTAAATTTACACTGGTCCGCAAACAGGTGGAGTCACGTCTGTACGTTGACAGTTGTCACACTGTTTGTCACGCCAACAGTGGCAAAGGGCGGCCTAGCTGTGCTGGGCACAGAGAGTGCACTCGAGATTATTGGAGTTGGCCAAATTGCATCAAAGTCGTCCATTCGAAAAGCAGCTCTACCGTCCAAAGGAGAAGATTCCAATTTCAAGGACAGTTTTATAGAAAATCTGCCACATTTAATAATCTCAACTAGGCTTGTGAGTGCTCTTTCACTAATCGGATCGCTCCGAACTAGTACCTACAATCGTACAAAGGTACTAGTTCGGACTTTTAGGTCTTTTAGTACACTAGTACATCTGCTTACATACAAGACGGCAGGTCAAAATATAGTCGTCTCGCTTGCCGCCGCGCCGTAGTTCGGACACGAACAATCGGACATGAGCGGTTCCGTTTCATTCCCTCTCGTACTACTCACTCGGAGACGTTCGTTTTCGGTCGGTTTATCGGACGGATCGTCGTATATCATATCTTTTCGTACTTGTGCCCTTGCGGTCCGCGAGTGAGCGAGCGCGTAGGTGTACTAACTAAATGTACTAAGAGCAAAAACGTTACGTTACGGAGCAGTTCGTTCTAGTACAGTGACGGGATTTAGTAGGTTCATTAGATCTTAGTTCATGTACTACATAAGCCTAATCTCAACCATATGCAACCAGCTGGTCGATTGCGTAGTTTTGTAAGTAAGTTATTTAGACTAACTAAATGTATTTTTTTGTATGGGAAATAAAATGACTTTACGTTGTCAGGACGTTCGTTCGGAAATTAATGCAACTACCCCATTAATAATATTGTTATTTGACGTTTCATGTAAATGAATGCGGAAACCTAATAGGAATTTGCTTAAAAGGCATGTTTATTATTCGCGGGAATCAAATAAATGGATTGAATAAAAACAACAACTACAAACAAACATGTGTAGTTGGAAACTTTCTCGACGGACAACATGTTCTTTGCTTTATTTTATATTTTTTCCGAAATGTCCAACGACATTTTATACAGTATTCAATTTTCAGGTGAATTTTAAAAGAGTTCATAAAATATGCATATGTATATTATATTCGTATAAGTACGTGATCTGTGTGAGCTCTGTGGATTTATAAATTTTCCAAGTATATCCTAAATCTGCATTATATGACCGAACTGTACAGAACGCGGCGTTAAGATTTTAAATCGACCTGTCTGCATACAACATTATCTCGGACAGTATTAGTTTAAGAGTGACAATGACGAATGCAGTTCTATTCCTCCCAACGTATCACCATTCCAAAAAGGCACATGTGCACCAACCTAGCTCCATACATACGCCCCTTATGTACTTATAGTTATTTATTATGTTGCATTTAGGAGCTGAGTACTAATGTAACTGGTAATTTCACGAATAATGCGCAAACTGTGTTTTGGTGAAGTGTACCATTCACTTGTCTGGCTTAGGTGCTGTTTATATTTTGTATCAACACTCGATCTTCGTCAACACTTTGGCTGCTAGGGCACTGTAAGTAAACTTGAATTTGATTAACTGAAAGTAGGACGCCAATTTGACTATGAAAAATATAGTTTTTAAAATCCTACTGCTTCAAATTTTAACGTACTGTCAGCCAAAGAGAAACGCAGGAGGTCACATTTCTCAGCAGCTGACTGTACCTACGATTACAATTGTAAGTCAAAATATAGTTATGCATCCACTTAATTAATACGCATTCCTTATTCAGTCGCTGATGAGATGCAGCATGCAGCAATGTAAGAATGAGAGGGAAGTTGAGCTTCTCACTCCAACATATAACCGTATGCCTCTAGAGACTAATTCTGCATAAGGTGGGTATAATATGCGGTTTTAAGTACTAGGCCATATTACTTTGTATTTACATGTTAAAGAAAAGCTATTCTTGTTTCAAAAGCAACCTGTAGAGTTTAATAAACTGCAATAATAGAGTCATTATCCTGTCTCTATATTTGTATACATTGTTAGATCTCAGGCCAACTGTACCCTTTTCAAAGGGCCGCAAAATTGCTAGTTCCCGGCGGGTTATGTAATATTAATATTACTGTCCGCCTGTCAGTTGTCTGGTTTTGCATATAAATTGGCGTCGTGTGTGGGTTTGTTTGGATAGCTCTTGTTTGGTTTAACGGAGATGTTAACAAAAGTGGAAGACAGGTATGAGGCAATTAAATTATTAAATAATACTTATAGGTATTTTAACTAATAGTTTAACCTATTTGGTAGTCTGCATGTGAAGCTGGCGATCGCATTTTCTAATCCCGGCAAGGGTATTTAATTTTGTGGTGAGCGGGAATTTCTTCTCAGTGCACGTTATGACTTATCAGTGTATTTTGTTATTGTTTTTAATAGTTATGGGTACTTGAGTTACAGTTGATACAGATATTTAAGTTCGCGGTTTTCTGTGGACATTATAATAATGTAATATATGAAAACGAAATAAAAATATTTTAATTTGTTAAATACAATATCATTCTGATTATTCTTCGACTGTCCGTTGTTTTTTATACTTGTTGTAATGATTTTATTTGCTTTGATAATATAATATGTAATTGATGGTAAGTTGTTTTCTTTTTCAAAATATAATTTTTATTACCTTGGCACATTGGCAAAGTTTAGACACATTTATGACTGCTCTCAATCCGCATCAACGGCGTCTCTTATAAGTGAAAAAAAAAACAATATAACGCAACGCGCGAGCGATATCAAATGCTATCGGTGGATTTTTCCTCGCACACCGCTCCGCTAACTCACACAGCTCTGGTGGATAGTCAACCTTATAAAAAGATTTTATATATATGCACGTAGGTAAGTCAACTATTGACCGAATCAAAGTTGTTTGTCTAGGTATGACCCTTATAAATATAAATGCGGAACGCAGAAAATCGCATTAAGCCGGTACAGCCCCCCTATTCTGTAACTTGTTTTAAGCTCACCTCAACGCTCACCCACAGATATATCTTGACACCGCGACAATGCGTAGTAACCAAGCGTAGGTAGAGGTCTAGTTTCGTGACGGGTGAACGGCGAGGTGAGCCGCATTAACGCTTAGCGAATAACAGCCCTGGACGTTATTCGGAACGCGCTAATGCGCCTCACCTCACCCGTCATGCTAACGAAACGACAACTCTACCTATTACGTTACGCTTAGTTGCTACGAATCGCGGCGTCAAGATATATTTGCGTGTGAACAGAGAGGCGAGGTTAAAACTAGTTACAAAATAGTGGGGCTTATTTACAGACATTTTATGTTCCTCATGACTCGTTTGAGTTCACTTAGAAATTTCCCAAAAAACATAATTACTTTCTTACCTTACGCACGTACCTTCTTATATAATGCTTTGTGCTCTTCTCACAATGCAAAATTATGCAACCAACATGCACCACGCACTGCCACATGTGCACTGTTATAGGCCCTTAAGGAGCTGCGGTGGCATTGTCCACCTGACGCAAGGTGGTTCACGTCTGGCTGCAACTGGACCGGGCCATTGACCCTCACCTTGCGACGATGGATTGGGACAGTCGGCTGCGAATTTTTGAAATAGTGTTGCAAGTGGTGTTGGTTTTGTTTTCGTATCCTGATTCTTGATGCACTACAAGAACAATAGTATGTACATTACTCACTGAGAGAGGGAGAACAAGCAATGTCTCAGATCGCAGGCATTATCAGATTTCAGGCGATGTGGCTCGGGCGAGCCGCGCGCGTTTGCCCGAACGCCCGTCCACACCGACCGAGCGCTTGCGGCCGAGCCTTTTGACGGCTCGCCCGAACCGTTCGGGCGAGCGTTTTTGATGGCTCGGGCGAGCCGCTCGGCCGGTGTGGACACGGCTTTTTAAGAACCTTAAAATAGCGTTTCAAAACCAATATCGTACTAATATTATAAGTGTGAAAGTTTGGATGTTTATATGTTTAGATGTTTGGGTGTTTGTTACTCAATCACGCCTAAACGCCTCAACCGATTTGGATGAAATTTTGCACGAAGATAGTTTATAGCCTGGATTAAAGTAAAGGGTAGTTTTTATCAGACGAAGTCGCGGTCGGAAACTAGTTGTCTAGTAGTCATAAATGGATCATACAAATTGAGTGAAACAAAAGTCGTCTTTCCAGTGGTCATTATCATTAGTGAAGTGCATATAAAAATGACTTGATATATGAAATCATTTAAGATGAGACGCCGTTTATGCGGATTAAGAGTCCAACCAAAAACTAGGCTTTATAGCCCTTAACACTTTCACTGCGAGGAACTCTAGTGTCGCCTACGCCGTAGTCGCTGTCCGCTACATGCGGGGAAAACCACACGATCGGCTATTTCTGGCAGTGAAGTTGTTAACTGACAATGTCCACAGAAGAGACGCGGATCAATATTGTATGACCCACATGTCTCCTGGCTTTAAGGGGTAATCTTTTTTTTCTTAGCTAATAGCATTTAAGTCTCTGCGGATTTTTAGGGTTCCGTAGTCAACAAGGAACCCTTATAGTTTCGCCATGTCCGTCCGTCTGTCTGTCCGTCTTCGGCTTAGCTCAGTAACCATTACTACTAGAAAACTGTGATTGGGCATGGATATATGAATTAATCACGCCGACAAAACAGTACAATACAATTTGGAAAAAGATTTTTTTTAGTGTACCTCCCCTACACTTAAAGCGGGGATGTAATTTTTTTCTCGTCAAACCCCCATGGGACCCAACATGGGATCCAACGATACCCACACCATTGTGGGTATCGTTGGATAGCTCGTTCAAAAATATTATGGGTTTTCAAAAACCATTTTTCAAATCAGTAATTCGTTTGCGAGATATTGGGCTTTAAAGCCCTAATTTTAGTTCGAGTCGTGTGTGTGTGAGAGTCCCCTGTCGGCTAAATGGCTACTACTGGGAATGTGAAAAAATTCGTGGTATTAGTACATATACAGTAGAACAAGTAGGCATAAGTAGTTACCGAGTAATAGTCGACCAACTTAATGTGTAATTGAAAAGGCCAATTATCGTACAAATTCGGCCGATGCAACCGCACCGCACGTCGATGTAACTAAGACAGACAGGCAACTACGGAACTCTACACTGCGCGTAGCCCGACACGCACTTGGCCGGTTTTTTAAGTGTAATTTTGATCATCACCCTTTACTTCTTTATCAAACGATTCAAGCAGCGTTTTGTGAGTAGGTAGGATCGCATTTTTGTAGCCTATATATAGCTCTATGCGGGAACGGCATTTTGTATCGCGGAGGTGGCAAGAGAATTGTGCGTTAGGTAATGGCGGGATGTTCCTTTTTCTACCTTCAAAAGCTCAAACCAGGCCCCGTCGTACTTTTCGCGCCCGTCCATGAGAGCTTTTCTTTATCATCCGCAATGTGCTCCTAACATTGGAGATTAGTGTCAAATATTAAATATAATATTGTAAAATAACTTGCGATATTGAAGTTTACGACGTTGTCAACGCGACAATATCCGCCGGCTTATAGATGCTATCAACGGTAATTTGCAGCGGTGTTAGAAGCAAACCGGGGAATAAATCCACTACAGGTATAATTTTAACCTTTTAATCGAGTTAGAAATAGAAATGCTCACGAAGAAACCGTGTTACGATTGCTGGTTAACGTCCGAATACTTAGTAATCGAAATCAGTTCACAAATTATGGAGATCTGTTACAAATTGTAATACCTACTTAACATAAAAAAACAACATTTCAATTTGGGATCTTTTTTGGAGGTTTATTGAAAATTTCGTGAGACATGTCTAAAATACTACGAATAAATCCACGGTTAAACACCTATTAAATGTCATGACAGGCGACATGTTTCGAACTCTTCGGGAGTTCTTCAGGATGAGTATTTTCGTGGCAGATCCAAGCTATCGCTTGATATTTAATACGTGAGATTAACCGTGGATTTATTTATTAGTAGTAATATTGTTTTTATTAGTTGGAGGTCGATCTGAAAGGTGCGTTTCGTATATCAATTTAATTTTACTGCGCTTGATTTCATACGCGCTGGACTAATAAGCTGTCGAACGAGTTTTTATACCACGCCAGTCGCAAAACTGAACTTAAAAAACCCGATACCGTAGGTGGGACTTTTTTAAGCTTACTCAATTAGTGTGAGAGTTGAGATGTTAATTAAAAATTTACTCAGTGTCTGTCCTGTTGTGAAAATTAAGCATAAGTACAAATTAAATATAGGTATTTCAAATCGCGAATTTGTTTTTTTTTTAATGTCTAGTTTCCCGGGAAAACCTCTCCAGCTCATTCCACAACCGGCGCGTTCGATTGCGCGTAACACTTTGAAATCAAATTGATATCGAACCGTGGGTATCAAATTAACTTCCAGGTGCGTATACGTTTATTAACACTAAAGTTGGTTATCTTAAAATCGGGCACGGAGTTGTCAAAGGCTGTATAGACCTCTGCATTTTCGCAGGAAATCCGCTCTTCTTACGTGATTTATAACGTACTCGTTCCGCCCGCGACTTCGACTGTGTGGACCCGGGATAAAAATTAATTCTTTGAAAATTTTACCCACATCGATTAACCCGTTTAAGCTTGATTGAGTAACAAAAATCCAAACGTCTAAACTTTCGCATTTATAATATTAATAGGATGTGCTTCACATTGTTTAATTAGGTCGCAGTCTCGTGCAATAATATGTGACATCATGGTGCTCGCTCATATTTGTCATATGTGTCATATAAGTAGTGAAATAATAAAAATTTCGCAATAAGGGCGGGCTGCACCAACTTACAATTACAGGCCGATCAACGTCAAATATGACGCCGATAGCTGTCATTCCATACAAACTTACCAAACTGCGTACATTCAGATTTTAACGAACACCACTTACGATTACGTATACGGTTTGGTGCAACCAGCCTAAGTTGTAAAAGAGAATAAGGCTTCTCTTTTAAAAAAATATACGTATAGTGCAGGAATAAATTAAAAGTTACCGTACAATTCTTGTTTCAATGAAAAATACATTATATGGCAACTATGTACCTATGTAGGTATCTAAACGCAGTTCACGACCAAAGCAGTATTCTACTTATTTTTCTTAGACACGATATTTATCTTCTGATTCTCTTCTGACGAAAATATTGAAGACCATATTTCTGTACATGACTGTAGAACATTTATTTAATAGAAACACATGACAGATTTGTCCCAACTATCCCTATAATGGGTTAGATACAAATCATCCACGCGCGCTTCCCAGGATGCCGTAGGTCAAATTACTTACACTTAAGAATAATTTCATATTATGAATAGACCACATCAAAGCACAAGCTATTACTATTAGCATTTTTTTTGTTTAAATGTAATAATTAACTTACATGCTGTGGCGCAAGCGCAACGGCCCAAAGTGTATCTTCGCCTCCGACCTAAGGACCTAATGGCCTAAGGGCAACACCGGTCAGAAAGCTGGGGGGAAGAGAGGTGGCACTGGACTTTAAACATATAGCCAACTCGCCACTTAGGTGTCCACATCAACCCTCGAGCAACAGCTCTTGCGACTCCACTCTGAACGGCCAGTAAAGGCAAGCCAGAGACAGGGGGCCTGTCCAACCATCCACCCGGTCGGCTCAACCTGACCACAGGACACCCCCAGGAGTACTCAGGTACGTAGGGTCGCTACTCCCTAACAGCCCGCCACAAGCTGCCTTACGTTGACTGATTGCACCAGAAATCTGGTGGGCGATGGGGCCGTCACATCCCTACGCCTATATTATTAATATTATTATTCAGGTTGTTGTTGTTATTTGGATGAAATTTTGCACGAAGTCGCGGGTGGAAGCTAGTCATAAATCAATCATAGTGTTAGATATACATATTGATATAAATGATGGATACAGTTTTGTAGTGACTGGCGGCAAAAATAACACCTAATTTGTAGAAGCTCAAACTCAGTAGATTTTAAGCTTTTCGAGATGGATCCTAATCTCTTCGAAAACAAGACATCACTGACAAATTCGGTCGAATAGTTACTCAAATCTACGCAAGATACAAAACAATAGTAACGCACTAGGTCCCAAGATGTTTAAATAGACCCAAAGAGTTTACGATGGAGGAAAGTACAAACAACTCCAGTAAAAAATTAAAAAGATGGTTAATTGGATATGCCCTTTACATATTTTAATAAATTTTTAATTATGATATAATTATTTACATGAAATACTATCAATATATATATAATGAATACCTATGCGTAAAGTTACGAACGGTTTTCTGTTGTTCGTTTCGTTTGTACGATTTATTTTGTTACATCTGCGTTATCTATCTCTAAGTCTGCAACGCAAGTGCATGCATCGTCCGCCGGGATCGCGTAATGTCTGGTGCAGTGCGGTGTCTACACGCGCATCCCCTCGGACCTTTCCGATGAGTCGGCGTCTCATCATCCTCGTCCTCCCAGCGTTTTTCCCGGTTTTACCCTAGGAGCCTGGGGTTCGCTTTAGCACCTAATCCCCAGATCTATAAGCAAAAGACAAATGCAGGTCCGTCACTCAAAATGCAGGTAAGACACTCAAAATGCAGGTCCGTCATTCAAAATGCACGGCCGTCACTCACACTCTAAATACAAAGCATCCTTGGCAGAGGTGACTCACTGCGTGATTTCTTCGCGCCGCTTTGTAGCATGCCTACCGATTCGTAGAACTATTATACTTAGTGTACCAAATTTCTGATAAGAAAAAAGTAAGAGAAAAAAAAATACGCGACTTTTTTTTTACATTTGTATGGAGCGTTGGCCGACTGAGGCGACCTGCTTCATACAAATGTTTAAAAAAATCGCGTCAAAAAAAATCTTTTCGCTTCTTCTTATCAGCACGATACCTGTTATGCTTTTGTTCGGTTCACACCCTATTTTTGGTACACTCTGTATAATCTGTGCTACCGGCACCGTCCGGTATGTTAGCGCAGCTACGGCACGCACGCGTTCTATCGCAGCGCGTTGCATGCGATATAGAAAGGGATGGCCACATTTAGGCTCGTTCGGCATACCTAAACAGGGGATTTTTTATTAGAGATCCTTCTGTACGTAGTATTATTATTAACTAGCTTCTGCCCGCGACTCCGTCCGCGTGGAACTCGTTTATATCGTAGCTTGATACAAACTTTCATCCCCAATTTCACCCCTCAGGGGATGATTTCCGGCATAAAACTATCCTATGTCCTTCCCCGGGATTCAAACTATCTCTATACCAAATTTCATCTCAATTGGTTCAGCAGTTTAAGCGTGAAGAGGTAACAGACAGACAGACAGACAGACACACTTTCGCATTTATAATATTAGTATAGATTCTGTGTCTTCAGGAACTTTCGCGATCTTTCTCAAGTCCATGAATATACAGTGCAAGTTTGTAGTTGCTTAGGGTTAACTTTTAGTACGGTGAATTTCACAGTTCTATTGAATTGAACTATTTAGTTCTAAACTAAAACTAAAACTGGACAGCCTGTCCTAGTATAGGTAAATATGATCGTCTACAACATCGAGCGTAGAGTGTCTGCGTAATGGGGGTTAGTACTACTGTGCATTTGACATGATCTCCGTCTTATCCATGGAGTGCGTTGGATGGGGGTGGCGAACTGAGGAAGATAGGAGGAAAAATGGGGGTGGCGTAGGACTGCTCATTGTGGCACTCTTTTGGGAAGGCCAGCAGAGGACGTCTTTCGGCTGATATGATGATAATGATTATAATTTAATTGAACCACGGTTCAATAGAAAATGACAAATCCATTAAGCTTCTGAAAAAACATGCACTTATGCAGCTAACAGGCCCCTATTTCACCAACTCGACAGTTGTCACCTGACAACGACAATTCTCCGTACATTGCTGGATCCACAAGTAATCTAGCAACCACCTTGACTTCTAGAACAAGCAATGCATGACGAATTGTCAGTGTCAGGTGACAATTGTCAAGTTGGTGAAATAGGGACCAGGAAATATCATTTTTAAAGTGGTGAGTAAGGTACTTCTTTATTTAAACACAAATGTATTTATATTATCATCATCATCCTCCTAGCGTTATTCCCGGTTGTAGCCCTAAAGGAGCCCGGGGTCCGCTTTGACACCTAACCCCAAGATTTGGCATAGGCACTAGTTTTACGAAAGCGACTGCCATCTGACCTTCCAACCCAGAGGGAAAACTAGACCTTATTGGGATTAGACCGGTTTCCTCACGATGTTTTGCTTCACCGAAAAGCTAACGGTAAATATTCCGTACGTAAGTTCCGAAAATGTATTTACAGTACATATGGTGCTACTTTCCCGCAACTAGTGCGGAAAAGAGCACTTTTCGTGCATATGTCGAAACTTTAAAGAACCATATGTACAGTAAAACGTTGTACGATACACGTGCGAATAGGTAATTCGCAACTCGTGTCGATTTAAATCACTCTCTTCGGTCGTGTTTTAATTTATCACCACTCGTTGCGAATTTCCTATTTTTGGCACTTTTATCGTAAATAACTATTATATTACTACCAGTCAACAATAGGACTAAACATACACACTAAGTTACTTAGTAAATCTTCCTATGCAACTCTAATAACGTAGAACACATATACAGGGCACAACAAAAGCCGGTTTACGTACCTTGTTGATTAAACTCATTGTAAAACTTCAAACCAGACCACATTTATACGATAATTTATGTTATTAGTTGAGGAAATTAACTGTGATTGCGATTGCTCAATGACGACGTTATATTACCGCTAGTTTTATTCAAATAAACGCTTCAACGTCGACATTATAATCGGTTAACGGGACTAATTTTTACTCAAAAATGGTTTCAAAAATTTACATTTAGCCAAGAGCAATCAAAGCACTTGGTGTCGGATTTCCGTTTAAATTGACCCGACTTTACTCTGGTTCCTGTACATATAGAAAAGATATATTTTTTAATAATTGTTCGATAAAATCTCTTAAGGCCTCCAACCACCGAACGCGTGTCGTGCACGGCGCGTGTGCTGCGCGGGCCCGCGCAAGTTGTAAAGCATTGAAACTACACTTCAAACACACATCGAACGCGGTCCGAACGCGGGCCCGCGCGTGCCCGCGGCGCTAAAGTTACAACTCGGCAGTACACGCGCCGCGCACGACACGCGTTCGGTGGGTGGAGGCCTTTAGTATCTCCAAGAGATCTTATACGTCAGCGGTCTGTGCCTCTGTCACTCAAGTGCCATAGAGATGGAGATATACGATCTTAGAGATTCGAAATTCGTGGTAGCGCCGCAGAACGGGCGCAAATTCGAATTATTTTACTTTAAAATATCGCACCTATTTGATTCGTCCATTAATGCTGTCTAGTGTTCAAATCACTCAAACACATCTTTAACTATACTTAAAACATTTTAAGAACCCTTTTGTTTATCTTCTCCCATTATGAATTTAATTTTAAACTTGAATTAAACCGTAGTAAATGATCCGTTAGGTTAACCATTCGGGTCGAATATAAACCTTCCCGGGTTTACAACCACTATCAAAAGGCTATTTTGTTCATGTTCAGTCGTAAATTAACTAATTACTTAATATCGGGATTATAATTAAAACATGATTGCGGCTAATTTTATGTCCTACTTAAAATATACCGGTTGCTTCGCTTATTTTCCGTAGGGGTGTACAATTATTTTGTGATAGCGTAAGCTGAGAAGTAATAAAGTAGCCATGGAAGCAAATGCATTACTATACTAACGCACGTACACGTACTAATATACTCGTAATGAATATTGCGAAAGAAACTATGTCTAGCTGTTTGTTTGTTCACGTTGTTATTTATATTGGTATGGAGATAGTTTGAGACCATGGAAAGGACATATAAAAAGTACCTCTGTTTGTTTGCTTGTCTTTAACCGTACTCGGTTTGTTATGACGGCGGTGGAATGGAATCGCTCTGAGAATGACTCAAGTCGCGCAAAAACTAGTATAAACTGAAACTTGGGACTATTTCTTTACTTTAGGTGTCCGGTGAATCCTATAAAACAGCGTTATACGATCACAAATCACCCAAAAAGAGCAACAGAGGATCGTATTAATAAACGTGTGAGTAATTACAAGTTTACGAGCCGTTTTATGGCGCCGGCGCCTGTGGCGGTGCCGTAAACTGAGAGCTGTCATTAACGTTATATGCCTGATGTAGGTCATATTCATATCATCATCCCCCTAGCGTTATTCCCGGTTGTGCCCCTATAGGAGCCCGGGTCCGCGTTGACATCTAATCCAAGATTTGGCATAGGCACCAGTTTTACGTAAGCTACTGCCTTATGACCTTCAATCAAGAAGGAAAGCTAGACCTTATTGGGATTAGACCGGTTTCCTCACGATGTTTTCCTTCACCGGAAAGCTAACGGTAAATATTCCGTACCTAAGTTCCGAAAAACTCATTGGTACAAGCCGGGATTCGATCCACAACCGCTTGCTTGACAGCCGCATGCCCGGACCACTAGGCTACCGTAGCTTATATATATGTATGCATGATATAGTTCAGATGGCTTCTGTAAAACTAGGGCCTGGGCCAAATCTTGGCCTTAGGTGTCGGAGTGGACCTCGGGCTTGGAGGACGATGGTGATGCCTGATTTAGGTAGGTCAGCTTAGATTGATCCCAATCGCGATCTTAACGTAACCTGGGGATTTTTTTGCAGAGATCCTTCTGTACCACACTTACATATTTGCTAGAAAGGGACGAATGCTTTATGTCCGACGTAAACGCGATCATGCTAGGCTAGGCAGTTGATTAATATTCTTTTTGCGAGAGGATGGATGGACGACCTTCTGTGATATTCTAATAACATCTTAGATTAGGTTTATTATATTATATTCTCATAAAATAAAAATATGGATATGTACATAAAATATATTATTACACTAGGTATTAGGTAGATATTGATCGTTCTTTGCCTGCGTGCTGGGGGGTGGGGCGCTTCCTGGATTGAACAATCTATACATTTTTTCCTTGCCAATCACGATACACATGCGTGAGAGCAAACGGGCGCTTTGCGCTAGCATGGCGGTGAACGGGTTAAGATATCAACAATAATATAGACGATTAAGTAGCGATTTCTTCCCTTTTAGGCTAGACTAGACCGTGTTTATGAAAAAACCGTTTTAGTTAGTATAGGCGGCGCTCATTTATGACTGGTTGAATTTATCCTATTATGCTAGACCGCAGCCCCATATTGTAATGAAAATCGCACGGGTTGTTGCACCATGTAAAATGGCCTTTTTTAGTATTATGCCGATGCGTAGGAGTGTTTATGTAAGCACTGACTATAGGGCGTATGGAAACTCTCCAGAAGCCCTAGAACGATAGGTTTTATCGGTACGTTTAAGTACATTTTCGCCTTAAAACATGACGATAAAACCTATCGTGCTAGCTGGGCAGATAGCCGGCGTTTTGCGTCGCCGAACGCCCCGCTTGTGTTAATACTACGACGGTGGCAAACAAGCGTACGACCAGAATCATCATTAGCTAACCCTTATTGATTTCAGGATGTGTTGTGTTGACAGCTAGAGACAAACAATATGCTCTCTCACTCTTGATACAGCGCGTCATCAGGGCCAAAGTTTCATATCCGATCTTTTGGATGAATACCGTGATATTTCTATGAGAACCTTCGTAATTATCCCGCGGGAGAGCAGTGTGAAACGTGATAATTAGGCGAGAAGTCTTTTATTGGTATCCACACATTATACGGGTATTTGATTACGCTGTCGACAGTCGACAAATCCTTGTGAAGATGCCGTTTAAGTATCTCTTAGGCCGTAACAATGACGGAGTTATTTTTGACAAAAAATATACGATTTTGTACTTTTGTCCATGGCCCTGACTTTACTACTGTGTATAAATCTGCGCTACGGTGTTGGTGTTAACAAGGCAAACTGACATATTTTTAATACAGTTTGCATTCGCTGTATGTTATAAGTACATGGTATTTAGAAAACTATTCCACATTTTTAAAGACTAGCGGCCGTATTCATAAACGTACTACAAGCCTGTTTTAACTAAAATGGCGTTAAAAATCGTTTATCCTTATCTGTCACTTTGACATTTGCGTTCGTAAGAAAGGGACAAAGCACATTTTATTTAGCAGAGGCATTTTAAGTTTTATGAATAAGGGGGTAGGTAAGTAAATAAAATAGTGTGTACCAATATCTACGTTGACAACTTGCTGAGAGTAAAACCCGTGCCGAAACGTCAGAAATAAGATAAATAAATATCGTCCTAGACCCGTTTAAAGAATATTTTAATTGTGTACAAAGCACGAGAGTTTAAATTGTCATCACTCAATTAATTTGGTACCTATATACACGTTCTTTCAAATTAAGGAAGTATTCTACACTGATGACTTGATTGTTGGACAACCGTCATTCTACTCCATTTTAGTATCTTCCCAATCCAAGCGGACTTAGTGAATCAATCACAGCTGAAGCACAGCTTCCAACATGTTCAAATCTGGTATGTTCCAGAATGTTTTAAGTTTTTTGCATTCACCTATATGGGACGTACTATCGACAACACAGCTAACTGACAATCGGTGTACCTTAAGTGCATTGTAATAAGGTTCTATATAAACACAGGATGGTCAGTTAACAGTGTTGTCGTTTGTACAACATCAAGTAAAATAACCAATAAGTACCTATGTTGAATTTTGCCGAAAAAGGATTAACAATATGGTTGAATGGAGAAAAAAGTAAAGCACGGGATTAAATAATCACAAAGTTATAAGTGTCCAATGTTTTAAGAGCGGGTAAATACTGTCCCTTTTCCGCAAAACGCACCTTCATACGAAACGATTTTCATTTACTATGACGCTCGATCGTGACGTCACGGTCTGCGACCATTTTCCCTCTCTAACAAGCATATTAAAACGGTTGTAGCTTCGTAATTTTTTGAGATATTTGAATGGGATTTTAGTCATTAGGCATTTTTTGCCTTCTTTCTTTTAAAGTAATAATACATTTAAAGTCTACACCACAACCGTATTGTACTGCTGTTAGTGAGAGAGGAAGGTTAGCTCAAGATCAAAGCGCTGATAATAAATAGTGCGCAAATCTAGTTGGAGCTAGAGTTCGCTCAAGTAGATAACCACAACGTCAAATCAATCTTCATAAAGTTTGGTGAAATAAATAATAATTGTACCCAAGTGTTCATCATCGTCATCATCATCGGTTCACCAATGTTTCGGCGATAAATATTTTGCAAATTCTAACTCCCAAACTATTTATCCCATACTTTTATTTGGACGGTTTTATTTCACAACTCAATGTAGCGCACTGATATAATTTCCCAACTTATGATTTGATAAATTATTGTTAGGCAAATTATTACCTGGGCTTTTTTTAAGATGTCATAATTTTAGCACAATATTGAATAACTATACGATTATGTCAATATCAGGTAAAAAAGTGTTCGGTTCTGGCGCTTCGCTCGGCTCGCGCGCTGTAGGTTCGCGGTTCTTCCTAACACTCCTCCTCGCTTCGCTCGTCGTCGTACCTACACTGACCTGCCTTAGAGTCTACCAAAAAATATTGTGCTAACTGTACGTTAATATACTACTACAAATGTAACTCACAATATCAAAATCAAATGAAACTGAAGCAAATAGAAAATCACTCTGCCTTTTGACAGATAAATTGCTTCGTGCCTGCCTCCCGACCCTTTACTTTAGTCCTTCAAGAAACCAGCATCCAGATTATTTATATCACTGTACGTAATTAATTTACTACTCAAGCGTCTTAGTGAGTTGCGATAAGAATCTTAGGCTATATAACTCCTAAGATATTGCATAATTATCTTTAAAATGTAGTTAAAGTACGCGCCATACGAGTTTGCTGCTCTGCACGGCAATCACGCGACAGCGCGCGAGCTCTCTCGATTTTTCTCGCAGTATCCATCTCTCTTCTTAGAACACTTAGAACAAGAGGTATAGTGCGAGAAAAATCGAGCGTATGTCGCGGCCGTCCTATGATAGATGTTTTCCCAAAAGGGGTAGCTAGAGCAAATTAATTTAATTTTCAGCTTTCGCTTCTGCGGAACCTGCTGGTTTAAACATAGAGAAATTGTGATATTAAAGTGATAGACTGCTAGCACATCGCCCTCAACACACTTCAACCGTATTTCTATAGTACATCTACGGTACCCACGGGGTGAAACTCTATAATGACGTTCATGTCTCTGGGAAAACCCTCAAATCGATTTTCGATTTTTTTATATAGTGTCTGATTTTTTATTTATTTGTTACTTTCATTATATTGGGATTTGTAAGTACTTAATATTTACACGAGTATAATAGGCTCACCCAGAAATAGTAACAAATTGAGAGAAATGTCATTATATTGGTGTTTCGTTAGCAACAAAATATACTTACTTCTTAATGGGTTTTTCGTCACACTTGTTTGTAAACAATGTCATAAATTACACCCGCGGGGTTTTCAATCTCATTACGCCATAGGACGTCATGGTTTTAGTTTAGTGATTACCTCTTATGTCAAGTTTCCAATGTAAGGCTTAAATCAAAGAATGCGATACGTTTTTGTCGTTTAACCCTACGAGAATATAAGGAATGTTAAATGTTTTAAAGTTGACTAATAGTTTTTTGAGTCGAAATATATTTATAAAAGTACTGGTTATTTGGCCATAAATATTTTCTGCATGAATACACTGAACATCAACAAATCAACTACATACACAGCAATGTAAATTATTGTGAACATTCGAGAAATTTAGTTCACATATTACCTGTATATTGTAACATTTGTAACATTACATTTAATGGATAAACAAAACGTCTATCGTGAAACCATATTCAAGAAACACGATGCAATAAATAATAAATATATTTAACGCAAACATTTAAATGCTCGCGTATCGTGAGAAATAAAACGTATAACGCACAAGTTCCATTACTGTAGGAAAACAACATTATTACACTGCAAGCGTCTACGCCACCCATGACGAATTCCGGCCTCTGGGTCATAAAAGTGACCCACAACAATGCATTATTTACCATTATATATCGGCAACGCGACAGAACAACTAATTACAAACTCAAACATCTGAGGAACGTAGGTGTAAAAGGTACGGTTGGGCTGCCGAGTTGTTTGACGGATCTCCGAAAAACTACCTCCAAGTGCAACAATCAAATTGCGTGAACCAATATTGACCCCTGCGTAAGCCCGTTCCCACGGGGTCCTGACGAATCTTCTCATGTTCAAAGAAATAAAACTACGTTTGTTGGATGTAACACTAGGGCGCCTGCCCTTAACTTACACAAACAAATTGAAGCACAAATATTGGTACTGATTATTCAGTTACTCGAGGTAACCCTTCGGCTACAATGGCGGCTCTTAGTCCACAAAAGACGTGTTAATTGAATTGGATTTTTGTGTAATCCCTGTTCACTTTTGATCCTTGTTTAACGACTTAACAAACTTAGGTTTGCGTACCGTGAAGGAACCTTCTAGTCGTTCTTTCAGGCATCATAGCTTGCTATTCAATTTGAGCGGCTCCTACGTCTTTATAATGGTGTCAACATGATGCTTGGAAGAAATATGAAGTATCATCTAGGAGTCTAAATCTACCAAGTAGTTATTTTATCCTTAGATTTATGAATGCATTACACCCGACGTTAGTATTAAGTGTAATTATCGCAAATCATAATGTTTGGCTTGTATTTACGGCGATTTTGCGCAGTCAAGGAGTGACACTTCGTGAATGGAGACGGTCGAGGATTCGCAAACTAATATCAATACATTGCGTTTCGTAATACAATCGGAAATTATGCTAGCATTTTCTCAATAAACCAGCACGTGTCTGATACTGATTATAGGATTATATACTTAGTTTTCATTGATATAAAGTTTAAATTGTAATTGATGGTGCACTCAGGATTATGAGTGAAGTTGTGAGTGCCCCTGCTGCGTTGTTTGTTAGGGTTGTCACTGTCAGCGAAATCATTTGAATTTATCAAAACGCGGTAGGGAGCGAGCGTGTTTCAGCAAGTGGTCACAATACGACGGGATCATTAAAAACGGTGTGCTTGCTTAGACAGACCTCGTCATTAACATTAACTAACTTTTGGTTTGGTGTATAATGGAAATTTTATAGCCATTAGGTAAGAAAAGAACTTGTTTTTGAGATCGCTTTACGAATGCTTATAAATAAATGTTTCTGCTTAGGGCCGAAATTCGACTGATAATTTGTGTAGGTAGTAGAACTCCCAGCGAGATTTTATTGACTAGAAGAAAATGTCAAATGTGAGTAAGGTACCTGCGAACACAGAAGCTAAATAAGTTCCTAGTATAACCAACATTAGAACAAGTGGTAAATTAAAATGATTTCGACTATTTCATAGAAATCCTTTTAGGTCAATTTTTTTTTTTTTAAGATCATCATTTATCATCATTTATTGGATCCATGGTATATGTACATACATAGGTCTTACATATAGTTTTAGGATTCACATGGACCCTGATAGGGTACAGCAATATTAGGTAGTCTTAAATCTATTTGAATTAATAATAAATAAATGTTAGCGCGGGTTACCAGTACAATACATTCATTAATTGGAGATTATTTTTATATTTTATGTCACACATGAAAGAGAGTAGCTTGTAAGTGAAATAAATTGAATAATGAAGCATGTCGATAATTGTATCATGTCAATAGATGTTATAATTATTAGTTCGTTAACATTGTATCGTCAAAAAAATCTTTCAGGCTTAGTAACACTTATCGATTCTCGTCTCGTCGATTGAACTGCTTTTCATTCACTTCTTGTTTTATATCGTCGCTTATTTTATAAAACATATTTACTGCTATAACGGTTGGACTTGTCTTATGTAGTTTAAGGTTTGAGCGGGAAGATTATCGACACTAACCCTAAATGCATTCGCTATTTAGTCAACTATTTGCATTTATTTTAACAACAGAAGATTTTGCCTTTCATCTAAACATGATGAGGTGTCACATAACATTCATGTTTGATACTGTTTGATACTTGCATAATGGAGATTTAAAATTGCATATTTCTTGTTTCAGATACCTCTCACACGCCTGACCACACAAGGAGTTCAAAATTGTCAAGGTATGTAGGTCCAAAGTACAATAAATATATCAACCTACAATGTTTGACAGAAAGGGACATAATACCCACTTTAATGTATCCTTTCTATCATTCTAATTTTGAACGACTGATACAAGATTTCCACTTCGATGTCTCCGTTATTATGATGTTGAAAGAGGGAGACATGAAAGTAAGAAAGTGACATATCGTCGGGGATAGTGCAATACCGCGTAACTAGCACTGGTAAATACTGCGTATCTACACAACAGCCATAGGGCAAATCCGCGTAACTGGCACTGATTAATACCGCGTATCTAATGTAGCCAAATTAAGATTTCCCTCCAACGAAAGTATAACGCCATAAAACTAAAGTCACTATCTTGTAGAACTCGTGATTAAATATTATCTTAAAAAGTAAGTAAGTCTTTTCATCACGTTTTTAGCTTCTCCTGTAAAGTTAGGTGTTGTGTAGATACGCACTATTTACCAGTGCTACTTACGCGGTATTGCACTATCCTCGACGATATCCTGACCCTTTCATTCCTATCTGGAAAGACACATAAAAGTAGGAATGGAATATAGTCCTATGTCCCATTGTCATTAAGATCCGAGAGACCTACTGTGGGCGCCCTCTGCCCAATCTAGGTTACGCATTTTCTAACCTAACCTATATTTCTTCTGTGATCTTGGGTACATAGGATCGCAAGTCATCCTAATGATACAATTTAATTGTATACACGCTTGATCTTACTATTAATGTCCACTTATAGATGTAAATACATTGAACAATTGTCTTGTAATGTTATCGCCATCTGTCTGACGTTTGGAAGTGTTAATAATGACATTTTGATGAGCGTACATCACTTGATGATCAATAAAACTGATTCAAAAGCCATAAAAACAGTTTAACTATTGCATTTCACATTTGATATATTTGCAATTTGTGTTGGTGAACATGTGTTGGATATAGCCTCGTAAGTCATTTCGTACACTCGAGTTCTCCAATATCTGTACAGACAACCTTTCAAAAATATCTACACAATTGTGTTTTATGCCAGTAACAATAAATTATCTGTATAATTATGTTTGAAAGGTTGTCTGTGTAGATATTGAAGAACTCGACCGTACTTGTACGATTTCAATTCAAGAAAGGGTGAAATTCCGAATTCCGAATAACAAAAATATTGTTAGACTTAGAGCGGTTAATTTAGAGATTATTAGAGTTGGGAGGAGAGAGTAGAGAGTAGAGATTATCAAAGTAGTCCATTTAAAACACAACTTGCAAGGTAGAAGATTCCAATTCCAATGTCAGTTTTATAAAAACTCGGCCACATTAAATAATTTCAACTATGCACATGATGTGTGTGCAATATTTATTCAAGTTTTTGTTATAACAACGAGAAACCACCTGCAATGGTTTAAAGAATATTATGATTAGGAATTGCATGTTAAATAAGTAAAGTCACTGTATTTGCTCAGTAATCTCGCTTGCACCAATTCTGGTCATAAGGAATTAGTTAGTAGAATTGCGTTACAAATAAATAATACTTTCCTACTTACCTACTTATCTATTACATAGTAGATAATTGCGTAAGTATTCTCCGCGGGAAGTGTACCTGTTATTTATTTATTTATTATTTATTTAATCTTTATTGCACAAAGGAACAACTTATCGTACAAAAGGTGGACTTAATGCCGTAAGCATTCTCTACCAGTCAACCTTTGGGCAAAGCAGACAAATTGTGGGCGGTGGGTGCAACTACAGATATAAACACACATTAAACATACATTTATAATAAATGACAACAATAGACAAATAAATAAATAAATACATACAAATATAAATACCTACATATATAAATATATATATATATATATATATATATGTACAGATGAAAATAGAGAACAGAAACACTAACGGCCGTATTCATAAACGTTCTACAAGCCTGTTTTAACTAAAATGCCCTTAAAATTCGTTTGTCCTTATCTGTCACATTGACATTTGTGTTCGTAAGTAAGGGACAAAGGACATTTTATTTAGCAGAGGCATTTTAAGTTTTATGAATAAGGGGGTAAGAATCTACGGCTCTGCTAGCAAACAACTTGCTTAACGATCTTTTAAACGCGAATCTGGTCGAAGACTGTCGGATTTTAACGGGTAGACCGTTCCAGAGGCGAGCGATTCGAATGGTAAATGAATTGGACATGAAACCAGTTCGGTGAAGTGGAATAGCGAGAGAAAGATTGCCTGAAGAGCGACGGGTATAATTCACACCATGGTACTGGAACAAACTTTTGAGATAGTCGGGAGATTTCGGATCCTGGAGAATTGAAAAAAGGAAGCAAAGCATACGAAGATTACGGCGTTGGCGGATGGGTAACCAACCAAGATTAGATCGGTAGGAGGAGACATGATCGTATTTAAGGAGGCAGAAAACAAAACGAATACAGTTATTAAGGAGACGGTCTAGTTTATTTAGGAGTTCCTCGTTTAAGTCCGGATAACACACATCACCATAGTCGATTATGGGTAGGATCAAACTTTGCACTAATAAAACTTTGGTTTGAATAGGCAGGAAGTGTTTGAGTTTATTGAGGACATGAAGGGAGCCGATCACCTTTCGGCTAACTGTTATGAAAATTCTAATTATAGTTTGGACATCGCACTAGTTTCTTTGTCACTTCCTAATTGTTTCATGCCTGCTTTACAAGATTTATAATCAAAAGTGACATCTCGGACGCCTCAATTATCTTCATACTGAGCGTGACCGCTTCGCAGAGACAAATGACGCGCGCATCCACAGTAAAAAACCATTATGTTAACCGTTGAACCAAAGAAAATTAAACCTTAACATGTTATGTAGAGACTTCAAAACACAAATGTTTGATTGATTCACTTCAGTTCTTTTGTATGGAAAGAGTGAAATGACAACTCACACGCGTCCGCGTTAATTCATCATTCTTTTGTTTTCACCGGTTCCATTATTAAATAATGAAAACTGACAAGCACCTTACTGCAATGCCTTTAAGGAGTATTTTTCACGATTTCTGACTTTGTAAATTTTGTATTCGTTACATTTCAATTTAGATATAAAGAAGATTTTAACGCCAGACGTGTTGTGGTTGTGACGACACGTCACTCAACATTTAAGATGGCGTCCATTCATAAAAGCTCTTGTTAACATGACGGGAGCTTTGTGAAGTTTCGTTTGATGTTCCGAAATAACTGATTAATTTATGTGTCGTCGGTTGTTCTACATATATATTCTACTAATTTATGTGTTTTGAAGTATTGGTTTTTGTGGTTAGTTTCTTTCACCGGTAGGCAATCCTACTGATGTTTGGATGTTTTGATGTTTGGATGTTTGGATGTTTGGATGTTTGGATGTTTGTTACTTAATCACGCTTAAACGGCTGAACCGATTTGAATGAAATTTTGCACTAAGATAGTATATAGCCTGGATTAAAATATAGGATAGTTTTTATCCCGGGTCCACGCGGACGAAGTCGCGGGCGGAAGCTAGTAGTTAATAAGTACAACAATATAGGTAATGTTATTCTATTCAGAAAGTCACAATGTCCTTAAGGATTCCGTAAACATTGTTGAGATATGTTTTAAAATTATTTTTAAGGTGTTCCAGTCGAGTCTGAGTGGTTAGCTTGGCTGGGGTACCAAAAAACAAAAAGGAATATTTAATGGCACGAGGAAGTAATGTTAGATTAAGATAATGACTCGTTAGACCTATAATGAATTACAAAAAAGATGTGACATTTGTTCTTTCTGAACGCAGCTTTATAAAACCGGGCATTAATGCCCTGTTTAACCCTAATAGTAAAAAGCGTAAGGTTAAATTAAGATTCAGGGCTTCATTTCTATTAATCGGTACTTGTTAACCAAAAATCAATCAATCGAATCCTAACCTTGAATTTTGATTATGAAACGTAATATATTACATTAGGTATATATTATGTTACGTAATACGTTATATTAGGTATATATATATATATATATATTATGTTTTATTTCTCGGCGTATGTCCTCGTCATAAAAACAATTTTATTTAATCTATTAACATCTTAGTACTTGATTTTATATAGGTATCCATTTAAGGTGCCGCCTGTTAATTCAAGCTTCCAAAAGCCCATGTAAAAGCCGTGTCACCAACATAAAGGAAACAACATTATGTTGCTCAGAACTTCAACATACTTACTACGTTTTATAACTGGATTGGATAATAAATTATAGTCTTGATTGACTATTTAAGATTTATGAGCCATTTGATACGATCTAGAGCTATGCTAGGAGTGATTTGTCAGTGACATGATAAGTGTCGATAAATATCTATTAAGGAGAGAGGATTTATTAAGGACATATGAACTTGGATTTAATAAGTAATTAATAAAAAAATACCTCATTCATACTGTATTTTGGCACCATGGCGTCAAGCACTTGGATTATTTATTTATTTAAACTTTATTGCACAATACAAGATATAGTACAAATGGCGGACTTAATGCCATAAGGCATTCTCTACCAGTCAACCATTGGGCAAAACAGAAACATTTGGTGCAGGCATTTAAATTTAAATGAAAACTTAATCCAAGATAAACTTCTATCAAATACATACGAAAAAAAAACATACACATATACAAAATAATATACACTAATATATATACATATTACTTACTTACTACCTTTTGTACCTAGTGAAAAATACTATGTTGACAACTATCCTACGCGCTTATCAGAAAGATACTTGCGTAACTTGCGCTTGAAAGTCAATTTGCTTTGTGCTTGACGAATAGTTAGCGGAAGAGCATTCCAGAGTCGAATTGCCTGAACGGTAAAAGAACCAGACACAAAACCGGACCGTTGAGGGAGAACAGACAGCTTAAGGCTACGGGAACTGCGGAGTACGCCTCCGGGTCGAGCAGGAACAAAAATAAATTTGGACCTGAGATATTCTGGCGCGGCAGGGTCGAATAGAAGGGAATAAAGTGTGCAAAGGACTCGTAATGACCTGCGTTCACGAATGGGGAGCCAGTTTAGTCGACGGCGAAAAGCGGATATATGGTCATACTTGCGAAGTCCAAAAATAAATCGGATGCAGTTATTCAAAAGACGATCCAGCTTACTTAGCAGAGCCTGTGTTATATTGGAGTAACACACGTCAGCATAATCGATGGTTGGTAAGACTAGAGCTTGAACAAGGAGGGTCTTGGTGCTAACTGGGAGGAAATTCTTATATCGGTAAAGGGCTCTTAATGTGTTGGTCACTTTGCGACAAACATCAGACACCTGCGGTTCCCACGTTTTTTTTTTTTTTTTTATGATATAGGAGGCAAACGAGCAGTCGAATCACCTGATGGTAAGCGATAATCGACGCCCATGGACACTTACAACGTCAGACCACAGTCAAAAATCAGCCCCAGGTTTCTCACTTGTGATGAAAGCGGGATTGGATTGGAGTTGCCTGTTTCAGGTCAACTGAGGAAAGTAAACGGGCGCTCCCGAGCACAATAGCCTGGCATTTGGTCGGGTTCACAGCCACACCGAAACTGCGCGACCAAGCGGAAATGCGGCACAGGTCATCATTAATACTGTCAATAGCACTATTTAGTCCGCTGGTAGTTGCCCTGGTGTATAGTTGTAGATCGTCCGCGTACAGATGGTGAGAGCATACAATGTGGGACGTGATTGAGTTAATAAATACGGAAAAAAGCAGTGGAGAAAGAATACCGCCCTGTGGAACACCAGAAGTAAGATCAGACCAATCAGAGACGGAACGATCGACACGAACCATCTGACGGCGATCATGAAGGTAGGAAGTAAACCACTTGGCCGCCGATGACGAAATATTTAAGTGGTTAAGTGAAGCTAATAAGAGGTCGTGGTTAACCGCATTAAATGCGTTGGAAAAATCTATCAAAACCAATACTGTTAGTTGAGAGGATTCCATACCCTGCCTCACATCTTCAACGATATTAAGCAATGCCGTTGTTGTACTGTGACCAGGGCGAAAGCCCGATTGATACTGAGAGAGGACGTGGTTAGAGTGGATGTGGGCTGACATCTGTTTGTGAACCACTGCTTCTAAGACCTTAGAGAGGAAAGGCAGAATAGAAATGGGACGAAAATGTTTTAGTAAGCTGGGGTTAGACACTTTTGGCAGAGGGATGACATGGGCATTACGCCACAAAGAAGGGAAAACCCCAGTAGACAATGAAAAGTTAACAATATGAGTGATAACTGGGAGAATACATTCTAAGATGCTTACAACCATCAGCCTACTAACCTCATCATGACCAACAGCATTCGACTTGATAGATCTAACCACCTTACTAACCTCGTCTTCGGCGGCGACGGTGAGAGAAAAGAGTGTTTTAGAAGGGCAGGGCAAAGCATTGATGAGAGAAGTGGTTTGGGCTTTGGTAAGGGGGTCAACTGAGGAAGATTTGGCAAAGTGAGAGTTGAGATCGTTTAAGGAAAAAGAAGCAAGACACGTGTGTTTATTTGGGGGTTTACCAATGCCCAAAGAGTTTAAAAACTTCCAAGTCGCTTTAGTAGAGGAGGACACAACGTTTTCGTATATATATTTGCGCTTGGCTGCTCTCACCATCTGATTACACCGGTTTCTTGCAAATTTAAAAGTGGTTGATTCTTACTTTCATATAAGTTGTGTATTCCTAGAACTTATTTAGAACTTAATTAAGTAATAATTAATTTTAACTAATAACTTACCTTTGTAATTTACCACTACCGTACTACTCGATACCTGCGTATGGAAGAGCGGTGCCCCTTAGCACAGGTATTACTTTTACTTAAAAAGGGACACCAGCACATGTTTAAAATTAGTACTTAAGAAAACAAATAAATCATTTTTCATTTTCAATCTACATAAAGTGCACGGATAGTCAGTTAGCTGTGTTGTCGATAGTACTGCGTTTAGATCGTAGGTCATATTGGTATGAACCTTCTTTATAGGGTTTCGTACCCAAAGGGTAAAAACGGGACCCTATTACTAAGACTTCGCTGTCTGTCCGTCCGTCCGTTTGTCTGCCACCAGGCACCTATCTGTATCTCAAGAACCGCGATAACTAGACAGTTGAAATTTTCACAAGTTATGTATTTCTGTTGCCGCTATAACATAAAATACTAAAGACAAAATAAAATAAATGTATATGGGGGCTCCCATACAATAAACGTGTTTTTTTTGCCGTTTTTATAGATAATGGTACGGAATCCTCCGTGCGTGAGGCCGACTTGCACTTGGTCAGTTTTTTTTATTATTAACAGGCCTTGCAGAAGACCACAGCCATAATAACACTACTACTTGCTCTGTGTTGTGTTCCTGGAGGTAAGCAAGGTCGCCAGAGCTCCCGAGGATGCGTTGTGTTGAGAGCGAGGGATTTTTTTCCTTCAGCTGTCGACACGGCGAATCCTCAAACATATCAAGGGTCGGCAACGCCCATGTTACTCCTTTGGAGTTGCATGCGTCTATAGGCTGCGGTGTCCGCTTACCATCAGGCGGGCCGTACGCTTGTTTGCCACCGTCGTTATGAAAAAAAATTGTTAAGTTACATACCTAAAAATGCTGATGGGTTAGCTGTTTACTTACTCGCTAGTCCAAATAAAAATCTTTTACAATTGTGATTACTGTTTTGAATTTAAATTTTAGTCCGATATGTTAATGTTTTCGTACATGGTGTCATATTCTTATGCCACACAGTTTTAACACCGTTACACTACCCAATTGAAAACGTCAGTGAATTTCAATAACAGCAACGCTGTGACGTCAGCATTTCTCCAGGTCAAGTTCATTTAACGCTTCTATTGGAGCGAATTGGTTTTATTGTTTCTTCGCTTAATTAAACAAAATTAAAGATGCAGTTTGCAAAGCAGCTTTACTCCGTATTTTGACCCTTATGGTTATGTACGTAAGTGTGTAACAACATTCCGAAGTGTAGCTTTGGTAATTTCATTGTGTAGTCGGTGCACTGTCACTGATGATAGTGACAATGCTCCTCAACAATTGCCAATGTCACCGTGTTGACTAGGGGTATTTCAACGAACGTATAGAGTTGGAACCAGTTTGTATTTGTCGCGTTTAGGTAACTTTAGGCCAAGCGACAAACAAGCGTTTTGTACTTCAGCCCCCCTATTCAGTTGCTTGTTTTAAGCTCACCTCAACGCTCACCCACAAATATATCTTGACACCGCAATGCGTAGTAACTAAGCGTAGGTAGAGGTCTAGTTTCGTGACGGATGACCGGCGGGGTGAGCCGCATTAGCGCGTAGCCACCTCGGAATTCCGATCGCGGATGTTCCGGCGACCCTATCTAGACGGAAGAACACGTGCTCCCAGAGGGGTAATCACTTACGGCAGTATTCATAAACGTCCTACAAGCCTGTTTTAACTAAAATGGCGTTAAAATTCGTTTGCCCTTATCTGTCACTTTGACATTCGTGTTCGTAAGGAAGGGACAAAGCACATTTTATTTAGCAGAGGCATTTTACGTTTTATGAATAAGGGGATTAACGTTTCCAACGCTCGTTAGGACAGTCCAACTGTAATTTTTCCATATGAAAAGTTACATTAAGATCTACCTGTCGCGCGTACAGTGCGTTACGTGATCGACCTGCTAGTAGAGCGGGCCATGATTTGAGTATTTAACTGTCAAACATCGGTTTTGCTAGGCAGTGTGCCTTCAGAGGCTCTAGAATAAGTTTTACCGAAACAAAACGTAACGATCGCATTTGCGTTTTACCCCCAATTTGTATGGGATTTGACAGCTAAACGCGAACGCGGTCGTAACGTTTTGTTTCGGTAAAACTTATACTAGAGCCTCTGTGCCATTGTTTTCAGGCATGAAAACGAAAAGCCACTTCCTGGCCAAGATAAAAAAAAAACACGGTATAGTGTCATAAAACTTAGACAATTATTATCCTACATAAAAGACTGACTTACTAATAAGTACTAAAAGTATGCTACTTTTTACAATGCTAATACAATCAAGTCTCATAACAGACGTTTATAAATGTGGAGCCTACATGTGAATAAAATTCAATAGAGATCGTTTACTTAGTCTCCACACTAGTTTATAAATCCAAAACGTCCTAACAACCTTTGAAATCCATACATAGAAAAGACCTTTCGCATATAACGAGATCATACTAATAAACGTGATTTTGAACGGATACCGAGTGCCTGCGCAATTACACGGTGCAATTGAGAAGGACGTATTCGCTTAGAAGTTTCTACCGATTATACGTCTTTTCGAATTTGACAGGTAGGATTAAGAACGTAATTGCTGTAGTAACTATGTCCAGAATTGCTACGTGTCGACGATTTAAATGGTAAACGCTGATTTTTATCAACTTGAAAGTTATTTAGTTGTTAATGGTTAGTTTTTCACAGGCTTTTAATTAAGACGTTGGACCGGGAAAACGTGAGTTTTAACTTTACAGCGATGCAGTTACGGTACTGGAAAGTTGGAAAGCGGGACCTACACTCTGCGACAAAGATACGCGCGCGTTCTATCAACACAACGAACCCAAAGGGTCGGCAACGCTCTTGTAACTCTTCCATAATCGCAAGCGTCCATAGGCTGCGTCTGCTTACCATCAGGCAGACCGTATGCTTATTTTCCACCGTCGTAGTATTAAAAAAAATGCGCATAGATTCTTCTGGAGTTGCAAGCGGTCATAGACTAGGGAGTTTGCTTTGCTTACCATCGGGATTTTTAACCCACGAATTTGTTTGTAGAAATGTCGGCTCTCCGGGGTTTTTTTTCCACATGAATTCACCTTACTTGCAACTCAGGGGATGTCATGCCCATTGCCGATTCTACGTCATTCAATTAGCTATAGATGCATGTATGAGGATTAAGGTGTGAACATATCCAAAAAAAAAATGTTCGAATCTTGGTTAACATAAATATACCAGAAAGTTGTAATACCTACTTCATCGATCTAAAAATACTTACTTTGACATCAATATACATTTTGGAAATATGTAGGGTAAGGTAGCCAACAATGAACCAATAGTACACAATGAACAACCGAAAATGCGACGTTGCCAAACCGTAACACGAACATAGATACACTTCAATATCGTCGCGTCCCTCGCTCCCCAGTCGGCGGCGGGCCCGCGTTGAAAACGCACGTGTGGTGGGGTGTTTTGTGTTTCTCATCATCAAAACAAAAAAAAACGTAAGTGTTTCAATGTTTTCTTACCGTAGAATGTTGTCAATATTACTAAATCGAATTAAACGATTGTATTAAGTAGCTATTTGGTTATCGTTTCGCTGTACATGGATGTACCTTCTTAGATTATTTTTTTACCTGACCTAACATGTCGGAAGGTCCATGTAGCACACAGTGACCCACTAGGCTAGGGTACACGATGATCCAGCTGGTTCATTGAGTACTGTGCTATAACTAGCAGTATACAATGAACCATCGCACTTTTAACAAACAAGGTTCACTGTGTGCTATCCGATATTTTTTTCATGTTATTGTGTCTATCTGTATTTTTTTGGTTTATTAACAATTATTTTATTTTTAGAATGGGGAGAACGAAAGCGGAGATAAGGAAAAAAGGTGGCTTCACCAAAGACGATATGCAAATGGCTCTCGCTCTTGTAAAACATGGTGTGAGTATGAGAAAAGCCGCTAAGGATTGCAAATTAGCTTATCCCACGCTAAGGAGGTATGTTATAAAAACCAAAGATAATCCTCAGATCAGATTCGTTCCAAATTATGAGGTGAATGCTGTGTTTTCCCCGGATCAAGAAACAATTTTAGTAAAGTATATCGAGGAATGTGCACTAATGTTTTACGGCCTGACTGCGAAAGAAACTCGTCAATTGGCGTATCAGATGGCAGTTGCAAACAGCATAAAATGTCCGGACACTTGGGCTAGGAATGAAATGGCCGGGAAAGATTGGTTGCGGTCATTCAAGAAACGACATAATAATATAAGCCTAAAAAAACCGGAAACTTGCAGTATTGCACGTGCTACAGCATTTAATAAGGTGAACGTTGAAAAGTTTTACAACAATTTGAAAGAAGCATTGCAGCGTCATCCGACGTTTGGTGAAGGCACTCGAATTTATAACTTAGATGAAACAGCAACAACGACCGTTCAACGACCGTCTAAAGTCCTGGCACCAAAAGGAAGCAGTATTTGCAAAGTAACAAGTGGTGAAAGGGGCGTATTGGTAACTACGTGTTGCATAGTATCCGCAACTGGACATGCTCTACCTCCAGCAATGGATTTTCCACGGAAAAATTTCAAAAGTCACATGTTAAATGGTGCTCCTGCTGCAACGCTTGGCTTAGCCACGCCCACGGGTTGGATTAATGCAGACATATTTGTGGAGGTGATCAAGCACTTCGTCAAGTATACTGCCGCCACAAAAGAGAACCCAGCTCTCTTAATAATGGATAATCACGAGAGCCATCTATCTTTAGAAGCACTGAATTTGGCAAAATCATCCGGAGTTACTGTACTTACTTTGCCTCCTCATACTACAGCAAAACTTCAACCGTTAGATGTTGGCTTAAATGGTCCCTTTAAATCATACTATAACTCTGCCATCGATTCTTGGCTACTGCGAAATCCAGGCCAAGCAGTCACTATTTACAACATTGGCGAATTTGTGGGTCAGGCCTATTTAAAAGCGATGACACCTGTCAACATCACAAATGCCTTTAAAAAATGTGGCATCTATCCATTTGACGACTCAATTTTTACGGATGCAGATTTCTTGCCTAGTTCTGTCACAGATAGGCCAGACCGAGACAAGGAAAATACCGAAATGAATATAGAGACGGGGACATCGGAATCGACTCAACCTATTCCTTCAATTTTACATGACGCGGAACCATCACAAGTCATTCGCGATCATCCAGTAGTCAACGCTGGTTCACAGCCAATACAGAGCAGTGAGGCAAATGCCAGCCGACCAGCACCAGACGCAATATTTTCATCTAATCAAGACCCTGATCTGCCATATTTAAATACATCTTCACAACAACCAGAGCCACTTAACATGTCAATGTCGACAGAAAACAGTCCACAGCAAGCAGGGCCTTCTAAAGCTTTTGTCACTCCCCAGATGATAAGACCTCCACTAAAAGCACCCCCCCCGTAAGAACACTAAAAGACGCCGAACTGCCGGAAAAGTATGATAGCGACTGACACACCCGAAAAAGAGGAAATAGCGAAAAGGAAGAACAAAGCTGCCAAAAGGGTGAAAAACGCAAATTTGTTTAAAAGCAAGAAGAAAGAGAAGTCTTTACAGAATGCACCGGCTGATGATACCAGTGAAGATTATGTTTTTGAGGCAAGTGGGGAGTCTTCTGGAGGTGAACAGTTTGGTAGTGAAACCGACGAAGATGAAATAATTATAGATCGTAACTTTGCACCTCTACGAAGAAACCCAAAAGTTGGCGATTATGTAATAGTTATGATAGAATCAGAAAGAAAGAAAGAATACCACTATGTGGCCAAAATCTTAGAAGAGGATGATGCCAGTGATTACGATTATTTAGTTTCCTATTTAAAGCTAAAAAGTAAAGTTTATTTCAAGTTTTCAGAACCAATTGAACCTGACACGGCGGGTATTACAAAGGGTGATGTCAAATACATATTACCAAAACCCAAAATAGATGGTACCAAGCGTCGTCAAGCGACATATCAATTTCCAGTTAACTTGTCTCTTCTTAACTTTCCATTTTAAGTTATAGGAATTTGTTTTGGTAATTAATTAATCTGATTTTTTAGTTAAAAGCCAAAAAAAAATTAGTTACGTTAAGAGAAATATTTTGTGCCATTTCATAAGAATTTATTATTCTGTTTCTCTTTTGAATAATAGTAGTTTTTTTAAATAATTTTACTCACTTAAGTACATGAGTCTGAAACTGATTAAAGACTGACTATTTAATACCTTCTTAGTTATAGCGTATAACTTCTGTTATGTTTAAAACATATAATTGCTTTTGGTAATTAATTAAACTGATTATTATATTTTTTCCAGCTACAATAAAAATAATTACGTTAAAAGGATTATTTTGTTGCATTTAATAAGAATTAATTATTCTGTTTCTATTTTGAATAATAGTGAAGTGTTTTGTTTTATAATTTTACTCACTTAAGTTTATGAGTCTGAAACTGATTAAAGACTATTTAATAGATCTCCAATAAGTCTCTATAAGGAATAGTTAATAACTTTTGTTTTGTTTAAATATATTGCTAACTGTTAAACATAATATATAAATAGGTGTCGGTAATATGATTACATAGAAAAAAAGTGCTATGATACAAATACTACGAATATTTTTGTAATCAAAGAAGAAAATTTTCATGTGATGTGAAATGCTGTGATGATTAACCAAGTTTCCTGCCATTAGTTTGGATAAATATATTTTCTTACATCGTGAATATCATATTTCATTTAATAGCCTAACATTTCCCTTATTTGGTTTGTATACAGATATTTTATTTAAATAAAACCTACCCAAAGATTCATTGTGTACTTAGCTGGATCATTGAATACCTAGCCCCGGTTCAGCGTGTACCAGATATGGTACACAATGAACCATTTCTCTTTTTTTTTTAAACACGTATATCTCATATTCCATTGCGATTTAGTCAAAAATATTGATGCAAAATTAAAGCCAATTAAGTAAAGAATGATATGGAATAAAAATAAAGTTTATACCTTTATTTAAGACTGACTTATTAAGGTACAAACTTTTAGTGGCTCATTGTTGGCTACCTTACCCTAAGTTTGTAAAAAAATACCCTCTATTTTATACCAAACAGTCAGACATACCCGGACGTTACGCTAGCAGGTTGCAAAATAAGCTGGTGCAGGTTATCCCCTCTCATAACTTAAACTACAACTAAAGCTAAAACTAATAAAACTACACTCAAAAAATATTCAATAAAATTAGTAACGAAATAAAAAACACCAAGTCCGACAATGATTTTTTTTTTAAACTAAAAGATCACCTCATTAAAAAAGCCTATTATACATTAAACGAATTTTTTCACGACAAAAATAATTTCAATTAATACCTAAAGTATTAGACAATAAAAATACTTACATCATCTCGTACAAAAAACTCGATCTCCTCTTGAATAAACTGTTTGCTGTGCCCTTCAGGGTGCCATGTTGTACACAATTCTATGCTAAGTATAGGTTAAGATACAATGTGATATACAATTAATATTATGAGTATATTATATTCACCAGAAAACGGAAATTCAGTTATTACGTTGACAACTTGTCATCGTATAAGTAGACAACAACGTAACATTTTAAACTGTTTAGCCCCAATCAAAGCAAATTATTCATTAACTAATAAACAAGAAGTCATTAGTAGAAAACTAATTTAGAAATGCTAATTTTATTGTAAATCAGATGTGTTTATGGTGCGTTTAGTACATTAAGGTAGCTAAAAGGGCATATGCCAATCTTTACATAACTTATGTATATAAAGGTGTTTAGTCTCATTTTATATCCTAAATCCACAGGGATTTCTCCGAAACAAGACAAAATATGGGTGGGTGGGGTAAAAACAACTTCTCATAAATATTTCTCAGCATCGCTCTAATTGTCAGCGAATTAAGGTTTCGGTACATATTTAAAAGAGGATTAAGTCGATGCATATTTTTGCACTTGACTGTACAAGAATGAGATATATAGCTGTTTTAAGACTAGGTACTATCGACAACACAGCTAACTGACCATCGGTGCACCTTAAGTGCATTGTAATAAGGTTCTATATAAACACAGGATAGTCAGTTAAAAACAGTGTTGTCGTTTGTATGCCGTTTTGTGGTATTTGCGGTTCAGTTTTCTATCGAGCGAGCTTTATTGAACGATGTTTCCGTCTTAGCTTAGGCAAAATTGTCTTTCGTTTGTCCGGATGTCCAACTGGACTACAGGTCGCATTTTTGAGCAGATTCTTGTGAAAATGTGTAAGTAGGCTCGATAATTATACGGAGTTTTAATGTCGATTTAGTTTTTGGAGTAAAATAATTCTGAAACCGATTAGTGTTCCTTTGGTACCTACGGAACTTCTTAATGCTAAATGAACTAGCAAATCTACTACATAGATGGTTATACGGCTATAGTTATGACGTCATTCCTGAGCATATTACTTCTTCTTAAGCTTCCGATAACTTCTAGGAAACTACCCATATTATCCTTATTTAGGGACCTACAGATTTTATTCCTTCATTTACATATTTGTGAGACGTGAACCTAATCCAATCAAGTATTATTGAACCAATTTAATTTGGGTGACTAAATCTTGGTTACAATTTTTGATTCAAGTTTCCCTTAATTTTTCTAGCTGTGTTATATGATTTATTTAATCGTATGGCATACATTATTTTGGCCTTTAAAGTTTGTCATACTTTAGTACCACCCAGCAGGGGACACGTGCAGGGTTGTGGTAGGTAGCTCCTGCGGACGCGAGTAACAGTTGTCCCCCTTTTGTCTAGTGAGTGGGCAACTCGACTGTCAGAAGTTCTTAAGCTGCCCGAAGGCCTCTAACTCGGCGGGATCAACTGCTTAGCGTGCCTTCGAAAGCACGGAAGCGCTCATTTATATTAACCACTCAAACATCAGGAGGTCACCCATCCAAAGACTGACCGCTGCCATCTTTGTTTAACCTGCGCTATCGTTTCCGACTCGCAGGCGCCGCTAGGCTATGAGCGCTTCATTATATGATTATTGTTTTGTACTGTGTTCTCTACAGTTGTGTTCTTAGTTAGAGTGTTGGTTTCTTCTAGTGTAGTGTAACTTTAGTGAAACAATTGAGTAAAGGGAGTTACAGGTCTATGAACTGTGCGAAACACGGGGTAGAAAAAAAGTATCGCATAATTAAAAAAGTACCCTTTTCTTCTAAGTAACTTCATCTTAGGGATTCGTCATCATAGATATCAGAGGCTCTTGTATAAGTTTTGTCGAAACAAAACGTTACGACCGCGTTTGCGTTCTATCCTTAATTTGTATGAGATTTAACAGCTAAACGCAAACGCGGTCGCAACGTTTTGTTTCGGTAAAACTTATACTAGAGCCTCTGACGAAAGACGTCCGCTGCTGCGGCGCTACCACGAAAATCGAAACTAGAACTTCGTATACATGCATCCCTGTCACTCCAGTAATGTGAGTGCGATAGAGATGGAAATACCGGAACTTCGACTTTCGAAGTTCGTGGATGTAGCTCTGGAAATAGGCCTCCCTCACCACCGGACAACCAGGCACAGAGTGCCACAATCACCCGAATCACCGCGCATGCGCAACCCGCATCTGGAGGACTCCTGAAACCTTTACCATGTCTATGAATAATCGTGTGTATACAGGGTGTACCAAAAATGGGGTGTGAACCGTATTTACCGCGATTTTTTTATACATTTGTATGGAGCCGGTCGCCCCGATCGGCCAACGCTCCATAAAAATGTAAAAAGAATTCTCTTAGTTTTCTCTTATCAGAACACGATACCTGTTATGCCCTTGATCGGTTCACACCCCAGTTTTGGTACACTCTGTAAGACTTATGTCTGAAGAGTAAAAAGCACAATACATTATTTATAAACTCATCGGTGCACGCGCACGCAACCGCATGTTCTTCTCAAACTCTTATTTTTTATGTCGGCGCCGATAAAAACAAATCGGTTTATTACCGTACGGAGGCGACGACATAATTTATCGGCCGACCACCGGCGGCGATATCACTATCGGTTATTTTTGTACGTGCTTTATCTTATTATATTAAAGCCACCATGACTAATCACGCGCAGGGTTGTATGCGAATAGTCTGAGACTATGCGGTGTTGACTATGCGGCTTTGCGAGTAACTGAAGTCAGGCGGACGCCAATCGGTAGGTATTGAAGAGGAATCTACTAATATAGAGGAAAAGTTTGTGATTGTACCTTTGTAAGTTTGTATGTAGGGGGTAATCTGCGATCTTCTTATCCGATTTAAAAAGTTCTTATTCCATAGCAGGTCGGTCACGTAACGCATTATACGATTTGTACGCGCGTCAGGTAGATTCTAAATGTCACTTTTTGCATGGGAAAATGACAGTTGAGTTGTCCTAGCATGAAAGTTATGTGATCACCTCTCACCTAGTCGATCACACGTAACGCATAGTACGCGCGTCTGGTAGTTCTAAATGACACTTTTTAGGGTTCCGCAGTCAACAAGGATATTTTCGCCATGTCTGTCTGTCCGTTTGCGGCTTAGCTCAGTAACCCTTACTACTAAAAAACTTTAATCGGCATGGGTATCCTACTAATATTATAAATGCGAAAGTTTAGATGTTTGGATGTTTGGATGTTTGGATGTTTGGATGTTTGGATGTTTGTTACTCAATCACGCTTAAACGGCTGAACCGATTTGAATGAAATTTTGCACGAATATAGTTTATAGCCTGGATTAAAATATAGGATAGTTTTTATCCCGGGTCCACGCGGACGAAGTCGCGGGCGGAAGCTAGTACATAAGTAAATCAATCACGCCAACAAAATAGTCGTCAACCATCTCAACAAATGTAAGAACACACATTCAATAATAACAAGGAATTAAAAAACAAAACAAATATATGTCGCCATATTTAAAGATATCATAAAATATCCTGAATAGAGGTTCTTGCGGCCAGTTCCGACAGAATTGGTACTGGTACTACTACTTGACATTCCAATTTACTTGCACTTGGCAATGGCATTGTCGACATACAAAGTCAATTGGTGTGCGAGCACCCTACACTGTAAAAAGGCCATTGTCATACACCGCATAAAGCGCGACCGACTTCCATCGACGCCTATGCTCTACTATAACTCAAACTACACAAGTTATCACAAAAACGACGTAACTTACCAGCATTTCAAACTGTAATGCCACCTTTTGTGAGTAAGCAATAATCGCCATAAATTCATCAAGCTACGTGCGTTTAAAAATAGACCTTGCTCCATGCAATTGGAGTTTAAATTTGGGAGACGGATAGCGTGTAGCACTTCGTGAAACTTCACTGTATGATGGCGCGAATCACTTTCGGGTGGCGATGAGGAAATTGAAGAAGCTTTGAAAATATTTTTACATATGATTGGCTGATGATATTTGATATTTTGGCGCGCAGACAACTCATTGACTTGTCAATACATCGATCATCAGACTTAAGTCCTTTCACTCCACTCTTACTCCTTTCCATACTAAAGTGGCCGTCAATAGAATTTGCTAACTATGTAAACAAACCGCCATATTGAAATTGTCTTGGCGGTTTGTTTACATAGTTAAAGGCCGGTCGCGAAGCACAGCGAAAAACGAGCATTGCCCTATTTCTATTTGTCTCTGTCGCACGCGCACAGTAATAGTGCTGCCACGCTCGCACAATAACCTTGGTCGCCGGCGGCAGAAATTGTAAACCTTAGACTCGCAGGTATACGGACGGGATCATACGCACGTGTTATTTTGCTTCCAATGGTGTAATATTTTTTGTAAACGGGGTATTCCTTAGTGGGATGCGCTTGTGGATACATAGTTCTCGGACCCTTTATTTGTTAAAACAGTGCTAAAGTTACGATTTTTGTGTTTATTGTTATATTTTTGTTACTATTCGTTGAGGTTATTTGCGTTGTTAAGTTTTTGTTATTAAAAGTTGGTGTTATTTAAAACATGGAACCGACTCCTTCTACCTCGAGTGGCTCACGCCCCTTCAAGGATTTTGTGTCACCGCGGAAGAAACGGAAAATATCTCATTTAACTGAAAATGAGAAGTTTATGATTATAAACGTGTTTAAATTTGTAAAGGAAACTTGGCCTGCTGATAAATACCAGTCGAAACTCGAGATGAAGGACAAAACTTCCGAAATTTTGGGTATATCAAAATCATCCGTATACAGAGTTTTGAAGGAATATGTTGAAACTGACACCGTGAAACCTGCGGCGTCTCCGAAAAAGCGTTTGTCAGTCATAGAGAAAGTGGACGACTTTGATAAATCATGTATCAGAAAAATTGTGCATGGCTTTTATTTGAAAGGCGAACTACCTACAACAAAAAAAGTGCTACAGGCTGTGAATGCAGACGAAACTTTACCAAATTTGGGTCTAACATCGCTGAAAAAAATATTGAAACATCTAAAATTCAAATATGTCAAACGGAGCCGAAACAACTGTCTTATAGACAGAGACGATATTGCACTATGGCGCATAAAGTACTTGGAAAAAATGCGAAGGTTTCGAGAACAAGAGCGGCCAATATATTACTTGGATGAAACATGGGTGAATGCAGGTAATAATTATCAATTTATTATTGTATTAAACTTAATATTTAGTATCTATAATTAATAAAGCCTTTACAAGTTTAGAGTTCACTTTATTTAAGTAAGTAGATTTGATGTATAAGTTTTCAATTATTAGTGTATTTATTTGAATATAAGATTGATCGTACATCAAATTATACATTTATTTGACATGTAAAAAACATTTGTGCATTATAATCATAAATACTTAGGATAGGTTTATGTATACAATACAAGTTTGTTATTGTATCCTCTTGATGTAAACATAATAATAAGATAATATGTTTATTTTCAGGTCACACTGTTGGTAAGGTTTGGGAGGACACCACAGTAAAGTCACGAAAGCAGGCCTTCTTAGAAGGCTTATCAACAGGTGCCAAGAACCCGACTTCAAAAGGAAACAGACTCATCATTTTACATATAGGAGGCATAAATGGCTTTATACCAGAATCTGAGCTGGTATTTGAATGCAAAGGAACGGGAGACTACCATGAGTCTATGAATTCTGGGAAATTTGAAAAATGGTTTAAAGAGACTCTGCCAAGACTTGAGCCTAACGCAGTGGTGGTTATGGACAATGCTAGCTATCACTCACGACGCAAAGAAAAAACGCCCATAACAAGATGGAATAAGGCACAAATTCAGAACTGGCTTGCATCAAAGAATATTGCTTTTGAACAAAAAGACACCAAAATACTATTGATGGAAAAAGTAAAAGCGATAAAAAATCAATACCAAACATACGTTGTTGACGAAATGGCAAAAGAAGTTGGCGTGGAGGTATTAAGGTTACCGCCATACCACTGTGAGCTCAACCCCATTGAGTTAATTTGGGCAGACGTTAAAGGTTACGTGGCGAGAAATAATACAACATTTAAAATGGCAGAAGTAAAAAAACTGCTAAAAGAAGGCCTAAATCAAATCACGGCCCAAAAGTGGCAAAATTGTATTGGACACGTGAAGAAAGAAGAAAAAAAGTATGAAAGTTTGGACGATAGAATTGATAATACTGTTGATTCATTTATCATCAACACAGCCGAGGACTCATCGGAGACAGAGAGTTCCTCTGTAACTAATTCAGATAGTGGTTCTGAATAAAATAATAGTTCAGTAATAGTAGCGTTTTTTTTCTTCCCTTTATAGTATCAAAATATCTAGAAATCTTTAATCTGCTAATTTAAAAATTACCGATTGTGCCATTTTTTTCGAACGCAAGAAGTAATTTTTGTTATATTTAGTTCTTCGCCGCCATAAAGTACCTTAATTAGTTAGAATGGCAATCAGAACAATATAATTCAATGAAAATAAGTAAAAGACTTCTTTAATGTAAATTCCTATTACATTTAAAAAATATTATATACACACATGAATGTTTCTACAATAATATAGAAAATACTGCATTTTATTGTTTTGGTTTATTTGCCACAATTCACTTAATGACTTAACACAGTATGAAAATGTTGATGACCACTGGTTGCTGATGCAAAGGTCAACGTACGATTTTCGCTGTGCTTGGCGACCGGCCTTTACCAAAGTCCATTGACGGCCACTTTACATACCTATCTGTACAGAATATATTAGTTTCCAAACTTTTGGTGGTCTGAGTTTTGAAGATGAAATACTAAGTTACTGCTGCTGATGGTTTTAGATTATCTGAATGATGCAAAACTTACATAAAACTATCTTATTTCGAATAGGAGAGGACATTCAGGTCTAATCTTCCTTCTGGGTAGGAAGGTCAGGTGGCGGTCGCTTTCGTAAAACTAGGTGCCAAATTGGACCCCGGGCTCATTTAAGCTGGTTTTCCACCGGAGGGGCGAGACGAGACGAGGCGAGACGAGAATTGAAATTCGTATGGGAATTACTACCTATTTGCACCGCGCGCTTGCGCGCGTTCCGTGGAAATAGGTACTAAGTCCCATACGATTTCAATTCTCGCATCGTCTCGTCTCGTTTCGTCTCGCCCCTCCAGTGGAAAACCAGCTTTAGAATACAACTGGGAAAAAATCGCTAGGAGGATGATACTTGATAAATTGATAATACCCTATTAATTTAGGACATATTTAACTGGTTAATGTTCTGAACGAACATTTTCAAAAGTTAATTTTCCAAATCCACAACTCTTCATAAATTATGCAACTTAACGAAACAAAACCTATCCATTTTTACTCAAACGTCTGTTAATCTTAAATATGACGTATTTATAACTTGTAGCCGAGTTCAATACATGTACACTCAGGCTCGTAATTCACCGGCACTTGCAGACTCGTAATCTGTGCGATTCACATCGGGGAGTGGCGCGGCAGATGTATGAGGCGACTGTACAGTCACTTACGAAAGTGTTACGAAAATATTCTAACACTTTTTCAGGCCGGCAGTTGAACAATGAGAATCCGTACACATTTAAATTAAGGAATCAGTATGTGGTCATTATAACGACTGTCCCTGAAAGATGGTTAAAAATCACCTACTTATTGAAAAGAAAATTCTTAATGACTTGTTTGACTCGTTTTTTAAACCCAACATAATCATCATCACAACCGAAAGTCGTCCACTGCTAAACATAGGCCTCCCCAAAGAGCGCCAGCTGCATCCAGCGAAGAATCCGCTACCTAAACGCATCATAATACTGAGGCAATTTGTAGAGTCATTTTATACGTTTACCTACAATCAGTTTTTCTGTCTCGATGATATGTGAACTAAGATTTTTTTGAAGCCTATGTTGTGTCCCACCGCTGGGTAAAGGCCTCCCCCCTAGATTTCCAACTATCCCGACTCATTGCCAATTCTGGCCAGTCACTTTGAAAGACATCCAGTTCATTCCGCCATCTCTTCTTCGGCCGACCACGGCGCCGTTTCCATCGTGTAGCTATTTTACCGCACTTAAGTTTATTAGCTCTTTATTGTAAATCCTCTATGCCTATTCAACTCAGACGCGGTGCGTATTACAATTTCGACTTTTCCTCCGGCGAGGGCGCGCCGTCCACCGCGCGATCACGACAACATCGACACATAGCCTATTCGTCCAGGTACCGCCGGTTACCGATTAGAGACAGTCCGATTCAAGTGGGGCCTAACTGAGATTCTTGCTGGAATCTTCCCAGCTAGGTTTAGTGAACCAGAGATTAAACTCCCAGTATAGCTCGATTCCTCACAGGCGAGATTCGGTAGAAACCATCTCAACCTATATGCAGAAGCAGAAACTCTGCCTATGCTGAACCAGGGGCGGTTCACTCTGCGGTTTCGTCGCGCCGCTCCAAGTACATGCCGGCCACCAACTTAGTTGGTAGGCACCTAAATGGATGCCACGCACTGCTACGGAACGCACGGCAGTGCATTCGCGTGCTTTAAAACGCCGTTCTGACTAGATTAAGAAACAATAAGGTCTGATTTTCAGATATATGATTCTTGACTATATATAATTGTTTATCTGATTTGATCGATACATGATTGCCTAAAATTTCCTCGATAGAAAAAAAACCAAAGTTGGGTCTCTATTTTCCTTTTTTTTTACTCAGCCTACCCAAACGATACATTATTTTACGACACAATCAAGTTAATACCATAGCATTTTATCTCATCTTAACATCTCACTTCGTGAAATTTCAATGAAACTTCGCTAAGTTAGGTACTTATCCTAGGGTGCGTGTTCGACTTGAATTAAAGCATCCCCTTAAGTCATTCGCTTATCAATTCGCTTGTCAATGCAAATAACCAGGGATTTGTTAATAATAAACGTTCTGTACGTAGTTCTAGTATTTATTCTGTGGCTGAAACAAAAAAAGAAAGCCCAGATAGTGGACCGTCACGTCGATAAACCTCGCATTTTGCACTTGTCTACACTAAGGTACGGTCGGTTAAGCCGAGATGTGATCTTGGCTCATTGGTCGCGATGTCTCAATTAAGGCGGAGCGGCCAATTTGCAAAGAAATAAAAGAAATGAGACTCACTCGGCGCACTAATTAACGAGGGGTTAAATATAAAGAAGAAACTAATTGCTTTACTTAAAATTCATGTTGTTGTTACAAATTAATGCGTTTCTCTGTCGTATTCCGAGGCCGAATATCTTCCGAACGTTTACCGATTACTTAAGATAAATTTTGCAAAGTTAATGTCCCCGGAATAATAATAATTATAATAAGAAAAGACGTGCGATTTCAAAGGAAACCCATTTCAAAACGGAAAAACATTAACGGCCGTATTCATAAACGTCCTACAAGCCTGTTATAACTAAAATGGCGTTAAAATTCGTTTGTCCTTATCTGTCACTTTGACATTTGTGTTCGCAAGAAAGGGACAAAGCACATTTTATTTAGCAGAGGCATTTTAAGTTTTATGTATAAGGGGGTAAGTATTGTTATTTTTGAAAAGCACATAATGATCGAAATAAGTAAAAATTGTACAATATTTCCCGTTGTTAATCTAGATCTTGGTCCTGTAACACAGGTTTTCCTAGCTCAGGACACAGGGTCGTGATAAGCATATTGTATTTCTTTTTTGTCTAATAAACTTTTTTAATTATTTTTTTTAGATAAAATTAGAAACTTAGTGATTTGTCCATTAAAATTGTAATGTTACTTATATGGAATGTGATACTTGTTCGTAATAATAGTACATTACTACAGAGGCCGGAAAGTAAGGGGTTGCCGGCCGAGTACATATAGACGCCGAGCGTAGCGAGGCCGGATAGTTATGAAGCTGACAAACTCCTTTTCACACATGCAATGAAATAAATAAATAAAAACTATAATTTTCATGGCTGAACGCTAAGATGCAATGCCAAATATAATTAAAAAAAAAAAACTTTTCGGCCCAGGCCTTCAATTTTGTATGAAATTTCTTTACAGTTCTCTCGAGTTGTTCCACCCGAAACGTGATACTTTGAAGCCTGTTATAACGCACGTAATGGCGACATTTCATTGCACGTTTGAGAAAAGTAAATTAACGGCTTTTTCCCAAAATGTACATGATGTTTTACCACAGCGATTTTGCACCTACTGAAAAAAGATCAAAAAACAATTAAATTTCGACCTAGAGGGAATTTAACGTGGATTATTTAATTATCAGGACAGGTCATGATGCAGTTGCTATAAATACTTTCAAAGTACTTTTAAAATGCCGGATTTATTTTTCATTGTTTTCTCCACGAAAAAAAGGTAAATATTTAGAACAGTTACCAATGAAACGTGCTTTAAGTCTCTGTTAATTAAAACACACAACGCTGGTAAAATCTAATCTAATGCCTTGTTCTTAACTAACCCGATAAAAGCTTCCTACCTCACTCTAGTGTTCCGCGTGGACTTAAGCTGGGTATTCACCCGCGCCATTTGATATACTTAATATCTTGACTGCATTTACTGGCCACGCCATGTAGCTGTCACTTTCACAAAGCGTGTAAAATACAATCCATGGAAAATAAATTGAATTAAATGAAAAAAAATGGTCGTGTTTTTTGTTTTCAAGGTTGACTAGCATAGCGCCATTCGTCTCGGTGATAAATCATTTATAAATCATTTTCCAAATGGATGGACGTATACATTGACGTTTATGTTCCAACGGTGAATTTTGACAGTCACGACCGATCCGTTTGCGCATCACGAAGGTTATTCTTTCTTTTGAATATCCAACAGATCGCGCCAACTATCTTTACAGTTTTAACATTTATGGACCGATTTTGCTGCGTTACTCCATACGGCGTGTTGAAGCGGTCGTGCATGGCCAGCTTTAAGTAAGTCCACGGTTTTAGTGCTAGAACCGTTCAAATTCTTTTGTTTTGTTTCTCCGATTTCCTGAATGGTGTTTGTTTATTTTATTGGTCTATAAAACAGCTTTTCCTGGATGAATCTACACTTAGATGCAAATAAAGAGGTTTTTATTACCACTTAGCCCTTACTTGGAAAAAATAGGGAATGTCCATAGTCTAGCTTTGGTGACACCAAGTACATAGGCCAAACGATCATTCTGGTCGAGAAAAAAATAGTAAAAGATGGTCAAAAGATCGTGTCCAACCACCGGGTGGACGTTATTGTATTAAGAGTTAGAATAAGAGTGAATTAAAAGTTTGAATAAGAGTGGGAAACATTATCAATATGTATTTGTACTGTTTAGTGGAATAGTACTACTTTTATGATACCATATATATATTCCGATACCAATTGGTTTCAATGTGTTTAATTAATTGTTGTTTTTTTTCACTCACTACATTGTGAGAGAACGATATGAACTTTAATTTGCCTTCAAGTGTAAGTACAATACACCTTAACATTCCACAAAGGTTGACGACACTCTTTCTAGGCAAGGAAATTAACTTGTTTTACAAGCTTCATTCAAACTGATATTTCTTCTGAAATTCACAGAATAAATAGACTTTCATTCACCTATCGTCGGTACGTTTTGTTTTTTTTTTGTTTCTGAATCAGTATAGATATTAATTAACTACATACTTAGTCCAAACTTACGAATTATTTTTATTTTTCTGCGGTGTGGACCCCGATTATACTCGTAATACGATTAATTTTTTATACTGAAATCTAAGTCTGAAATGGAAAGGAAACTTTTTGTCATATATCGACAGTCTTTACACGCTAGTGTTTTTAGGAGGTGTTTCTAGGGACCATAACTGCGCACTTAATTTCAGATTTTGAAAATGGTAGATTCTTCAAAAGAGCCTTAAATTCGCTTGGTAACTACTGTTGCCACAATCGATTTGGAGTGTGCGAAGTTGGCAACTCTGCTTACTAGAGTGATATTATAATAACGTACAGATTAGGTTAGATTACAGGTTATGTAAGCATAACCTATTACTTGCCTATATTATCCTTCTCCGCTGAGGGTCTATTAAATGTTGCATTAACGCTGCACTACAAATTACCGTTCCCTTTTCAAAACGCCTTGTCACCGGTCTATCTCATCGTAACAAGCGTATCTAATGGCATCTGAGTCGAATCCTGCCAGTTACATGACAGAGTTGGCTTGAACAGCAACACACGGGACCACCTCGTGTGCTTAGGCTTTACTATGTGGCCAGTTAATGTAGACTTTACGATTAGTACTGGCTGCAACGACTAGATAACTGTTTTGTAAAACCCTTTCATTTATACTTAGCACATTTTGCTGGTATGTTACAGTATACATTAAGTACCTACATTATATATATTTAGGTTCTCTTCCCAATGTCATCAGAAATTGGTACAGTAGGATCGAAACTCCAAGAGTATGTTCAGTCAAATAAGCACTAGTGGCTCGCTGCGGAACTCGCAAGTCTGTTTTTTATATGTATATACTATATATGTATATTATATATATTTTACAAAAACTGAATCGCTAAAAAACTATATACCTAATGGTCTCGGTTTAAAAATGCGAACTGTAAAGGAAAACAGCTAGACATCCGGACATACCAAAGAATGCTGGTCACAGCGGAAGCATAGAAATGTGTTCGCTTCGCTCGCTCGTTTAATAAGCAAAAAAACAACCATACCTAATTATTATGTTCCGAGTATTTTAGTTTTTTTTTTTCCCTACCTGTCTTTCCAAGTGGGGCTCGAAGGGGCCCTTAACTAATTACCTATAGACCGAGTATTTTAGAGTCATATGCTTGCGTTTTATCTTACTAAGAAAGAGATGTTTCCGGCCCGAGACGGGTACAATTTAAAAAAAAGACAGGAAATAAAAAAGACTGCTCTAATGAACATTATAATTAATGAAAAATTAAACATCAGTTTAATACCTACTTAACTTAAGTGTCATTATTTTCATTAAGTACCAGGAAAAGGCCAAATTCTATAAAGGTATAACAGTGTAAACGAGCAACAATGTGTGTGTCCATTTCTGTGAAAAGAAGTTTGTTAAGGCTTAATCAAAGTCGGAACACAAATTGCTGCCAACCGACATGGGGTCTACTAAGTACTTATAATTATTTTGAAACAGAGAGAACAGCCTGTCCGCTCGTAAATAAAGGCACGGTTAAAATTTCAAGCTCAAGAATGATTATATTGGTTCATACGGGATGTGCACATTTTAGCAAGGCGTTAAACCAACTAACCGTTAAAGAAACTCGTGAACACCAAAATTGTCTCAAAAGTCTCAAAAAACCTCCTCTGTCTCGTAAGTTATTCAAGGACGGCAGCATTAGTTTTCCGGTTGGTATTATTCACCGAGGCTGAATCAACTGTAATGTCAACACATTGCGTTATTAGTACCTATGTATGACTGAACGCTGAGCACTCTCCAGTATCTACCCTCTAGTCAAAAACAGTTTCTGAGCGCGTGAAAACATGTGTGATGCTGATGTTCCAGTTCATATCTTCCGGCTCCATCATCAGATCAGTTCGACAGTACCATATTATTGTATTGTCATCAGAACTTCATACAGCTGCCAATTTTCATGACGCTACGATCCTTGGAAGACGATTAAACTAGTTACCTTAGATTCCATTACATAGTTAGTTACATACAGGTCGACCTAATAAAAGCGTGTTAAAAACCGATTTTTGTGGCCTTTGAGCGTAGTGACCGAATTATTTAGATACCTACGATTGATTTATGTCGGGTCAGTGCTGTTATGCAGAATCTCATTCAGAACAAGATGTACGCACGCAGTAACAGCGTAAGCGTTTTTTTACTCTTAAACGAGGCTAAACTTTCTAGTCCGCTCTCCTATAATTTGCGCAAATAGCACGCTGTTAGCTAAGATACCGCTAAATACCTATAATTAGGGCTTTTTTCCCGCCGTGGAGCATCGCGTGTTGTTTGTTAAGTTATTAGTTTCTTATTACCAATGCTGTTCAAAACGAAAGGTCTTAAGTACACATGAAAGTAGTCAAGACAATGTCCTTATGTTTTTGGATGCGGCGGGGTGGCGCTTGACGCTCCAAGGCACCGGACACTGATCTAGTTTACAAGATTTAATGTAATCTCGCAATCTCTTTGCAATCTTTTACAGCTTAAGCTGCTCTAACAAGCCAAATAGAGTTTGCGGCGCCAAAAACGGTCCTTTAATGTCAAAACTATAGCCTTTCAAGTATAGCGGGGCCTGTTGGATATCCATACGGATGGAAAGCCAGCGCGACGCACCAGCCATCCAAATGATCGGCCGCGACTGTCAAAATTCAACGTTAAACAACAAAGCATCCGTTGTGGATCGTCGTGGAGACAAATAGCGCACTAGATTATGTCGAAACAACATCGCCACCACTACCTTGGCTGTTATTCGGAACGCTCAAATGCGCCTCAACTCGCACTTGACAACCTACGCTTAGTTACTACGAATCGTGGCGTCATGATACATTTGTGGGTGAACGGTGAAGTCAGGTTGATACAAGTTATACGGAATAGCGCGGCTTGTGACAGCTACGTGGTGCCGTGAATGTAGTCAAAATATGATTTCCACCCAGTTGGATGCATCCATTTTTCGTAGACACAATCGGCGCGGTGCGGCACTTAGCTGAATGCCTAGCTTTATAGCTTACTAGTTTTTGCCCGCCACTCCGTCCGCGTTAAACTCGTTTATATCGTAGCTCCATACAAACTTTCACGCCTCATTTCACCCCCTTAGGGGATGATTTCCGGGATTCAAACTATCTCCATTCCAAATTTCATCTAAAGCGGTTCGGCGGTCTAAGCGTCAAGAGGTACCTAATAGACAGACAGACACACTTTCGCATTTATAATATTAGTATGGATAGGAACGTATACTACCTACTTATTACAAGAACTAACTCTGACTATAAGCAGTCGGCCACAATAGCAAAAAAAAAACTTCTTCATATCGTAAAAGTAATATTGCTCGTCCTTTGCGGGTGCGGGATGCGGGCTCTTTGATCCCACTTAGGTTCCATGCTTCAAATAGTGCCCATTTGGCACCATTAAAATAAGGTATTAAAAAGTTTTATTTTGCAAATACTACAGCTGGTCGATTGTGTAACGTTTCGTACGTGCGTTAGGTAAATCTAAATATAGGTATAGTATTTTTTGTATGGGGTGATGAGAGTTGTGAGCTCGTTTGAAAAGTTACTCAATTACCTCTCAGATGTGAGCGAAATCAAACGTATCTTCTAATACGTAATCTGTAAGTAACATATTAACATTATTTTTGACTTACTTATTACGAATATTATTCTTCTCATGAGATGATTGTATTTAAGTATATTTTACCCATTTCATTTCATCATCATCATCATCATCATATCAGCCGAAAGACGTCCACTGCTAGACATAGGCCTCCCCCAAAGAGTGCCAAAGTGACCGGTCCTGCGCCAACCGCATCCAGCGGACTCCAGCAACCTTTACCAGGTCAATTACCAAATACCATTTCATTTGCTGAACTTGAAATATTTTGAATGCACGTTTTTAAAGTATCAAATTCACGCATAGCTTACGTCTTTTTTCAAGCAATCTAATCGCATGAAAAATAGTCCAAAACACCATTTAACAACTCATGACCTCCCACGTCCCGCCCCACCGTAAAAACCAGCCATTAAGCAAAAATATTAATATTCAGAACCACTAATAAAATGGAAACTACTGCGGTGGCGGCAATTACTTTTTACCGCCCTTTCTTTCGGATGGCATAAAGGCAATATATTGCCTTCGTTAAAGGGGTTTGTCCCCAAGGTCTCAAACTAGAACGAAAAGGCGTAAGCGACGCTCTATAACTAACAGCTTATGACCTTTTGTGAAAGATGGAGATAATATTGCAATTTTAGTAGACACTGGTGCACTTCACCTAGAGACCCATAACTATCTCGCCTAGATTATTTTTCTTTTTAGCGTAAAACGGTCATAAATCAAGGAAATACAAATGGTCATTATCTCCTGATGAGAGCTGTTAAGTGGGCTAAGGATATCGGTGTGTTAAGGTAATTAATGGCACATTAATTTGGTCTCTGAAATCCCTTTAATGCATAAGTTATGTTTTTAATACTTTAAGGTACTTTTAATAGCAATTAAAAAACAAGAAATAGAAAGAAAACTTGCAAACGAACTAAACTCCTATCCTACTAATATTATAAATGCGAAAGTATGGATGTTTGAATGTTTTGTTACTTAATCACGCTTAAAATCGAAGGCAGCGAACGAAAAAACGCATAATGACAATGGCACCCATTTTGTGGGGCCATTTTGCGGCGCTACTTAGACTTCTATGGTTTTTTCGTTTGCCCTTAGGGCGGGCGATAATAATTTTGACGTCTCGTGTTATTCTTAGGAAGTATAAAAATATGGGTGCAACTTACTTTAAAATATGTCCCATCGGTCGTATGTCATCGAATTAAGGTTTCGGTACATATTTACAGCAGCAGAACCATCAAGGTAACCGAAATAGCCCTTCGAATCGCTAAACTTAAGTGGCAGTGGGCACATTGCACGTAGAACCGATGGCCGTTGAGGCGGAAAGGTTCTCGAGTGGCGAACACGTACCGGTAGACGCAGCGTGGTAGGCCCCCCACAAGGTGAACTGATAACCTGGTAAAGGTCGCCGGTGTCCGCTGGATGCGGGTGGCGCAGGACCGGTCATTGTGGCACTCTTTGGGGGAGGCATAGGCCAGCAGTGGACGTCTTTCGGCTCATGATGATGAAGACATATTTACAAGAGGATTAAATCGATACATATTTTTGCACTTGACTTACTACTGACTGACCCAAAGTAGATCTTGGCCTCCGACACAAAAGACCGCCAGGCTTCCCTGTCCAATGCTCTTTCTGTCCCATCGACGGCCCGAGCTCGTTCAGCAGGTCGATCACGTTGTACGTACGTTAGGTAGATCTAAATGTCAAGTATTTATGGAAAAACCGGCCAAGTGCGTGTCGAGCCACGCGCGGTGTAGGTTCCGTAGTTGCCTGTCTGTCTTAGTTACATCGACGTGCGGTGCGGTTACGTCGGCCGAATTTGTACGAAAATTGGCCTTTTCAATTACACATGAAGTTGGTCGACTATTACTCGGTAACTACTTATGCCTACTTGTTCGTGATAGTTTTCCTTTTAAATTCATTATATGTACTACTACCACGATTTTTTCACATCCCCAGTAGTAGCCATTTGGCCAGCAGGGGGGGGGACACACACACACACATGACTCGAACTAAAATTAGGGCTGGAAAGCCCAATATCGCAAACGAATTACAGATTTGAAAAATGGTTTTAGAAACCCATAATATTTTTGAATGAGCTATCCAACGATACCCCTCACCATGGGTTTGACGAGAAAAAAATGTACATCCCGGCTTTAGGTGTACGGGAGGTTTGCCGAATTGCAGTTTTCTAGTTATAAGGGTTACTGAGCTATGCCGAAGACGGAAAGACAGACGGACGGACATGGCGAAACTATAAGGGTTTCTCGTTGACTACGGAACCCTAAAAATGGCAGTGCATTACCCCTCAGGTCTTTTTAGACTTCGTCACCCCACCGGTGCTAGGGCGCCCATCAGGTCTTTGAATGAACAAGCCAAAATGTTCTGAACTGTAACTGTACAGTTAGCTGCAGAGAAAAATGCCCGCCCCCCCTGCATAGAAATTTGGTATGCAGGAGGGGGCACGGATATCACGCGACGGCGCGCGAGCTCTCTCGATTTTTCTCGCACTATCCGTCTCTCTCTTATTAGAACACTTAGAAAAAAGAGGTATAGTGCGAAAAAACATCGAGAGTATGTCGCGGCCGTCCCATGATAGACGTGCAGATATTCGGTTAAGTGGCGTCCGGCAGCCGCCGATATGATAAACGCAAGCAATCATCAGCGGCAAACTCGCTGCGCACTGCACTCAAGCATACAGCAGGGCTGTTATTCGCTGCGCGCTAATGCGGCTCAGCCCGCCGGTCACCCGTCACGAAACTAGACCTCTACCTACGCTTAGTTAGTACGTATCATCATCATCGTCATCATTGACCTTATACAATTATGAAAACATGATTTAAACAGCGTCCATATTAGAGGGACAGCACTTATGTACGGGGCTTGTAAGACCGATACGGGCGCATAATTGGCTAGTAAATGTGCTGCCCGGAGATGAAAGAGGAAAAGCATCGCGATGTCAAGATATATTTGTGGGTGAGCGTTGAGGTGAGCTTAAGCAAGTTACAGAATAGGGGGGCAGGCCCGATGGGATTCAAGTTAGGGGACGGCAACGGACATGTGGCACTGTAATTAACAAATAACATTTCTAATTCTTTTCTGTACCTTTGTGTAGTCATGTATGGACTAGGCAATCGCGCAAATACAATCTCTCAAGATTTCTAACCTAGCCGAGATCTTTGTGAGACCACAAAGCATGACAATTAACACACCGACAGTTTTTTTATTAATATTTTTTATTTAACTACTCATAAGGAATCTGAATTCTGGATTTAATATATTGTACATGTAATCTAGTATTAGAGATAGACTTTTCATTGTTGGATTACTTAGATTAGATTGTAATTAAGAACCATTCGTTTCGTACGCCAGAAGGCACGTCATAGCTGTTCCTTAAAATATTATGTTACCACCTTATGTACCTGTGATGAACGAATAAATATATTGATTGATTGATTGATTGAAAGATAAGGTTTCAATATAATTAAAAGTAATACAATGAAAAATGAAAAAGTTTATTGGACAAAAAACAAATACAATATGCTTATCACGACCCTGTGTCCTGAGCTAGGAAACACTGTGTTACAGGACCCAGTTTCGTATTATAGTTTTTACACAGGTATATTATAACAACAACACAATGGACAATTTTAATCAATTAGTCAAATAAAACTTTTGTTATGCTGTTTTCATAGTGGAAGTTCAGACTCAGTCTCATAAAATCTGGACGAGATCTTGCGAGATCCATTCAGATTGCAGCACCAACTATTAACACATTACGTTACACACCTACTGTATTATGTCTCCATTACACCATATCGCCCTAAAGCTGTTCGCACCATACAAATAAAACTTATAAACACTTTGGTTACCAGTTTTATAAAAAATGCACGCGTATCAATTACTCGGTGCCATTATCGAGGCATTTCAATATGCAAATATCAACGTCAACGGAGGCGCGGACAGGCGCGCACACAAATTATTCCCACAAAAAAAGAGTTAATAAAGCTTATAAAGCCTGGAAGTTAAGGGGAGGAGCTACGTCAGAGCTTTGAAACTTTAAGGCTCTTAATCAGCTGGTGAATAAATCGGAGAATAAAGATATATTTCCAATTTTGAATTTCTTGTAGAACATTAATCCTACGGCGAGACTTCACTTTATTTGTGACGCATATGCGTGAGTGTTTCCAAACATAATTTTTTTCTTGCGTAAATACTTAATATCGAATAATAAATCGTACCGTGACTTTTAGTATAGGTACCTATTGTGATAAAGATTTTTTTGAAATAACAATTGGGTACTTTTTTGATAATCTTCGAAAGTCCATAACTTAATAGTTTTTTTTAGAAAAGTACCCAATTGCGCATGAAAGTACCCAATTCACAGATATTTGGCACGTATCTTAACTGCACATTTAACACATATTACGACAAATTAGCCGTGTAATAACTAATAACACAGTAATAAAAATACATCTTGTAAGTGTGGATTGTAAGCATTCCGATCATTATTGCCATCGCTGGCTCATATTTCAACTCGGGAGATGAATGGTCCAAATCAATTATTGAGGTATAAATAAAATGTACTGACTCGACTGACAACATTTATAAACGTTTTCATTTATCTCCAACCTATAGGTCAATAGTACGCTTTATTATAAGTCAATTAAAATCATAATTCAACATGAAAAAGTAGATTATATTAACTTTACGTCAGATCATAATTATTAACCAAAGATTTTTTAACATTTTTCATAATTTATTTTTATTAATCATAACTTTTCGAACCACATCACAACTATTTGTTTCTACGAATAACAATAACTTACTTAGGCTGTTGTTGTTTTCCTAGGCCACCCCGGAGGTGCATAGGGCCTTCATAAGCTCGCGCCACGCCTTCCTGTCATGAGCGACGTCCCTGGCCTCGCTCCCGTTCAGACCAACCCTAGCAGCATTTTTGTTGGCATTTCGTTAGGCCAACTCGGTGATCAATGGCCCAACGTGGGGCCAACTTAAAATGCTACTAGGGAACTTACTTAACTCGTAAGTCCCCGTGTACTTGTGCCAGTACAAACTAAGCGTAGTACTCGTAGTTTAGACCTGATAATAAAACTGCATAGCACGAATACCTGCCTAATGTACTTACCCAAGTACAAATTCTTCATTCCCCATGTACCGGGTAATTTTTTTATCTCGGTGTGCAGCACTATTCTTGGTTTGTACTTGGTATAGTACATCCAGCAGATATGAATACTGCTATTGAAAAAACACAGGACTTACGAGGTTAATACCGGTTGCCCGTTTCATAATTAGTCCTCTGAATGTTTATCGCTAAAAACGGACTCGTGACTACAATAAATGATTAAACAAACATTACAGTAAGCCTGCAATAAATAAGCGATTTCGCACGCGATGGTACATGCGCAGGAGCGCAATTCAGCACGCTTTCGCGCACCATTGAAGTTGTGACAGGCTCGTCATGGATCGCAATTATTTTTTATGTCAACCGTATATCTTTTGGACACGTATTTAATCGTACCTACAGTTACTTTTGCGAAATTATAAATTTGCGTTTCTCACGTCGACAGGTTGTACGAAATTTTGACATGTAATTTATGAATGAACTTATGTTAGTATCATCATCATCATCATATCAGCCGACAGACGTCCACTGCTGGACATAGGCCTCCCCCAAAGAGTGCCTAAGTGACCGGTCCTGCGCCACCCGCATCCAGCGGACTCCGGCAACCTTTACCAGGTCATCAGTCCACCTTGCGGGGGGCCTACCCACGCCGCGCCTTCCGGTTCGTGAGGATCATGGATGTTAGTATGGATCATTACTATCATAAAAAGATCTAAGGTAATCAGAATCACGCTCTCTCTCTCTGTCTCTGTATCTCTCTCTCATGGTATCTAAAGTACTTAATACATATAACGACTTAAGAGTCCGCAGTAAGCTCGGCCGGATTTCACCTTCCCATACAAACGTAGTTACGCTCTCATTTTAAAACTACGTGTTTGATTGTGACGAAACTTTGCATATACATTGACATGAGGTATATTTATGTCTGTAATTAGTTTATATTGTTCCAGTTTATAAAACAAACGAAATTCAGCAAAAACAAGTTTTGTATGAAAAATTTAAATTCGCTGTATTTTTTTACTATGGTATTTGAAGCTACGTAAACTAATTACAGAGATAGATATACCTCATGTCATTGTATACGTAGTTTAAAAATGAGAGCGTAACTACGTTTGTATGGAGAATCGAGCTTACTGCGGACTCTTAAACTGAATTGATGATGACATAATACGTTTAGGTATGTGAAGTTACACATCAAGGAATCAAGGAAAGTATATGGATCTATGAGTAGTAAAAAAGTTTTATTAATTAGCTAAGATTCCTGCCTTGAGCAAATGTCTATACCAATTCCGTTAACAAACTACCTACGCTGCCCCAAAAATGCTACAAAAGTTACGATCACTGATTATAACAGATCTCGAACAATTTTATTATGACTGTCCCAGACATGGATTTAAAAATAAATAGTGTTAATTATGTACGCAATAGATTGACTACATCACTACAAATTGTATAGCATTATGTAAAGCAGAATATTACGTTCTAACATCATGAAAGGTAAATCCACAATTACTTACAATATAACGTGATTTTGTAATCTTATTCGCTAGTTAATATGTACCTCTCATATAATTAAACGAGGCACCGACAGCTTGACAAAGTGGACAAAGGTCTGTGGATTAAGGGACCTTTTACACTGGCATTTGTCATTAAAATAGAGACCAAGGTAGGTAGCTAGCGGTGGCGGCGCGTAAATATTTTTGATGGGCAACCCGGAACAAAAAGTTATAAAAGAGTTTAGAGTATATAACTATAGACGCCTTAAAATATGTTTCCAGAGCCGATAGAAATCGGCTTGGATGGGCGCTTCGTCATTGGTGGGTACCTACATTAATCACCTAGGTTGGAAAAACAAAGAATATCAGGTAAGTAATCAGTAAAGTCAGTCAAGTCATAGCAGGTATTTGTAATTTTTTTTGGTATATTGCACCATCGAAGTACGTCATTATGCCTATCAGCCGAAAGACGTTATAGTAATTTATGCAACTGATACATAATCAGAGATATCATTATGCTATACATAATTTGACCTTAAAACACTCGTGTGATTCTATTATGAAACTCGTTGACGCTCGTTTCATAAAACCACACTCGTGTTTTAAGGCCAAATTATGTACAGTTTTATACACTACTTTATCTACACACATATCATAAGTACTCTAAGATGGGTTCAGAAGCCGTAGGAAAATACTACTATAGTGCTACCTGTAAAATATGTTTGTTGCAATCGTGGCTGTATTTACGATATCCGGCGGAGTGTGCATAGTGCATATATCTCGGAGTCACTACTACTCATATTTTCAACTAAAATGTGAGTTACCAACAACTTTTCACAATTCTACTTTCGTAACAACAAAAAACCAACAAAATGACAACAGTAATAGCGGCAATTCGAACCTACGTCAAGAGTGTTTTTTTTAATCATTTGACAACCTGCGCTGAAACTGCACGACTAAGTTCGATTCGTAGTAACTAAGTGAAGGTAGGGATCTAGTTTCTTTAGCCGTGACGGATGAGGTTAGCGAGTTCCAAATAATAGCATTAGGTTAGCGAGTTCCAAATAATAGCATGAGGTTAGCGAGTTCCAAATAATAGCATTAGGTTAGCGAGTTCCAAATAATAGCATGAGGTTAGCGAGTTCCAAATAATAGCATGAGTTTAGCGAGTTCCAAATAATAGCATGAGGTTAGCGAGTTCCAAATAATAGCATTAGGTTAGCGAGTTCCAAATAATAGCATGAGGTTAGCGAGTTCCAAATAATAGCCTAGATTTGGAGTGCGAGTGCACCCTTACGTTGTCAACATACCATCACTTCGCACGAAGCGATTTGCCTCGTATTTCTTCATGCATATTGCTAATTGAATTCGCTCCCTTCGTCTGTGTTCCAGTCAATTATTTTAAAGCAAGAGCAACGTGAACCAGGGAGCTTGAACTCACCCTGTTGATGTCCACCTGATGGCAAGTGACGCTTACCATCAGGTGAACCAGGCCAGGGTCCAATCACATCACTGGTTAGTTTTCCATCCTCCTTGGGTTTTCCCGGGTGTACCCTAAAGGAGCCAAGGGGTCCGCTTTAAAACCTAATCCCGAGAATTGGTGGAGCAACTTGTTTTACGAAAGCAATACCATCTGACCCTCCAACCCAGAGGGACGGCTAGACCATGTTGGGGGTTAGGAGTTAGACCGATTCCTAACGATGTTTTCCTTTATCAAACTACTGTTATAAGTATATCAAATGATATTTCTTACATAAGTATTTGTAAAACCCAGTGGTACAAGCCGGGGTTCGAACCCACAACAACCTCCAAATCGAAGTCTTACCGCTCGGAATTATATGTCATAAGCACTGGTCAGTGTTGAGTTAAAAAAACTAACGAAGAACATCCCAGCTACAATAAGTTAGTAACAGTTTGTCGTCAGCCCCAGTGACCTGGAAGTAGTGACCATGACTCTGACCACGTATCGGTTGACGATCGCGTCATGTGACCCAGACGACACACACACGGTTGTCAAGTAGACGCTTCCGCGTAGCTGACACCTTCGACGCACTTTAGAATGGATAGTGTTGACATGAATCTTTAAAAGCATTAAAAAAAGTTTAAATGATATAAATGAATTATATTCTGCAAGTAGGCCGCAATGGCACATTTACAAGAAAAAACCAGACGTTTCGAACGAACGAACGAACAAATTATCGAACCTATTCACAAAAAATCAAGAGAATCGGTTGAGATATGCGGCCTGTAGAGGTGAACTGCCGGAGAGCGGGACAGCGGGAAATCCGGACTTACGAAAGATTTTTTGCCCAAGCTGAAATGGAGAACTTCGTTCGCTTCGGGAGTGGTCTCATTACCCCCTAAATAAATACTTACAAGGCTATAATCTCGCAGAGTTTTCCTTTAAATACATTCGTTTAAAGCCCTTCAACGCTCGTCCGGAGGAGTAATCACTAATCATGTAACGTTCAAAATGAACCCAAGCGTTAAGACAATTTACCTGTCATTTATCCATAAAAAAATGAGATTTAGATCTACCTAACGTACGTACAATGCGTTGCGTGATCGACCTGCGGAAGCGGGTAGACTGAAAAAGATAAAATTTTCCTCTGTCATATTACAGTGGCCCAGAAAACTAGTCGATGTTTTCCTTCACCGAAAAGCCTTAAATTTCAAATATAAATTTTACATAGGTTTTCTTTTAAAACCCACGTTGTACGAGGGTTCGAACCCACGACCAGATTGAAAAGTCGCATGCTAACCCTTACACCTGGTTTAAAACGATTGTAAACTTATGTACCATTGAACTGTAAATAAATTCTCTAAAAAGTGTGATTAAGGCGATGCATTGGAAATTATCGTGTTCTTTGAAACCCCGTTCTGACTAGATTAAGAAACAATAAGGTCTGATTTTCAGATTTATGATTCTTTACTAGAGGTATATGATTGTTCACTGATTGAATAAAATAAAAATTAAATTAAATTCCCTCTATAGAAAAAAAACAAAATTTGTGTCTTTATTTTCCTTTTTTTACTCAGCCTACTCAATCAAACAATACATTATTTTACGACACAATCAAGTTATTACAATAGTATTTTATCTCATCTAAAATCTCACTTGATGAAATATAAATAAAACTTCTCTAAGTTAGGTATAAAATTTATCGAAATTTGTCCAAAAAAGCCATTCCCGAAGAGTGTTACATCTCTTTTTCTCGTGCGCGGAAGGCATAAGCATGTCTGTCAAGGGGCGTGGTCAACTCGAATCAAGAATCAAGGCATCCCCTGAAAGTTCATTTTTGATTTGGCAAATCACGATTTCTCGTTTGGAAAGGGTCACTAGGCTATAATGACTACACGACGTCTGTTCTATTCTAAACGAAAGATTTGCCAATTCCAATAGATTATTGTGTCTGCCACAACCATCACCTTAACACTATAGGGTCGATAGCACTGGACCGGGCTGGATCCGTCGGGTTCGGACCACCGCGAATCAACGGACCTCTGCTATCACCACGTGCTTACACGCGGCCGTGGAAATGATTGAGCTAAAGGTATAATAACAATACGACATATTTAGGACTGTAAAACCATTTAGATAGAACATTAAATACCAAAGGGTTCTGATTCAAAATTCTACGACTCCCCTTGGCCAGGAAGTGGCAAGTGGTTTTAACGCTGTGGGTGACTAATGTACTAATTGCCGTTTTTCAATTGCCATCCGCGAACTTTTTCATTCATACAAGGGGGTAGTCCCGTAACGTTTTGAACACGCGTTAGGTAGATCACTTTTCCACATAAAAATTGTCATTTAGGTCTACCTAACGTACGTACAATGCGATACGTGATCGACATGCAGGTTTCCAGACATGTTCTTTAGAGACTAAGATTTTAAATTTAAATCCTGTTTCTCATTTTGCTGGTATCATTAACGTATCTTAATTTAGTGATTAAGGCATATTATATTAACATTTTGTAGATAGAAGGGGGTTAAAAATCAGAAAATCCCTGCATTTGGTGGATTGCAACCCTTAAAGTTTTCACAGTTTTAAAAAGTGACAGAAAAAAGTTGATACACAATCAATCGTAACTTCCCAATCTAAGTCCTATTACCGGCATTTTTTCCGCCTTGGTTGTTACCATCATTACAAATCTCGACCATTTTCCACCGCGTCGGGACAACCGGACTGGACTAAGCTAGATTTGTCGGGTTCCGACCACGACAGATTAGCCGACGGCTACTAAATAAGTTCACGCCACAACGCCCTCTTTGCTCTTCAGAAACGCTTAGCATTCGTCTGGGAAATTATCTCTAGTCTAACTTATTCCCAACGCACGTAGCAAGTAGCAACTGTGTTATTGGAGGTCAGAGTTATACTGTTTTTTCTATGGGGCTGCATTTGGCTTTTGAATTACTAGGTATATCGATCTTGTGGCCCATTCTCAATAGTATCCATGTCGCTGCTATGAACTCAGAAATACACTTTATTCACTAATCTTGGGCCAAAGAGGACTCTAGGCCCCTTCAGGGTACATCCGGCAACAATGCTAGAAGGATGATGACGAGTATGTACCTAGTCATGCTAGCTAATCTGCTGGTTGCTCCGTGTGATAAACAAAAGTAAACTAAAATCGTAAAATACAAGATTTTAAGCGACAAACGAATAGCTTAAACTTAGATTTAAGCACAGTGCAAACAAATTCGCACCAGTAAACATAATCCATTGAATTTATCGCATAATATCAGTCGTCAGTAGATAAATATGGATTAAACATAAAAGGTTGCGCTGCGACCCGAATGCTTACAAAACCGAATACCTAACCCTTGTACGGTCTACTGGAGCAACGCAAGTATAATCAGTATCTTGACTCTTCGACCATGAGTGTACTGTAAGTGTAACACTGGTCTGTTCTTGTGACATGTTATGAGTAAACTAAAAGAGCATTACTCCAAAAAAATGCCACTATTATTAATTGTACTTCTAGGAATTTTATGTTAACTATTTCCACTCAGAATCAGGAGCTATTTCGACCCTGGTAGGACAAAAAACTGTCCCAGAGATATTTTTCCTATTGTGTTACCATTTACCTTATACCGTATGGTGTTAACACAATAGGAAAGTTCAAAAATGTGTGGACATTTTGGGACACTTTTTTCTCCTATTGGGATGGAAAGACATCGTGATTTTGAGTAGAAATAACATAAAAGTTGCAGAAAATCTCCGAAAAAATGTAGTGCCATTTTTTTTTGAGAAACGCTCAAAAAAGATCATTTAGTCATTTAGTCATTTATTCATTGAACAATGTACATTGTGTTTGAATGATTATTAGCGTAAGACACAGTTACAATTATTATAGTGATTCTATGTATGCATACACCATTTGATTAAAATTTAATAGTCGGCAAATTTCAAAAATGTATACATGTTATGATTACTTACATTACAATATTACATTAACCCTTCATATTATTTATTTCAAGTATGTCAAATATATTACAATACGAAACTAGGACAACACGAGAAAATATAGTAATACTTAACCTTAAAATAAAAAAATATAATACAAGTAGAATGTGTAAATTAGATACATGTCAATTTCACTAAATTCATGCAATAATTAAATTCTCTGATGTCAAATATAATTTTACATAACAATTTCATCGGAGAAATAACAATATAATGATACTATACTAAATAACTACCTGTATCAAATATACTACCTACTCGACTACTGATACATCATTTTCATAAGGTAAGTTCGTCTACCGAATAGAGACACTTCCTCAGCAAAGACCCTTTAGATTCCTTTTAAACATATTTCAATTCATAATGGACTTTAACTCAACAGGTAACTTATTAAAGAGAGCAATTGCCTGATAGCCCGAGGAGTGCTTGATAATATTTAGTTTGCTGTTTATTGTTTGTGGTAGGTCCATCCTTCTGGTTGATAGGCGTTTATGTCTCTCTTCTAATGTTTCAATATTATTCAGGTTTTTTATCAAATCGCCGAGAACTATAAGGATATATAAACCAGGAACAGTAAGGATTCCATACTCCAAAAAATAAGGTCTGCAAGAAGTTATCTGGGGTATTCTGGCCATGGTTCGGACTGCTCTTTTCTGGCTCACAAATGCAGATTGGATGTTGTAACGATAACTATTACCCCAGAACTTGATGCTGTACCTTATTTTGGATTCAACCAAAGCGTAATAAATCATTTTGAGCTGTGACATGGTGTCCTCTTCTCTTAGACATCTTAGTGCATAGCAGGACGAGCTAATGGACTTTACTAGCGAGGACAGTTCGTCCTTCCAGTTTAGACTCGAGTCTATCCAGACACCGAGAAATTTAACTGAATCTACTTGGTTGATGTTCACACCATTAGATGAAATTTGCAGGCTGTCATTGTGTCTCGAGGTGGTTTTAAAGAGTAGAGCATTGGTCTTGGAACAGTTCAGTTTCAAATTATTTGTGCTGAACCAGGAATTAAGGGCATTCAGAGCATGATTGACTCTATCATTCAGCTGCATCATGTTCTCTGCTGATATGATGGCGTTGGTGTCATCAGCAAAAATCACAAGTTTAGCGTTTGGCGCCGAGGTCCTCATGAACGCAACTAAATCATTAATAAAAATTATAAAGAAGATTGGACCTAGTATGGATCCTTGTGGGACACCTCTTTCCAATCTGTGTACACTTTCTATGCTGTCTTGAACCCACTTTACTTCCACGAACTGTCTCCTATTCGCAAGGTAAGACTGGAATAGTTTTAACAATGTACGTCTAACACCATAATGTTCCAATTTGGTGAGCAGAACATCATGGTCAACGGTATCAAACGCAGAGCTCAGGTCCAGGAATAAACCTGCCACTCTCTTTTTGCTGTTTAGTTGGAGTACTATATCATCGATCAAGGTAGTCACTGCATCATTTGTGCTTCTGCTTTTCTGATAACCATACTGCCTATCGCATAATATATGGTGCAGATTGAGGTGCTTAACAAGTCTGTCCTTCATCAGCCTTTCCAAGAGTTTGGACAGAGTTGGCAGGAGAGAAATAGGCCTGTAATTTGTTGGGTCCGATTTACACCCTTTTTTCAGTATTGGCAAAACTTTGTACTAGTAAAAAGTACCAGTTTTAAAACATTCATTAAAAAAATACACCAATGGACCAGCAAGTACATAGGGATCTCGTCATATCCACAAGAAGTTTTAGCTTTGAATTTTTTAAACATTTGCTTTATCTCAGTCTCATTGACTGGGTCTCTGGGTCTGGACAAAACCATGTCGTTTTCAATCCTTGGGACATGAGACCGAAGCATGGAAAATGCATCTTTAAAGGTATCTTTAGTGCTACCATTATAGGTAAATTTCTCCAGAAGGGCACACACGTCTTCAGAGTTGTCAAGCAGAGTATGTGTACCATTTTCTGAGTCAACTTTCAAGCGTAGATTATCAGTGGATTGTGAAGTCGCTTTGCCGCGTTGCCTCTGCACGATCCTCCATATTTCTTTCGATGAATCCTTTGCTTTTTCTACTTGTGCCTGAACAGCTATTCTTTTGGCATTCCTGATGACTCTTCTAAAAACTGTGACATATCTTTTCCTAAAGTTAACTATCGAATCAGTCATGATAGTTTTGTGGGTCACAAGTACACGCTTCATGGTACTTGATACTCTTATCCCTTTCGTAATCCATTTTATCTTAGACCTATTATTCAGTGATATTTTTATTTTCACATCACAGTTAAAGTTATCACAGTTATAACCTAACCTAATCTTATTTTCTGGTAGCAGTTGGCTTATATAGGAAGTCAAAGTAGTAACCAACCCTAACATACTTTTATACATATAGGTAGCAGTTCAATTCTGTTTGGGTCAAAGTTCTAGCCTAACCTCTCGTCTAGTTAAGGTTCGTGACACTGATAGTGATAATGCCGGCGCGGTGCGAACGACGTGTCAGTGTCACTGCCCGGCGATCTCAGCCGCGTTTTGGGTAAACTTGCCTCTCGGAGGTCTGCGAAAGCCGAGTTCAGTCCAAATGGCAACAGGTGTTCCTGACTTGGCCTGCTTAAGGGTCACAGATCTAACAGGACCTAGTTAACCTTGGTAGCAGTTAATTTATGTCTTGGGTTCACGCAGAATACCAGTGCTTCTCTCGAAAAAGCGAAGGGTATAACTCAGTTATGAACCCTTTTGTTCTGTTGCAACGAACACAGCAATCGTATGTTTTAGTTTTTTTGTTATGTTATTATTAAGTCGTTCAGTGGGCGTAGTATGGTTGCCATTTTATCACTTATCGTTGTGGTAAAGACGCCCATCACGCTCTGACAAGTATGCGAGTGCGAGAGTGACGGATGCCTTATCCACAAAGTGATAAAATGGCAACCGTGCTACGCCCGCTGTTCCATAATGTGTATCGAATATTTGTTACTGTACGATTTTGTTTCTGTGTGATTGTATCAAACAAATACTTAAACGTTTTATCTATCTATATAATGTTCTAACTTACTTTTCAGGGAACCGTTCTTTTGTTTATACCTATTGTTTACAGTCTTAACCTAACTTTTCTGGAAGCCAGTAGTAGTATTGGCTAGTATCGTCATCCTGAATCTTTATTATATTGTGTGCTAACTCGCGGGGACTACTGTGCTGTCAACGACCGGGTGTTCGCGATATGTATTACACGATCTTTCACAATACAACTCCTTTGCGGGCCGGTGAATCGAAAGTCTTTGAAGCGGAATTGTTTATGTGTTGAGTTATTTGTATTCATTTGATTTTATCGGTATCAATATTTGGGTATATCAGCTGTATTACAAATGAGCGCTTTGACGTGTAATTTAAGTTCTGCTCACGCTGCGTATAATATATTATAATATACATGTTAATATATTAAACACGATGATAACTGGGATTTTTCCAGAAGTTATTATCGAAAACAAAGAAAATTTTGAAAAAGGGTGTTAGTAAATAATTAAATATTTATTAGTTATTACATATTAATTATTATACTAGCCTTTGCCCGCGACTGGGCCGGGCCGCCTATGGAAAGTCTATAGAATATTAGACATGGCCTCAATTACCGTAACCCCATAGAAACTCACTCCTGACTCTACCCCTGGAATGGTTTCTGGGATAAAAACTATCCTATGTCCTTAATATTCCCAACGATATCTAACAAAATTTCATCGAAATCGGTTCAGCGGTTTAAGCGTTAAAAGGCAACAGACAGAGATCCTTTGCATATATGATACTAGAATTGAATAAAATGGAATATAACCGTTCGAATAATCATCAAACCTTGAATATTGGTACATACCGTGAAACTGTCTCATTTAGATCAAACCCATAATTTGTCTGTTGGACAATATAATCCTACGGAGCAAACTTAATAGGTTTGATGGTATATAAAGATATATTCCGTTGGTCTTGAGTACGTTGGACAAAACCGATGTCCTTAAATTAACTTGAAATAATTCTAACTAAGCTTAAATAATTCGTTACAAATTAGTCAGCGAAATCAGCCATTCAGCATAGGTTAACTTCTTTGGCCGCGCAATGAGCTTAGCTTTAACGTTTAATTCTAATAATCATTATAATTTATAATTGAAGTTGAATATGATATGATATGAAGTTGAATGTAGATGTAGATTTATGATTGAATATGTAGGAATAAGCTGTCAGAAAAACAAATGCCCACACGCATACTAAGGCATTCCTTGACCAACCTTGGCAAGAGACATGGTTGTCCTGGATTGTACCGATTATATAGAGTCCAATGTGCAAAAAAGCTGTCATAAAAATGTAGTTAATTGAAATAAAAGTCGTGTGAAGATCAGGGCTTATTTATTTCCAGCATTTCATTCCCGCACCTGCAACCTCCCAGCCGCAATAGGCTTATTTGTTTATTTACGAGCGATGCCATTCGAACTACTTTTTGGAGAGGAACAAATGTTTGTATGGGAGCAACTACAATTAAAGTACATAAATACCCAAAAAAATGGTCTATGACGGAACTCGGTGGCGGCAGCCGAAACGCTTCATACTAATTGACATAAAAGTATGACGCCACACTTTGCAAGTTGTACTAATATGGTATGGAAAGTCAAGTTAATTGCTGGTTTGGTCATACAAATTTGTTTCTATAAAGGCGTAAAGATTAGACACTAAAAAAATGCATATTTTTCTTAACTCTCAAGGCGCATAGGTGGTTTTATGATATTAATATGAAAGTCATTCGTGAGAGCTTTGTCGAGGGGGTTCATCAACACCTCAGGCGATCCTAGGGCTGACGCTTACCTCTCTCAAAGAATCGCCCTCGCGATACAGAGAGGTGACGCAGCTAGCGTTATGGGGACAATGCTGCCGTCCTAAGCAAAAAGGACGCATCTGACTATGAGACTCGTAGTCAGATGCGTCCTTTTTGCTTAGGACGGCAGAATGCCACAAGAGGATCTCCTCGACGGGTTGTTCTTTTTATAATATGCATTTTTTCTTCGTTATTATTTAGTTTAGTTTTATTTTCTTGATTTAGTTCTATCATATTTGTATGACAAATGATATGAATTATACTTTGAAATTTATATATTTTTTATTGTATAAAAGACTCCAGTGATTGACGCTAGTCTCACCTGATGGCAAGCGACGACAGACACTAAGATGAAGCTCACTGGTTCAGTAATAGCCAATTCACTCTTGTTTACATTACAACAATTTGATGGTTTACTATCAATTTCGCAACACTACGTTATCTATTTTAACATGACGCAACTACCCTATTGGCTACATTCTCCGTAGCATTTTACTTAGTTGTAGTAGGTTAGGACTCGGGCTCGATTATCTAAGCCCATTACTCTATCTACAGCGCGTTGGTCAATTCGCACTGCGGTTTACCTTTAAGGTCGTTTACTTATCGCGGATCTTGGTTAGCTGAGCCAGTTACCACCTGATTAGTGGCCGTACAACTATTGATAATAGTTGGAGGAATTTGGAGGTCTTTACAAATTATACTACTACTTGCTTATGCATACTTGAATACTTAGGTAACATCGCCAGAAAATACAGTGATTATTTAGATACATTTTTTACTAGTAAATAGAATAGAATTATTTATTTCAGGTCAAAGACCCATATAATTGTAAAATCGAAGGCAGGCGAACAAGGGCCAGAAAGTAAGCAGTAATGAAACTGATGCAAGGAACACAAATTGAACCATGAATGTCTTATAACAAAAGAATCCATAATATCATCAATAGTCAATCTAAAAACTAAACGCACGTTTTTCATTTATCCATGCATGCATGGCCTCACTTTTTCCATTGGAATTCATCCTAATCACATAAAAACCACAGATACAAAATTACATAAAATAACGTAACAGGTAATTGACAAGACTAAAAATAAATAAATACTCTTACATTCCCCATAAACAAAACACACGAAAGTGTTGATTCAAAATTACGAATGACTTAATCATGTCAGATGAAAAATGAAAATGAAATAAATTATTCGTGACAAACACAAAGTATTAAACGAAAAAAAGATTAGGTCAGATCCATGGCCATAACTTTCACGGGCGAATGGAACAAAATTGATTACCTACTATAAAATCAGTAAAGGCTGGTTTCCACTTTGATTAGTGCGAGTGCAGGTGATTAGTGCGAGTGCAGGTGTGTAGTGCGAGTAGTGTCCACACGTGTTTAGTGGCAGGCACGCTGCGAGTGAGGGGGAAGGGAGGGCGCGCAGGGCACTCGCAGTCCACTCGCAAAAAATAGAACGCGCTTCTATTCACTTTACTACACAGCCAACTAATCACTTGCACTAATCAGTCGCTGTCCACACCTAGTCACACATCACCTGCACTACGCACCTGCACTCGCACTAATCAAAGTGGAAACCAGCCTTAAGGTTACCAGTAAAAACCGAGGTTTTCCCGAGGGACTACAGTATGGGGTTCTTCAAAAAAGGAGTGTATAAATTCTTAAAGGGTCGGCAACGCGCATGTAACACCCCTGGAGTTGCCAGCGTCCACAGGCTACGGTAACTACTTACCATCAGGTGGGCCGTAAGCTTGTTTGCCACCGACGTGGTATAATTTTTTTTTATTTTTAACAGACGAATAAAACGTAACGTAAAACGTACCTAAATACATGGAAAACATCTAAGATTCAGAAACAAATATTCATGCTCATCACACAAATATTTTCCTTTACCGGCATTCAACCCAGGACCTTCAGCTTCGGTGGCAGCGTCACTACCCACTAGGCGAACCGGTCGTCAAAAACACCAGTAGGTATTATATCAGTATACAACACCAAGTAACATCTGGTTTTCACTTAGACCTTTGACGTTTGACACTATAAAGTTTCACATTTTGATTGTCATAAATACATCGGTCATTAAATTAACACGATAAGTTATAGACACGTCTACAGCGTTCAGAAATAGCAGTTTCCTAGTCTTCCTTTCCTAGTGCCACGATTATTCAACTTTATGATGTACCTAACTTCCGCCCCAGACTTCGTCTGCGTGGACCCCGGATAAAATCTATCCTATATTTTAATTCAGGCTATAAAATATCTTCGTGAAAAAATTACCTATCGGTTGAGCGGTTTAAGCGTGATTGAGTAACAAACATCCAGACTTTCGCATTTATAATATTACTAGCTTCCGCCCGCGACTTCGTCCACGTGGACCCGGGATAAAAGCTATCCTATATTTTAATCCAGGCTATAAACTATCTTCGTGCAAAATTTCATTCAAATCGGTTCAGCCGTTTAAGCGTGATTGAGTAACAAACATCCAGACTTTCGCATTTATAATATTACTAGCTTCCGCCCGCGACTTCGTCCGCGTGGACCCGGGATAAAAACTATCCTATATTTTAATCCAGGCTATAAACTATCTTCGTGCAAAATTTCATTCAAGTCGGTTCAGCCGTGTAAGCGTGATTGAGTAACAAACATCCAAACATCCAAACATCCAAACATCTAAACTTTCGCATTTATAATATTAGTAGGATAGTAGGATTATAATATTATAGTAGGACACACCCGCTATATTTAGATACGATTGCTATCCTGTGACCACTTATCGTCTAGTAGATCTAATAACCTCTGACATCCTGTGCGTCACATTAAAAACACCTCATTTATTCCATGTAATTATCCTGTGGAGTCAACCATTAGGTAAATTGCTGTAGTTACTCATGGCGCTAGACGCCGTTAATCAGTTTTGCCAGGCTGTGCAATTTAACGTATAACAGTTATGAGGTCCTAATCACTGTCTTATCGGTTAATATTATAGGTATAATTTGAAAAACAACAGACTGAAAACTTGAGGAAAAATGATATCGATATAGCTCTTACAAAAATGAGAAGTTTTTATATTTGATACCTTTTATTAGCCTAAGTAGTGTCCCACTGCCTGGGCAAAGCCCTACCAGTACAGTTTTCAATTATCCGGTTTCATGGCCAACTCTGACCAGCCGCTTTTATATGGAGCATAGCATTGTACGGAAGTGAAACATGGACCTTGTACCCAAAAAGGTACAGAGATATTAAAAGCGTTCGAGACGTGGTGTTGGAGGCGAATGGAGAAAATTAGCTGAAGAGAGGTAACCAATGAAGAAGTGCTGAATAGCGTGAGACAAACCAGGCAGTTGAGAGATAAGATAAGATAGATTGAAGGAAAGATAGAGGGGAAGCGAGGAAGAGGAAGACCTTAAATGAACTAAATACATAGAGTAAGCTCAAAAAAGAGTTGATGTTAGGTCGTATCGAGATGTCAAAGAGGTTGCCTGGGATTGGAGTAAATGGAGGGCCTACTTTGAGCTACACCGACAAGAGCTTAGCTCTTAAATAAGCAGAAGAAACCCTAAATATATTTATGCCTGTCAGTCAGTTTTTAACATGTTTACCGATGCACAGATTTATATACGTACGTCCTCTAGCGCAACGGTGTGACCTCCCAGTCCTGTTGGTTCATAAGTCCTCTGGTAGATCTAAATGTATTTTTTTGTATGGTAGTTGATGTGTCCTCAAGCTCATTTGAAATGTTGCGCAAATCCCCTCACGTCTGCATTCAACATATCACCATCAAAATCTGGGGCGACCGACCGGAAGACGCTCTCTCGGCTTACCCTGATGGGATTTTGTTATGATTAAGGTGTCAGCGATTTGTATTATTGCTTAACAAAACAAAAAATCGCATACATATAAGATTAATAGTTGCAAGTTTACAAATTGTATACGCAGGCGCCTGTCGACGCGTGACGATGACGGACGGCGCCGAGGCAGCTTACGCGCGCGCTAACATTGTAACTGTGTTTGTGAATATACTTGGCGATCGCCAGATATTCCAGGCATTTTCCTTAACGCCGCGAAAATGTGGTAGCGGATAGTGTTGCCGAAGATTAATTCACAGTATTTGGTGATAAAAATGTTTTCAAACCGCAATTAGGATGACATTGGAGGTGATAGTTTGCCATATAACTAAATACGACAATGTTTGTAAGAACTGACGCTTATTCCATTTCCAAACTTATCTCAGTTGAATAATATATTGTGTGAAATATATTATACTCATTAGGATTTTTTATTTAAGCCGGGAACGCCAGATGACGATTATGATTATGATTCATACGAATTTTGTTTTTTGCTCTCCAAAATAATAAATTAAAAGAAAACATTTTATTTTATTTAAGTACAGTCGACTTCATAAATATGTACGTTCCCAAAGGTAGAAAAATATGTGTGCAACCTTGTGCCCTTTACAAAAAAGTCGTGTTCACATTTTTCTCGTATCATATAACTCGACTGTACACACAACAGGCGGCCTCACCGCTAAAAAAGCGAATTCCTCTGAACTACCTTTTATTTTATTGTTAAATTACTTCTAAGCTAGATAGCTATAGTTGCCTATTTAAGTTAATATTACCTACTTAATTAAAAATAAATCGAGCGTCTTATTTGTCGTATGATAATATTGGGTTAGTTACGACATCGAACTGCATAACATAAAAAATACTGCAGAATTGTGCACAATCAAAACGGTAAAGTTAGCTTTAAAAGCAGTAATTAGAAAACAGCCTCATTTCAAGGCTCTTAGTAATATTATTTAATCTTCTACAATAAATTCAAACGTTAAGATTACTAATGAAATATCAAAGGGTAATTAATTAAATATGCAACTGCCGCCGCTGGATGCGGGTGGCGCAGGACCGGTCATTGTGGCACTCTTTGGGGGAGGCATAGGTCCGGCAATGGACGTCTTTCGACTGATATGATGATGATGAATGAAATACATATTTGGTCAGATTTAATCAGTTTAGTTTGGCCTCAACGTTTTAAATCGTTTTTCTCTACGGGTGTCTGTGAATAAATGTATATTTCTTTCTAGTTACTCCCCTAAACCTACTCATGATCTGCAGCCAAGTGGAACTTTAAAACTAAATACACAAATGTTTCGGTCGACCTTGTGTGTCTCTTAGGCCGTCCTACCTTATTCCTACATTACCAAATAAGTGGAATTCTAAACCTAATCACCCGTTAGATCTCGATTGAGATCGATCGGATATCGATGGCGTTCATTAACAGTTAATACTGTAAACCTTAAGCATTTGATTAACATCAAACGATTATAACCTTTATTACATTGATATAAGATCTAGTAATCAGACCTTTTAAGTGTCGCGTGGATCGAGCAATAAAAATTAATTGGCTATTTATGAGGTGTTATAAATTAAAGGGATTTTTCATAGACCTTTTATGATGTTTGTATAAATAGCGCTTCTCTTACAAAACCGCGGTCCACATTATTGAAATAATTCATTTAATCAGGCGTCACTTTGCGGAAATCCACGTTATGTTACGGGAAGGATATTCCTTTGCTATTCTGCTAAACGTGCTAGTCTATTATCGATGATGAGATGCACCTATTTGCGTATTTTTGCATGCAGTTAATTACAGCAAACCACCACCACCACCAATAATGTCAAAATTATGGTTATGGGAACATCTTTTAATTTCCTAGTACTAAATGGGTTGATCAACATTTTTTTGTTATTATTCCGCCCGTGTGCCAGGAGACAATGTGACATCTTAGAATAAGTTACAACATGAACTTCTAACATGCTTCTAGGGTTGTACATACATATATCGGAGTTTGAAAATTACACGCAAATTCCACGTTGGGTGGATTATATCTAATAAAATTCATTTCTGTTTAAAAAGTGACCTGAACATCATCATCCTCCTAGCGTTGTTCCCGGTTGTGCCCCTAAAGAAGCCCGGGGTCCGCTTTGACACCTAATCCCAAGATTTGGCATAGGCACTAGTTTTACGAAAGCGACTGCCATCTGACCTTTCAACCCAGAGTTTTCCTTCACCGAAAAGCTAACGGTAAATATTCCGTACATAAGTTCCGAGAAACTCATTGGTACAAGCCGGGATTCGAACCTACGACCGCCGCTTGACAGCCGCATACCTGAACAAGTCGCCTGAAAAAGTGACCTGAACATGATTGAATAAAATACTGCAAGGTTATCGGTTGCGTAGAAGACTCCCTTGAGACTCTCTTCATTTAAATTCACGTCGATGTCTTTACGTTGATTTGCTTTTAGGGGTTTAAATACAGCGAATTGTGCCCACAATATGATTAAAATCTTACAACTCAAGCGTCAAATTCACGTTCAATTACCGGATTATGATACCAAGATATGTACACGCTAGTGTTCAGTGGAGCGGTAATGAGTAGGTTAGCAAATACGCAATAAACGCAGCGGGCTTTGAGGCGCCACACGAGCTTATTCCGCCATTCGATAATTATTTAGTTACTGGTTAATTTCGTCCGAGTTGGTTACATATTGAAGCGACAACGACGCAAACGTTGGTTCCTGCTGAGATAAGTATTAGTGGTTAACGTATATTATGATTATGAACACATATATTAATTGCTTCATAATATTGTAGTCTCTCGTGAAAATTTTCCTGCCAATTTTAATCACAAATTTTATATTTAATTTTCGAATACGAATATGACAAAAAATCTGTGATTACACGAGTAAATATTATACTATTTTGATAGTTTACTTTTTTTAAATTAAAGGAAGAATAAAATTTGAAATTAATACATTTCGTTAACAGCGTTACTGCTTAAAATACAAAATTAATGGAGTGTTTACTATCAAAGAGTTTTGAATATGGACTGTTTTATTAACAGAGTTTATCCATACCTAACGTATTTCCATTTTCGTACTAGTTTATGTACAATAAAGTTATACTTACTTGACGCTTTACTTTAAAAAAAAAACTCGTGTATCTTTATCTGTCACTTTAGCATTTGTGTGTAAAGGGCGAAACACATTTTAACCAACGCATGTTAGTTAACTTTATGTATAACCTCCGCAGGATTAGCCTCACCCAACCGTTAATGAGCAGATTAGTCAAAACGCAATCAGCGTGTGACTCCGGCGCCAGGATTCTACGCAACTTTTGCCATACCAATATGACATGTAATGTTTACATTTTCTTAATACCACGTCGTTCACGTCGTTCGTAAGCGGTCGCTGTGGCCTTTGGACGCTTGCAACTCTAGGGGCATCACATGAACACTGTCGACCCTTTAATCATGTAATATTATTACCGGAATCGGAAGGCGCGGCGTGGGTAGGCCCCCGCAAGATGGACTGATGACCTGGTAAAGGTTGCTGGAGTCCGCTGGATGCGGGTGGCGCAGGACCGGTCACTTTGGCACTCTTTGGGGGAGGCCTATGTCCAGCAGTGGACGTCTTTCGGCTGATATGATGATGATGATTATTACTGCTTTTTGAAGAACCCCAGGAAAACCCCCGGGAAAACCTCGGAAGCTCATTCCACAACTAGAGCGTTTAACACTGTCACTGCCAAGAACCCGCTGAATGGTAAAGAACGCTTTATAGCATTAAGTCCGCATTTTGTACCATAAGATATTCCTTTGTGCAGTAAAAATTAAATACATAAATAAACCCGCCTAGCGCCCTAGGTGCTTTCCGCTACATACGGGGAAACCCACGGGATCGGCTGCAGTGAATGTATGAGAAAAAACTCTGAAACCGTACGCGACCATTTAGGTTCTACGAGGCCGAGGGCGAGCGGTGCGGTAAAAGCTATAACAGACGATGGTCGTCTATCATTTTATTACATATCATTATATAAATTGTATTAAACAATCTTTAAGTTTATGTTAACACGTGTAATGTCACGTAGACAATAAATTACTTTTTATTGCTTATGTAGATCGCATTTGTCGTAAATGACATCATTATTTTTACATGCAATTAATTTAACCCTATAATAATATAGTTTAAATCGTTTCTGTTTTAAAGTAAAACGCAATATAGAGTCCCGTGTGGTTTCGGGTTAGAATATCACCCCTTTATTCTAGGGTTGAAGTGTGTTGCGGGCGATGTGCTAGCAACCTATCACTGCAATATCACATTTTGTCGATCTTTTTTATACCCACATTTATGCTAAAAGTGGCGCTGGAACATAAGTTTCATGTGCTCTGCCTACCCCTTTTGGGAATAAAGGCGTGAATGTATGTATGTATGTATGCAATATAGATACAAGAATAGAACGATTCGAATCTGCAACCTGCGGCCACTTTTGCTTCAATTAACTACGGCTCGGAGTAACGAGATTTACATAATTTAAAACTATATTAGTGGCGTGTCCCTAAAATCACGCTAGTTTTGAACGACAAAGAGAACACAGCGTTTTTTTATTTAATTATTTAATCATAAACTATACAGTACATGATTATATGTATGGAATAGCAGATGGAGCAAAAATGGCCTTTAAGGACACGCATTCTTTCTTCGAAAATTTCTGTATTTCGTTGAAGCAGCGTTGAATCTCGTTCAATGAGCGACTCGAGGTTATTGGCATACACCTGCGATCTCAAATAACTACACAAAAATCCACTGGGGTTAAACAATTTAACGTTGACGTTCTTCACCGTTTAATTCGCTGACCAGTAGGGTAACTTTGGCCAATTGTTTTACCTTTTGAATTGTAATCATACACAATTATTTGTGCCAGGTTTTATTTATCTCAAGAAAGCAACCGGTCGGTGTTTTTTTGGTACGGGCCAAAGTTACCCTTCAATCGATTGATTTTGTCCATACTCTCGTCGTACATTTATACCTATTTCAGTGAGTATGGAAGCGAGCGCCCTAGTCACATTAAAATGCGTAGACGATGCGACGAACACAAATAGACTACGTGTGATCGTGTTTACGGTATCTGGTTATAAATACACTCAATAATAATGACACTAGTAATTACTCTATTGGCACAACAAGGCCATAATGCGGCTTTTTTCTCCCGGTAATAGTAGGCTATGTAACTCTGTTGACACCTGCAATGGCTGCAATTACTTGTCTATGATTAATAGCTCAATGTGTAATCTGGTTTCATAAAAGTCAAGCCTTGTAATAGTTGTTTGATGGCTCTTTTGTGGGCTTGTCTGGGCTGTAAGCGACATTTAGAAACAAATATATTCCACACCAGCAGGCCGCCTCAGTAAGAAAGACATTAAAGGAAATCGTCAGCACCGCAAACCATGGCACACCTAATGGCGTGCCCCACATGCGCACACTTTTGCTCGAAACACGACCTGCGAGACGCGACTGCTAGAACTCTCCACACCGCTGCCCATACCGCTGCCCATTGGACATAATTTATTTGAGGAACCTCAACACGAAGAAGAAAGGATCTTTCTTACCTTTTTTGCGATCGTTCTTGAAATGCCTTGAAGAAGCGTCCGCTTCGAAGGAGAACGGGGCGGGGCGGGACTCCCGGGCAGAAAAACCACCGTCTCGCTTTTAGCGAGGGCCAAAGACTCGATGCATAAGTATGATCAAAGCTGACTCTTACGACTAGTCCGCTTAATGGACGCCAGGAGCGCCCCGGGACAATTTGGGTGCGCTTCAATCCCGACTCCCGAGCACTTATTGGACGGCTAGGATAGTCTAACCAACTGGTCTACTATGTTAGTGGACCAGTGTTCTGTGATCAGCGAATACTGAGATGGATTTTGTCACGTGACGTCTAGTACCAGCCGTTCAACATGCGACCTATATTATTATGTCACCACGATCGGACAGTAAGGTATAAATGCTCAGACTCGCTTACTTCTGATCCTACGGCTCGATACATTACTCAGCGGAGGCAGTGTAAACTAAACAGTAGATCTGCAATTCTGCAGTAGACATTATTTTGTACCGATAATTCACAATCGAATACTTACTTAAATACTTACTTAATTGTATAAGTTGCAATGCGTTAGTACGTAGACTATGCCACCGTATCCTATGGCTTTGCTATTGTCCGGTTGATTGAAACCGTCATGACATGACGTTATAAGATATAAAAACAATAGTTAAGTATAACGGTGTGTTTCTCTTAAAAAAATGTGTTATTTTAGTCCAGATACTCATTTCAGAAAAGGAGGACGATTATGGTACGGTCAAGGATTTTAATTGTTGAGCCATTTGGGTGTCAACTTATTTTGTTTTTTTTAATAGTTAAGCTATGAGGTGTCCAGTACAAAGTGAGCTCTAAATGGCTCAACAATTAAAGTCCGTGACTGTATATATTAGTACATACATATACGAACGTGTACCATGTCTTGTGAAATTATACGTAAAAGTGAAACAGACCACTGGTTTAGACTTGTAACTGTTGTAACTTGTCTTATAAAGCTTATAAGGTCCCAGATTGTCCACTGTATGACTATATCCTCTGTGAGGCCTGATATATGAGGGCGGAAAACAAACCAACAAGATAAGGGAGTGCCCTTTATTTCACTCCATATTGAGACCACGCACTGGAGGTCTAACAGCCGCGTTCGCAGCGGTGTTATGAAGAAAAGAAAGTGAGTCACCTGAATTACTAAGGAAGACGGCGTAAGACCTCACGACTCGGCCACGAGTTAGAGTGAGAGATCGGAGCTCAGCCTCTCGATCCTACGTATTATGCACCACTGCCGTCCCAAGTCGTGGCCAAGCCATGCGGCCTTACATCATCTTCCAAATTTTATAATTGATGAGAGGAATGTAACAATACATTCAGATGACCGAATGGAGATTTTCACAGCCAGCTCGAGGACTATCACTATAATATTCGAATAATGATGCGTCGTTGCAGTGTCCAAGAGGCAACCGGATGGCTCGCGGTATTTGAGCCCCCGAAGTGCTGTTCGGGTCCTGTGCAACCCGAACTGAGCCAACTTGGACTGGGGCGGATATAGACAAAAATGTATGAAAAAGATTTTTTGTCGCGAGGGTCGATTGAAATAGTCGTTGCCTGAAATTGTGTACGCTGTTTATATAATGAAATGCTGTTTCAATCGAATAGGTACTTGAAAACAATTTTTTATTTCACTTTTCCAATTTCCGCCTCAGTGAATGTTAGCTCAGTTCGGTTGCACAGGGCGGTTCCACAACGCGTCGGGAGCTCAAATACCGCGAGGCACCCGTTTTCATCTCAGACACTGTAACTACGCGTCATTGCTTTAACTATAATGGTTTCATTAAACCACATTTGACGGGTCCGTTAATGTTAAAATATGGCGCCGGTAGCTGTCATCCCATAGAGAACTGTCAAAAATTACATCCGTCTTTTGACGGACGTAACTAACTTAGGATTTTCAACTGATTAAACAATCGACCCTAAGTGCGGGTTTCAATGCCTGCTTTTGAAGGACCGAGTAATGTAAATATGGCACCGACGGAGGCCCTAGTACGATAGGTTTTATCATCATGCTTTACGGCGAAAATGTACTCGAGACGTCATGTAAAACATACCATAATAAAACGTATCGTGCTAGCTAGGTAGCTGTCAGCTCATATGAAGCTGTCAAAATTAACGATCGGTAACTTATGATTATTTTGATAACTTCCAATAGTCGGGCAACATTGAACGGTTAAAATATTCTACGTAGATTATGTTAAATGAATCTCCAGTGGCATATTTACAAGCTGTGAACGACCATTAAAAACATCCTTCACTTCAAGCTGCGTTCCATAGCCCCATTGCCTCTGATTTGTCTAAAGGCGTTCTCCATATTAGGTCAAGACAGACTTCTAAAGTGCACTAACAAACCAGCTCGTTAAACCTGCTACTGGGTTCATAATGACTCCCACGCAGAGATGAAAGTAGGTACCTTGTAAATTAGACGTCGCTTCTCTGCGCGTCAAAAAATCGCAGTGCGTATTAATATTATTGTTGAGTTCCCCAACGAAATGGAAATTTAATTTGTTTGGAATCAGTTGGTGTTTCGTTTTTGCTGAGAATATAGTTGTCTAATGTGTTTTGTGCTGCATATATTGCTGAATATATTACAAAAATATGGAATATCGCCGAAGTTCAAGATGTCACAATTCTTAAGAGGTAAATGTAGCTAGGAGCTCGCGACTGACAAATGGTACTTTTTATTTGAAATTTTCATTTCGGGAGAAAACGTTTTCCACTAACTAAATCTTAACAAATCTACCAACGAGGCTATAGCAATCGTCAATATAATATAATTCATATACTTATTTAATTTAATATTGAATATAATATTATAAATGTTTGGATGTTTAAATGTTTGTTTCTCAATCACGCTTAAACGGCTAAAACGATTTGGAAAGAAATTTACAGGAGGATAGTATATAGCCTGGCTAATATAGGATAGTTTTTATCCCATGTCCACGTCGACGAAGTCGCGGGCGGAAGCTATTATAATATAAAGCTAAAAATAATAATTTTAAGCAGCACCTCGTCTTTACGAGAGACTGATTTGCGTATTATCTTAGACATTTGTAAACGCTCTACATTGCACCACTAATTGATAGAGTTGAATTACTAAATCAACTCCAACTAATTCTAAATTGCACTAATTGGTCTCGATGGCAACGAATTTAAATGAATTTTCTCATTAATCCGGATTTCCAATTTAACTTCTCGACACATAATTGATTCGATTTCGTTTTATTGACACTACTTTATTTTAATAAATAAATGTTGAGTTAGGCCTTGGTTATGAACGAGCGGGGCGTTAGGCGGAGCGAGGCGCGGGTTGGCAGGCGAGTATCAAAACGCCTACCGCAGTACATAAGCACTCTAGGCAACGCCATGTTTGCGTTTGGGCGCCATATATGTGTTTGGGCTGCGGGCCGCTTTTACGAACGCCCGCTTCTCAAAAAACACGGCCTTAGGTTTCTATTCCATATGCAAAATTGAGATCAAGTTATTTAATCTTACGACTATTATAAGATAAATGGATGTGTATTTATGGAGCTTTATTTATGTATAGTTAAAATACTTAAGTAACTTAACCACACTTAATACAATAAATGCGAAAGTAATTCTGTCTGTCTTTTCTGTCTGCCTGTTAGCTTTTAACGGCTGAACCGATTTAGATGTAGTTTGGGTGGAGATAGTTTGAGATCCTGGAAAACGCATAAGTAGTTTATATTCCGGAAATTATCCCTTAAAGCGATAGTATTATTCAAATTAAAAGTTTTTATGTCGGATATTTATCCATATAAAATGTTAGTAACAATGGAACTATTATACTATGTTAGTGACAGTCAAAATAATTATTCCCTTAAGGCGATTAAAGAATATACGCAAGCAAAGCTAGCAGAAAATAGTAAAAATGTGGCTGAAATTTCATGATACTTGACGCCATATTGTAAACAGAAGATCAATAAAACATAATGGTTTACAATTCAGTTGCCATAGTTTCGCATTTGTATTGACAGTTACTTTGGATTAACATTCATACGGCACTTAAAATGATGACATTGTGCATACAACTTATTTGATTGCTTTACTTTCTACGAAGCTTGTTCCTGTATCATAAAATGTTTCATTTCCACCTATCACATTAGAACTCGTTTTGCGTACTCCGTGTAATTTTATTACGCAACCTCAATCACCTACTAGTATATTATCATAAAATCACGACATAATCTAATGATTCTGCGGACTTAATTACTCTAACGCCAATAATAACGTCAGTCATCAGTCTGTATTAAAATAATTGCTTTATTTCATCTTCATAACAAATACTCCACAATTCAATAGTCCTTAACACAATTAAACTAAGAGCTAAATTTGAGTATAGAAGTATTAAGATAAACATATCGAAAACATTTACGAACTGGAATCAACCAATCATAAATCAGTATCTTAGACAGAACACACGTCAAAAGTGAAGCGACCAATCAGGGTGTAGCATTCAGTGTGTATTCCATAATTGAATTAATTCAAATTACGCTATGTTTAGCAAGGACACATCACACAAACAGTGCAATTGTAATTTGGAACTTTACGCAAATATGTTTAAGGTTTAATATTGATGGTTATAGAGGGATAGTTGTTGTGAATAAATTATCGATGTTTATTGATCGTGTAAGGACAGTAGTTGTTACACGTTATTTATTGTTATGCTAATTGGGTTTAATGCCGTTGTCGTTTAAGGATTAGTGTTAGATTATATGCGTGGGCAATAAGAACCGTTAGACTTTGGACGCAATAAAATTATGTGTGTTCATTATACACAGACTGGCGCGCGGACCTGCCCGTACATTACACAGAACGCTAGTAAAGCCTCAGCACAAAATCTATCCTTAGTCCTGAAAATGCATTCTATTATAACTGGTGAATGTTTTTTTGTAGTCAGATGAGTAGTTCCGGAGATTTCGCACCTGTATCTGAATGAATGAATATTTTACTTGTTAATAGTGGGTTTAAAAAACGGTCTCTAAAGTATACATCTCCGATCTCCACATTATGCCTATAAACTAGCGTACAAATATCAATTTTTCTCAAACATGCTCGGAAGTGTATGCGTTAACATCACGAAATGAAGACATGAAGTTTCTTGTTTAAGGCTCCCTACATTTCTTCTTGGCCTTACGCCAAGAAGTAATGTATGAAAAACCTAAGTAAAACCATTAAGTATTGTCCGCTACTCTAACTTTTTGCTTACTAATATTAAACTGACAAAGAAAAATTACATACTGCCAACCACCACTAGACTCTGTAAGCTAACTTGCGACATAAAAAAAAACAAAATCTATGGTAAGTACTATACTTATGTGCGGTTAAACATGGTGCTCGAACGGCTTGTTCAAATAGCATGTTTAAAAAATAAAAAAGGCGGCAAATTACTTATTATTTAATTGATTACCTTGTATTTATTTTGATTTAAATATTTCCTTACATCTTTTGAGAAAAGCACTATACAATCCTCGGCCGGAACAGGGATTGCTGGATTCGTTGTATCCACGTCTACTCCAAAGTCCAAACTCGTCCAGCAATCCCTCACTTCACGTCCTCTGCAGTAATGTACTATTAAGTTGAATATAATTGACGCACGGATGCGCTCCACACGATCATCCGCAAGAAAGTGGTATCCCTGCTCTGTAGCGCGTGCGGAATGTTTGCGGAGCAGCGCACGGATGGGCTCCACGCGATCATCCGCAAGAAAGTGGCATCCCTGCTGTAGCGCGAGCGGAATGTTTGCGGAGCAGCGCACGGATGGGCTCCACGCGATCATCCGCAAGAAAGTGGCGTCCCTGCTCTGTCGCGCTCGGTACAGCAGTACGTCTCGCACAACTTGCCGCTTAGTCGCTTCGTGCGCGACTGAGCGGCTCCTGTCTCACCCGCATCATGCAAATTAGAAAGAGGAGGGTAGATCTTTCTCGACTCGCGTCGCGGCGCGGGGTCAGTTGTGCTAGTCCCGCAGCAACAGCATCTTGCACGGTTATCACGAGACGACGCGCGAGCTCTCGATTTTTCTCGCACTGTCCGTCTCTTTCTTATTAGAACACTTAGAAAGAGAGGTATAGTGCGAGAGCCGTGCTGATGGTGTTGTCAAATAAATTTGACTGCTCCGCTCCATCTATAATAAGTGGAGGCAGATAATGCTCGGCCTATAAAATTAATGCTATATTGTATAATCTACTTTATTGTATTTAATTTAGCAATTCGAATTAATGTACTGTCATAATTCCTACTAACATAGATTAATGATAATTGTACCGTACTAACAACTTTATGGGCTTCGGCCTGAAATAAATTAATAATTATTATTATTATTATTTATCGCTGTTAAAACATTGGTGACATAACCAATTCGTCATCATTTTTTTAAATAACGTTTCGTCTTTAATTTTTTGTCCGCATGGGTTCTCTGTAATGCGTGGGTCGAGCTGCGCGGGCGGCTTGTCTATGTTAATATTACATGGAAAAATCGCCGGAAAACGACACCCTTCGGTAATAACCCCTGCTTCACAATAGGGGTGTAGACTCGAAAATTATTATTACTCCAAAAGAAAGAAGTTAGTTGTATAAAAAAAAAAGATTGTGGTGGGACTCCAACCGCTCTCGACCCTCAGGGTGAAGTTGGTCTTCACGCGCAAGTACTCGATGGTCGAAACAGCCGGTCTGCTACCTTTTCACGTTTACCCCTTACCGATGAAGATGAAATTTTGAAATGAGATACTTTGAATGGGATAGGATAGTTTCATATCTGAAAACGATCTAAAAGGTTTGAATAGGTGAGTGAAAGTGTCCATGGGAGAGACATAATTTGATGCTGCACCTGTGGAAGCTTAAAAGCATATTTGCTATAAGAATTGCACAGGCGCTGTATTGATCCCTTGACGTATATACGCGGACAAAATCGCGGGCAAAAGCTAGTCATATAATATTTGGCCTTGGTTACCTCAAAAAGGCGTATCCTGTCCCGTGTCCGGCACAGCTTTCCATGCAACTATATCACCGTGACATCACTACACTAAGCGCACGTCACTACTCAAATAATTACTAATTAACCAAACTTTATTATCCATTCAGTAGTACACAAACACTAATTTCGCACCTACGAGTATGATTGCGTGTTCGATGATCGCGTAATTTGTATTTCGTAAAGTTTGTTCAGTTCGTTACGTCCCGGTAAGGTAAACGTTCCAGTGCCCGATACTCGTCCAATAGGGGTGTAGACACTAAATTAAATAATCAATAATTGTTTTTTTTTTTAAAGGATTAAGAATGTAGTCAAATGGAGAAAAAAGCAACGCAAGAGGTTAAATAATCACAAAGTTATAAGTTTCCAAAGTTTTAAGAGGGGATATGTTCTGTCCCTTTTCCGCAAAACGCACCTTCATATGAAACAATTGTCATTTTGGCCATTTTACGGAAACTTGTACACTCGACTTTTAAAAAAAATTGTCATAATATGGGTTTTTCTACTCAGAATCGAGAGCACTATCGAATGTTATACGAGAAAAAAGTGTCAAAACATTTTTATTCTATTCCGTTACCGTTTCCATACTAAGCTTTACGTACTAAGCGTAACGGAACGGAAAACCGAAAATTATATGTAACATTTTGGACGGTTTTTATCTCCTATTAGTTTCGAAAGTGCTCTCGTTTCTGAGTAGAAAAAACTTGATTATATCAAAATAAAAATAAAAAACGAGTATATAACTTTCCGTAAAATGCCCCTTTTACTATATGACGCTAGAGGATCGTAACGTCAGGATCTGCTAGCTTTTTCTCTCTAACAAACAACATCGTTTTGATGGTAGTGGGATTTTCGTCGTGCAAAGTCAATAGAAGTGAACAATAGGTGTAAACTCATGCTCCTTACCGTGTTTCCGGTTTCACCTGGGATCCGTTTTGGCAACTTATCCCAATAATTGGCGTAGGCACTAGTTTTTTACGACGTGACTTACCTGACCTAGGCCTTGTTTGTGATAAGACCGGTTTCCACACACACTGAAGACCTACGTATTGTTAAATATCGAATTTATATTTCGTTGTTCATAGTTTTTTTTTTAATCCCAGTGGTCGAGCCGATTCCGTAATGAACGTTTCATACGCATTAGGTAGGTATAGATCTCAATTTTTTGTATGGGAAAATGATAGTTAAGTTGTCCTTACAGCCGTTCGAAAAGTTACACGGTTACTCCCGTATTCCACTTGTATTATTCTTTGATTTTGCACGTAGTACCTATGGCCGTTGGGGCGGAAAGGTTCTCGAGTGGTGACCCCGTACCGGAAGGCGCAGCGTGGGTAGACCCCTCACAAGGTGGACTGATGACCTGGTAAAGATCGCGGGAGTCCGCTGGATGCGGGTGGCGCAGGACCGGTCATTGTGGCACTCTTTGGAGGAGGCCTATGTCCAGCAGTGGACGTCTGTCGGCTATATGACCAGATATCAGACATAAATTGGTTCCCTTCAACTAACTTGTTCGGTAAACCCTATGAAAACCCACCCCTATCTACATATATCAAGGCTGTATAAGATTCACTCAAATTGTTTCTACAAATAACTTGATTGAATCTTATATTAGCACCTAAATCGGTCCGTGTGGGGCCGCGACATCCGCTGACCTAATTCGTCTATTGCTTCACTCGGACTCCATAGGGCCGGACCTGCAACAGGCTCTGCTGGATTCAAAAACGTCGTATGTCTAGAGTTCTGGGTCTTCGCGACACACCAACCAAACGACAACCAAAATAAAGAACGAAATAAGTTTGGGTGAAAAATTTCACTATCACTCTGTCATAATGACAGTTCGTATAGAGACTGTCAATGACAACATGACACTGTGCACTGTTGCGAAATGCATAAATACATACACAATATATAAATATAATGACGCCTATTTCCCGGAGGGGTAGGCGGAGATCACGGATTTCCACTTGCTACGATCTTGACAAACCTTTCTTTCTTCATTCACTTTCATTATTACATTCTGTCGGTTTAGGATACTCTTGACCTGACCTTTCTGCAGGTTTTCTCTCTAACAAACAACATCGTTTTGATGGTAGTGGGATTTTCGTCATTAGGCATATTTTTTTTTGCCTTCTTTACTTCTTACCACTTCTTTTACCCCTATACTACACTTCCAATGTTAATAGACTGTATGCGAAGTGCAAAGTCAATAGAAGTGAACAATAGGTGTAAACTCATGCTCCTTACCGTGTTTCCGGTTTCACCTGGGATCCGTTTTGGCAACTTATCCCAATAATTGGCGTAGGCACTAGTTTTTTACGACGTGACTTACCTGACCTAAGCCTTGTTTGTGATAAGACCGGTTTCCACACACACTGAATAGCTACTGTTAAATATCGAAATTATATTTCGTTGTTCATAGATTTTTTTTTAATCCCAGTGGTCGAGCCGATTCCGTAATGAACGTTTCATACGCATTAGGTAGGTATAGATCTCAATTTTTTGTATGGGAAAATGATACACATTTCTCATTTGATACACATTTCTCATTCTCACAGGAAAATGATACTTATTACATTCTGTCGGTTTAGGATACTCTTGACCTGACCTTTCTGCAGGTTTTCTCCGATTCGGTCGGGAAAAGTTGGTGATTGGAAAAATGCATGCTTCCAACATCTCAATTTAATTTTTATACAAAAACTTAAATTATATGCATTTCTAAGTGGTATCTAATTAAATTTCAATGAATAATACCCCTTAACAAATGTTTATATGAGTCTAATTACTTGAAATAAATGTTTTCATTCATTCAATGAGCCCAAACACGACTGATTATATCTTGTGTAGTTTGGAACTTGCTATGCTTTCTGTCTCCATCATCAGATCAACTCGCCGGTGCCACGATATTGTACATTAGTCACCGAATTTGTATAAATACCTATGCCAAGTTACATCTCAATCGGATCCAGGAAGAGGCTGAAAAACGGTTTGCAAATTTTGGAGACAATTTACATTTTACATTACTCGTATCATATGAACAAATTTAAATAAAAAGTGTCCACGGGAGTGTGATAGAATGGACAGTTAACTTTGATATAAAATGTAATGTAAACAAAGAACCATCAATATTATCGTTTCTGAAATTACAAACTATAATATATAATCAGCAGACTAATGACGAAAATGTACACATATAAAACTAACATTAGTCACGTCTAGCAACAACGTTCATACATTTCAATTATTAGTAGCAGTAACGGATGTCAAAAAATATCCGTCCGTCACCTGCTGCATTGCCATCACTTACACATCGTGAACAAACAGATTTCGTTCTTGCATCTAAGCGAAAAATCCCCGCGTCATTGACATTTCAGTTAAGCATAAAACAAGTTGAATCATGAATAAAATATTTACAATCTGATAAACGGCGCCCGTCAATTGGTAATCTATCGATAAGAGTAAATTTCGCAGTTAGGACTGACGTAGCAGTACGTATGGTTGAGATTATTGTGGCTGACTTTTCTATAAAACTGTCATTGGAATAAAAATCTACTACCATCCACGGTAGCGTTGCTTTTTGAATGGAGTACTTTGATGGAATTCGGCCAATACGAATAATCTTAAGTATATGATTGGCGCCAGTGATGTCATTGACCAACCCTATAAGGAAAATAAAGTGTGCATTGTGACAGATGATATAATAAAGGTAATAGATGACAACGACGCAGTTTTGATCGCTGGTTATTGAGACAACAAAACGGCAGACAAGGCTATAAAAGATAATATTTTGACAAGTATCGCACAATTGCGCAGGTTTATGTGGATTCAAGTTTATGTTCATGAGGCGGGTAGACAATCAGTGTATAATAATATAAATATTTATTGTAAGAAAGCAATTTATCTAAACCAACATTATAAAGAGAAAATGTCTGTGAGATTGTAGCTTTGCCAGTTTGTATGTAATGGGTAATTTCCGCAACCGCTTGTCCGATTTAAAACATTATTTCAGCTGTGAGCTTTCTGGTTTAGATAATATTATTTTTCTCAAACATGCAATGAAATATTGACGTTGTGTTCTTCATATTGGACTTCGAAGTGTCACGTTTCGGGCGCAGCCAGACGAGAGACCCGTAATGGCATTTCATACAAAATTGGAGGCCTCGGCCGGCAAGATGGTCTTTTTTAATTTCCATTCCACTATTTGTGGCACAGGATCACGGCGTTCAGCCATGAAAATTAAAGTTTAATTTTTTTAATTTATTTCATTGCATGTTTGAGAAAAGCATTATTAATAATAATTATTAATAATAATTAACTATTAATAATTTCCTAAACAACGAGTGTGGGATGCATCGCGACGTAGTGACAGTAGACGGAAACTTCACCCCGCTCTCCTTGGCAAACGAGAACTGGCGCAGACTTAAAGTAATGAGCGTCGAGGACCGCAGGGCGGTGTGGAGGAGCAAGGAGCTACACGGGCGGTTCTACAAGGCCCTCGCAGGACCTGATGTAGATCTGCTCGCGTCGGTGAACTGGCTACGTTTCGGGGATCTCTTCGGGGAAACCGAAGGTTTTGTCTGTGCAAATGCGGACGAAGTTATCATGACGAACAATTACCGGAGGTATATCCTGAAGGACGGTACGGTCGACATTTGTCGGGCATGCCACCGTCCCGGGGAGTCACTCAGGCATATTATCTCCGGTTGTGGTCATCTTGCTAACGGCGAGTACTTGCACAGACATAACGCTATACGGTCTTGTGGCCTCCGAAGTGCCTTACTATAAGTTCACACCTGCGCCAGTTCTCGAAAATGGTCGTGCCACGCTCTATTGGGATCGAACTGTCATCACGGACAGGACTATTCTTGCCAATAGGCCTGATATCGTGCTGACAGATCGATCGAAACGCCAGGCAGTGCTCGTCGACATCACCATCCCCCATGACGAGAACCTCGTGAAGGCCGAGAAGGACAAAGCCAGCAAGTACCTAGACCTGGCTCACGAGGTAACCGCCATGTGGGATGTTGATTCCGTCCCGATAGTCATTTCAGCGAACGGTTTAATAGCGAAGAGTCTCGACCATCACCTCAAGAGACTCTCGCTAGATGGCTGGATCAAGGGTCAGATACAGAAGGGGGTACTCCTGGATACTACGCGGATAGTCAGGAGGTTCCTGTCTCTGGCGCCCTGACCACCGGCAGCTTAGGCCCCGCCTCGCTGCCGGCGGTACCCTAGGTTAGGTTTTTATAATGATTTTATGTTTTGTATGTATAGTTTCATATTTTACTTTTTATATAGTTATTGTAAAAACCTAGCCTAAGACGAAAAATGAATAAAGAGAATAATAATAAAATAATAACAACTATACATACGTCGGCGTGAAAAGAGGTTGCCGGCATCATAACTATCCGACCTCGCTACGCTCGGCCGGCAACCCCTTACTTCCCGGCCTCTATAGTAATGTACTATTACGGGTACGATCCTCATTCTAAAACAATGTTAATAAAGTGTATGTCTTCCACGCAAATTCTATTTCTCCGCCCCTTCTGTCCAGCCAATCACCTCTTCCCCAAATTCGCCTCACCCTCTCAGCACGATGGGGGTGGCCACATTTCTATTAGTCTGATTTGCACATGCGCATTCCGATTTTTGACGCCATATTTATAAAACCACCATTGAGAAGAAACTAGATATACTTGTACATTTGAACTGCATGACTTGCTTTACATCCCCGCAGGTTGGTTCAATGTTGTTTCACTTGTTTGGTTGGTTGTATTTTGTCCACTTTAGTAGGAGGTAGAGCCCGTTTTTAATTTATTGAACGATTCTACTATAATTGCGAAAATATTTTAGTTGTTTGGGTTCTTTTTAGATTAGATTATATTTCATGCGAACAATTACATTTACAGTACATATGGTGCTACTTTCCCGCACTAGTGCGGAAAAGAGCACTTTTCGTGCATATGTCGAAACTTTAAAGAGCCATATGTATAGTAAAACGTTGTACGATACACGTGCAAATAGGTAATTCGCAACTCGTTGTCGATTTAAAACACTCCCTTCGGTCGTGTTTTAATTTATCACCACTCGTTGCGAATTTCTTATATTTGGTACTTGTATCGTAAATAACTATTTTAATACAGTTGCTCAAAAAGTGCTACTTTACGTAGCTGTTTAGCGTGCGGAAAGTTGGATTTCTCGAACTAGCGCTTTTCTCTTTTCCCACTCAATAATTATACAAATTGTACCATTCATTATTAAGTATGTCAATAAAAAATAAATATGATAGAACTGTATTAAAAAAATGATTTTCGAAAAACTTCATTATTTTTCAACTGTATTACAATGATCTTACAGAATTAATAATTTCCTTACTTGTTGTTTTTCTTATTTTTTCGCAACTGTATTAAAAACGTCGTTCGATGCACGTGCGGAAATGTCATTATTTACTCGCCCCGAGTCGTGCAAGATATTTCGGTACTCGTGACGTACTGACATACTTTCCGCACTAGCATCGAAATGTACTATTATATTATTGAAGTTAATTTTCCAAGAAGATTTTTTCTGCCCCTTAAACAATACAAATAGGATCTTGTGACTATTATTTTCTCAATGCTCTTACTTACACGTATTTATGCCAAAGTATTTTTTTTACCCTGTTCGGCCAGCAGCGCGGCCAGCAACATATACTCGTATGCTGCCGGATAACCCTCGGCCTTTATGAAATGAAATGAAATGAAAGTTTATTCACAATTTATGGGCCGCCGAGAGGAAAAATCGAACCCAACTCCAGAGCGGTAATCACATAACGTTTCCAACGCGCGTTAGGAGAGTCCAACCGTCATTTTCCTATATAAAAAGTGAAATTTAGATCTAACTGACGCGCGTACAATGCGTTACGTGATTGGCTTCTAACTGTTCTAGGAGCGCACGGACTACCTATTTTTGTGTTTTAATTTATTTCATTTCTGATTTCTCATCGTTCATTATCAGTATCTGCTGATGATATATAAAACTTTATTTACTAAAGTATACATATACAAAATGATATTAAACTAATTATAATAAATTACAATTAGAAAAATGTGTCAAAATTTTGCCCTTTAGGCAGGGTGCCCATCACACAGGCAGCATTCCCGCGCTGAATAGCAATCGCTATTCTTTGGGCGAGAAAGCTGCCTGCCCGAGGGTCACCCTGCTGATTATTTGACAATTATTTGTTTTTAATCAGAAGTAATTACTTAAAAGAAATAATTAGAGGCATCATTTGATTTGGCTGAGATTGCAATATTTATGGACTTTGGTCGCATACCACGAAAAAATCTTATCAGTTACGAAAGAATTCGCAATATCCGTTACCTACCTAATGTTTCAAGAGCATTAAATTCATTAATTAGGTACCTGCATTTCATTGCGCATGCATTTTTTTGTTTCGTGATTCAATGGGATTTTGTTTTTTATTAGTTGAAAATATTGGGGATATGGAATTGCTCACGTCACTACTTCCTTTCAAATAGGTATTAATGTAATTTTCTTGTCAACATACATACATAATTACTTACATTAGTGCATACATGCATACGCTTGAAAAACATGACCCTCCTTCCTAGACAGTCGGGTAAAAAGAAAAGCAGTTTGTTGGTCTCCAATTATACACATGATAAAGTAGATTTTCCTCATTATCTGACTACTTCTAAACTAGGGTAATGTGTAATTACGCCAGTGAGTTTTAGGGCGATCACGTAACGCAGTGTGCGAATGTTAGGTAGACCTAAATCTAATTATATATGGAAAAATGACCGTTGGACTGTCCTAACGCGCGTTGGAAACGTTACGTGACTACCCCTCTGAAGAACGACACTTTTTCACTTAAAGATAATAACAATTCAGCCGATCCTAAACAAATATTCAGCTGTATGCAAATGTTTTGGAGCTATCTAACAGGAAGTTACTAGTAAAGAACTCATCTGAGTAGTGACCAAATGTCAATTCAAAATTAGGTGGTCACTAACCGACACAACCCTATTAGATTTTGTTGTTGTAATGTAATGTTGACTCATATAAGGCTTTTAATTCCAGTGCGGCGATGTGCGCGCGGCGGCCGCGCCGGTAAGCGTCGGCGGGCCGGCGGGCCCATGCGCCCGCGCGGCCGGCCGACGCCGCGTACACCCGGCCGGCCGACGCCGCGTACACCCGGCCGGCGCCGACGCGCGCTACTATGCGCATGCCGAGCACCCTCACCATTCTGCTCGCGGTAAGTCCTACAAGTCGCCCCACCTCACGTGTCGCCGCGTACACCAGCAGGTCGATCAGGTAACGCATTGTACGTACGTTAGGTAGACCTAAACGTCAAATTTTATATGGAAAAAATGCGAAGCCCCTTATTACCCCTCAAACTGCCCCCTTTGTAGGGGTTTACATCTTTTTGACTTTATTTATGTAATTAGGCCATAAATAACTATATCTATAGCAAATTTCAGCTTCCTATGTCAAACGGTCTTCGAGAAAACTGGCTGTGACAGACGGAGAGCCTCCGAGTGATCGCATAAGTGTTCCGTTCGACCAATTTTGGTACGGAACACTAATGACAGCCTGTCCTAACGCGTGTTGGAAGCGTTAGGTGACCCTCTGGGCTGGGCTGTTATTCGGAACACGCTCTGCGCCCCACCTCACCCGTCACGCCTAACGAAACTAGAACTCTGATTACGCTTAGTTACTACGATTCGTGGTGTCAAAATATATTAATGAGTGACAGGTGGGGTGAGGTTAAAACAAGTAACAGAATAGCGGGGCTATTATTCGGAACGCGCATTAGCGCCTCGCCTCACCCGTCCCGTCACGCCTAACAAAACTAAACCTCCAAATTAGGTACTTACACTTAGTTAATACGAATCGCGGCATTTGTGAGTTTTCATTCGAATCAGCCAGCCAGCGTTAGAGTGAGTCAGATGTTTATTTGCTTTGCGTACACTTGTACCTGACCTACATGCAAATACAGGAATACAAGAATATATAACACAGTTACAAGTTACAGTGGTAATACATACATACATTCACGCCTTTATTCCCAAAAGGGCTAGGCAGAGCACATGAAACGTATGTTGCAGCGCCACTTTTAGCATACATGTGGGTATAAAAGATCGACAAAATGTGATATTGCAGGGCTAGGTTGCTAGCCCATCGCCCACAACACACTTCAATCCTGGTCCCTTAGTCGACTTTTACAGTGGTAATAATTATCATAATAAAATCCGTTAAATTATTCACAACTGTCAATACAAATTGCAAAGTAAAATAAGTGCATTATAAGTGAAACATTAAGAATAAAGTAAAATACAAATTAACGAGATTATTCATGAATGTTAATTTGTTAAAAAGTAAATAGTCATCACAAATAAATCAGTCAAGTGCATTTGCAAAAAAATCATTGATTGTATTTAATACGTACGTTGCCGATGTGGCATTTTTACAGAGACTTATTTTAAGTCTTATAGATACGAGTAAGCAGACTAGTAACTATATTAAGTGCGTAGTAATATAGTAAGTCAGTAATTGACTATGTCCACGCGTTTGAGTCATCCAAATAACGCGGCAACAGGAAAAGTTTCCGATCAAAATCCGTTAACGACCATCGATCGGTGTTAAAACACAAAGCAATTAAAACCGTCGTGATACAGTTGCTTAATCATCTTCACAATTATTACGTCAGCGTGACGTCACGTGATAGCTGGCTATGTATATACACACGTACGTGTGTGCCTTTTAAAAATACGCATAAATAGATATGCACATTTTTATAATCTTTGGTTTATGACGGTTCCCATGACAGGTGGCCTTAGCTGCGTTTCCACGAGTCGGAATCTATTTACGATGTAGGTATACAAGCTATGTAATTCTAATTACTATTTTCATCCTCCTTGAATTTTTCGGTTGTAAGTACCCTAGGAGCTCGGGGTCCGCTTCGGCACTAGTTTTACGAAAAAGTTTTTTTGAAAAGAAAACTAGACTGGATTCGACCGGTTTTTCCTCACGATGTTTTACTTTATTGTTTTTTTTTTTCAAACTATGTTCTACCTCCTGGTTGAAAGGAACCCCTATTTATTATATACCCCCCGTAATTTCCCGCTAGGTAGTAGGGGGACGCGCGTCGACGGCTTGTGAAAAAAATGCTGTCTGCATAGGCCCTTACTTGCTTCGTACAATATGGTAATGAATAGGGGTGGTAGACACCAAATAAAATAACCAAATAATGTTGAATTCTCCCGAAAACGGTTTAAAAATATGTCAAATGATGAAAAAAAGTAAAGCAGGGGATTAATAATCACAGTTATAAATGTCCAAAGTGTTAAGAGGGGGTATACTGTCCTGTCTGTCCTGTTCTGTCCCTATTCCGCAAAACACACCTTCATATGAAACGATTGTCATTTACTATGACGCTACGCTCTATTATATCTCTCTAACAAGCAATATTAAAACGGTTGTAGTTTCGTAATTCTTTGAGATATATCTGTGTGTGATTTTCGTCACTAGGCATATTTTTTTGCCTTCTTTCTTTTGAAGTAATAATAAATTTTGAGTCTACACCCATATTATAGATGAAAAACCATAATTATTAATTAAGAGTCCGCAGTAAGCTCGATTCTCCATACAAAGTAAAAGTAAGTAAGTAAAATCTTTATTTGCACGATTTTAGGTAAAGACAGATCACAAACAGGTACAATAGAGGTATCACTAAAATCTACATTAAAGGCATGCAAATTATAAAATCGTCTTAAATCTAGCTACCTACTTATATTCTAGGAACTCTTGAATACTGTAGAAATATTTTTCTATCAACCATTTTTTTAAAGCCTTCTTAAATTGTATAAAAGGCAGGTCTTTCATTAAATCTGGAACTTTATTATAAATTTTTATACACATTAAATATGCGTTTTTTGCAACTAATGAAAGATTAGTCGCTGGAACATATAGCTTATTGCGGTATTGTGAACGTATGGGATTACGATATATTTCTTTAACATTCTGAAATAGATGGCCATGTTGATATACAAACAAGGATGCACCGAACATATAAATACAGGGAAGTGATAAAATATAGTGATCCCTAAGGTAAGGCCTGCAGGAATCCAACACTTTGAGACCAAAGATAGCTCTAATACATTTCTTCTGCATAACAAAAACATTATTTATGTCTGTAGATCGACCCCATACTATTATCCCATACTGCAATATTGAGTTTATGTAGCCATAGTAAGAAGTAAGAGCAGCTTCTTTTGAAACTACCTGAGTTATTCTTCTTAGAGCATAGACAAAACGATTTATTCTTGAACACAGGTCCTTAATATGTTCATTCCAACTACAAAACCGGTCCAGTGTAACACCTAACAATTTTATACTGGTAACTTCTTCAATTTTATGCCCATTATGAGTAATGTTAAGATTAAGCGGCTCCCTTTTTTGGTATGAAATTGCATTAACTTAGTTTTGTCAAGATTTGCCTTAAGATTATTTAATTTTAACCAGCTGATAGTTCTTTGCAACGATTCATTAATTTGTGATTCATACGTTCTTAAGCTATCTCCCTTAATTACAATAGTTGTGTCATCGGCAAAAAGGTAACATTGCTGGGATAATGCATTTGGCAAGTCATTTATATACAGGAGAAACAGTAGTGGTCGCATTATGCTGCCTTGCGGTACTCCATATTTATTAAGTACATAACGTGACTGGTGTCTTATTATAGATTTAGTCTTTGAGCAAAATTGGGAAATTTCTACACACTGTTGCCTATCCGATAAATATGAATTGATCCAATTATAAGCCGAGCCACGAATGCCATACCGATAAATTTTTTCGAGTAACCGTTTTGGCAGACGAAGTCGAAGGCCTTACTCATATCCATAAAAATAACACTTACTGGCAGTCGCTCATTTAGGGAATCAGTAACAGTTTTCATTAATTGAAATATAGTAAGACTTGTATTTCTGTCTTCGAAACCCATTTGGCTCGTTCTTAAGTAAATTATTGCTTTCAACAAAGTTACTTATCCTAGAATATACAACTTTTTCGTATATTTTAGAAAAAATGGGTATTAATGTGATTGGTCGATAATTATTCAACAGTCGTTTATTTCCCTTTTTGTAAAGAGGTTTTACGATAGATTTGTTTAGCTTCCCTGGAAAACAGCCTTTTGTTAGCGATAAATTAATTACGTGCATAAAGGGTTCAGCTATACAATGACATGAGGTATATCTATGTCTGTAATTTTAGTTTATGTAGCTTCAGATACCATAGTAAAAAAAATATAGCGAATTCAAGTTTTTCACACAAAACTGGTTTTTGCTGTATTTCGTTTATTTTATAAACTGGAACCATATCAAACTAATTACAGACATAGATATACCTCATGTCATTGTATTTATATGCAAAGTTTCGTCACAATCCAGCACGTCGTTTTAAAATGAGAGCGTAACTACGTTTGTATGGGAAGGTGAAATTCGGCCGAGCTTACTGCGGACTATTAATATGATTATAACGAGTTGATATTCTCCTTCTTTCGTCGGTCGGCTAAAGCATGAACATGTAGAGAGGCGGGCACGGCAGAATGCCCTCTCTATCATATTCGGAGCAGCTCAACTGGGGAAGAACCTCTACCTGACAAAAGAATGCCTTAGACTTTTGATGATCGGTGAGTCAGTTAGTGAGTGACAAAATTAAGAAACTTTGACTAGTTATAATTCTTCAACCACTGGTTCAAATTGGATGAAATTTGAAATATATCGTGGTTATACAATGCGTGCTTGGTTACTGAAAATTCAGGCTTCTAGTTTTATCCACAACGAAGTTATAGGGGGGTTGAAAATAGCCTGACGGGTCGAGAAAAGGATGGTATGGCCGTGCCGCTCGCTGTTTTGCTCGACTTGGCGGATTAATAATGCCACTACTTCCTCAGCACGTCTATCATGGTACGGCCGCGACATACTCTCGATTTTTCTTGCACTATACCTCTTGTTCTAAGTGTTCTAATAAGAGTGAGACGGATAGTGCGAGAAAAATCGAGAGAGCTCGCGCGCTCACGCGACGGCGTGATAGCCGTGCCGGTGAGTCAAGTCGCCAGAGCACCCGAGGATGTGTCGTGTTGAGAGAGGGACCCTCATTCGTCTCTAGCTATCAAAACAACCAATACTCAAACCAATAAAGAGTCGGTAAAGCGCTTGTGATTCTTCTGGAATCGCAAGCATCCATAGCCTACGGTGTATGTTTACCATCAGGCAGACCGCATGCTAGTTCGCTACCGTGGAAGTATTAAAAATGCCTATCTATTACAGCCCTCTACATAAACCGCGGCATGTCACGCTACGATATCGCATACGTATGTTGCACTCTGAATAATAAAATGGAATTAATGATGTCAATAAAACTGATTCAATGCTATATGTCATCTAATCTGCATTCCAGCGCGCTGACGTACGGGAAAAGCAACGTGTTTGCTGTTTGACAGAGTGCATTAATATATTATTAAACAGATGGACAGGCACGGACATGGCGAAACTATAAGGGTTTATTAACTACAGAAACCTAAAATTTTAATTAAATTAAGATGACAGATCGATATGCTGTGCTAAAAGTTATAGGTATAGATAGTAGAGTCTGTTTATATAGGTAGTAGTATTCATGAAGCCGTAAGGCGTAAGGTAATGAAGTGTTTTTGTAGTATATATTTATAATTAATAATTGTAATATTATTATTAATAATTGTACTCTTGACAATCATAGTATTCATTCTTATAGATTGACATTATTGTTGTTTAAATTGCAATGGAATATTATGAGTTATTAACTGTATTGTCATCCTAGCAATAGAGAATTGAAGAGCAAGTTTGGCCTGGCCAGTCATATCTGAGCTCATAAACTCATAATAGGGCTAATTCATAATTTATTTGGGTGCGCCTTCATCGAAATCGATAAGGACTTTAAAATATTATGAGATAAATAAATATCAATATACTTATAAGTAATAATTATGATATGTTATAAAGTAGTCTTACCTATGTTGCTGTGCGCTTGCAGGACATCAAATGTAAAGCTATCCTTAATTCCATCTCTTGAACAGTAATGTGACTTGCAATGTTTTTGAATTTGAATTTAAAAAATATACATTATTTCAGAATATCACATGTTCAGATTTTGGATAAATCAAGCAAGAACCGTGATATTACCAAATTATGTTTCAGGAGCAATTAAAAAAAGTTGAAAACAACATACCAAGATTTAAGTGATATACCTTACCTACCTAGTATTTAATGTGCTATAAAATATTCAAACGCTTGGATTAGTATTAGTTAAATATCAAAATATTTTCAACAACATCACTCGTCTCTTCAATTCCTCATACTTAACCAATTCTCGAAAGAAAATAATGTATCTTTGAACCCAATGATGTAATATCAAAAAGAGGTAGATACGTTGCGTATATATGCGAAATACCGTGCTTAAAAACAAGTAAAATTAAAAGATTTTTCAAAAAACCCAAGCCTAAGCCTATGTCACTCCCACTATTAAGAGGAATCCAACGACACCTCATATTATGTCGAAATCCGTCAAACGCTTTAGGCTGCAGGGCGTGCCAAAGAATAAGGTCACATACATACATACATACGCTCGAAAAACATAACCCCCCTCTCCTTCGGCAGTCGGTTAAAAATGATCTATTCGCGTCATTTCACATGCAATTTTTATGAAATCTATTGAATGAGCGAGTGTAGCGAACTAAATTATCCGTTTCAGCTTAAAGGTAAAAATGCTTTCGTATGTCTGATTATGCTCTACAGGTTGGTCTTAATCAATTGTCGTGACATATTGCGAGTTGGTTTGATTATTACATACCTATATGGTTGTGTTTTTCGTGAGGTCTACAGCTCACGTAGCTATCAGTAAAATTAAACTACATAATGTTCATGAAAATTGTAATACAATAATTAAAAAATACTAATGGACAGCTACAACAGGTGTAAATAAAAATAAGTCTACATAATGATATAGACTTATTTTTATTTACACCTGTTAGTCAATAGGTTAATGAACCCACTGACTGAGACACAATATCAATAAAAAAACGGTAACGCCATTTTTGTAACCGTTCGAGCGACATGACGATTACAATGATAATCCGGAAACATTTTTATCAGACTCGTATTGGCGCTGGTGTTCACCGGTGGCATTTCCAATAAGGCCGGTCAAATCGTCTACATTTTATCCCCCCGGCCGACTCTAGCGTGGCAGTATGCTACCAGCCGCGACCTACACTAGTCGTCTTAGAAAAAATTACGGCGCTGACAGCTGTAGCCGCGCGGCGGGACTGAAAATTTGAAAATGGAATCTTTTTGAATTCAGTTTTATTTTTATTTTTACTGTGACGCTATACACAAATTTTACCGCTAAGTGAAAATATGTCAAAACGGACGTTTCCAGAGCACGCGAGTGATTAAAATATATCTTTTCAAATGAACGGAAGTGTTGACCTCAAGTTTTATGTATGATTTATTCAAGACCTTGGACAAATTTAATTTTGCTCATGGCAATTAAAATGGTGAGTGAATTAATATTTGAACGTCTTAATTTAATTTTAGTGTCATTAAATCTTGTTTTTAATCAACAATTTAAATGTTTTATGGCTACGAATTGTTCTTTACAGTAGAATAAGTTGTACTAAATTTACTTCTCATAATTTAATAGACGGAACTTTATGGACGTGTCAAACGAATCCGATAGCTTTGCTACGGAGCTAATGCAACCTGAATGTTCGTGTTTCAATAGATCGTTAAGTTATCACGAAATGGCAGTAGCTATGTTAACATAACATAAACATGTCACCATAAAAGCGAATAATCCCGTCGAGAGGGAAAGTCGCATGAAACACTAGCTCTTTTGTAAGTTGCGATGTTAAAGGACATAATAATTCATCGTCAACTTCACGTAACAATGTAATACGCAGGAATTGTAAACATTGCGTTTGAAATCCAAAAGAAAATAAGAAAATAACCTACTATTTATGTGATTACAAGTTTCTGTTCGGGCGTGCGCAAGTTTTTCCCTAATGCGGCTGCCCAATACTATGGCCAATACTCCTAAAAAAACAATAAAGGAGTATGTCACAGTCAAATTGTTCGATTTTGAGGGCCTAAGAAAATTCCAAGTTAAATATACGTATGTTGACCATTTGTATTCGATTATCAGTATTATCACTTTAGCTACGATACGATAGCTTACTGGTTCAGGCATGAGGCTGTCAAGCGGCGGTCCTGGGTTCGAATCCCAGCTCGTACCAATGAGTTTTTCGGAACTTAGTACGGAACATTTACCGTTAGCTTTTCGGTGAAGGAAAACCTCGTGAGGAAACCGGTCTAATCCCAATAAGGTCTAGTTTTCCCTCTGGGTTGGAATGGAAGAACAGATGGCAGTTTTTCGTTAAACTAGTACCTATGCCAAATCTTGGGATTAGGTGTCAAAGCGGACCCCGGGCTCAGGACACAACCGGGAATAACGCTAGGAGGATGAAAATATCAGAATTATCACTTGATTGGTTGAAATTTTAAAGTTTTTTTTTTAACCACTCACTTGCTTGTGGCAACCAGTTGCCAATTTCGCACCCCCCTAAACTGATGGTGGCAACTGTGGTTACCAAGCGAAGTATGGACTTCTTTGATAAAGAAAAATTGAAAGCAATTTAGGCTACCTTTTTTAAAATCCGAAATCATGTGAGTGGTTAATACTAGGTCAAAAATTAGGCGATTTGGAACTATAAATTCGCTACTGCTTTTAATTATTATGTAATAGTGATTTTATTGAGGATCCGTTTTGGCAAAAACAACTTTATACCGATTTTCGCAAGTTTCCGTGCGCGGGCAGAGTGCAATGCATAGGTATCGAGCTAATATTAGCGAGCGAGCGAGACATCATTCACGGGTTACATTCATCTTAATTCCAATTCCAAACTTAATTACACAGGGCGCCAGGTCAAGACATAATCCTATAAGTTATGTTACTACTAACTACACTAGAGTACCATTACCTACATTGTTATTGTTTGCGAAGGATAATGATTTATTAATTCTTCATTTATTAAATTATCCTATAACTTGCGTAATTGTTCACCTTTTTACCATGCCTATTCAACACGTAGTAAAATCGTACGGTTTACGCTTAACCATTTTACACATCCAAATACGTGATATAAGGACCAAACATACCTGTACCTACATTAGGTATCTACACAGGTACATCCATACTAATATTATAATTGCGAAAGTGTGTCTGTCTGTCTGTCTGTCTGTTACTTTTTTGGTATGGAGATAGTTTGAATCCGGGGAAGGACATAGGATAGTTTTTATTCCGGAAATCATCCCCTGAGGGGGTAAAATGGGGGATGAAAGTTTGTATCGAGCTACGTTCCACGCGGACGGAGTCGCGGGCAGAAGCTAGCTATATCTATATAATCACGCCCTTCTCCCGGAGGGGATGTAGCTCACGGATTTCCACTTGCTACAATCTTGTCATCTTGACAAACCCTTCTTGTTTCATTCACTTTCATGACATTCCTCATACATGCTTGTCGGTTTAGGGTACTCTTGACCTGACCTTTCTTTAGGATTTCTCTGATTTGGTCGAAAAAAGTTCGCCGTAGGCTTGTGTCGGTCAGGAACTAGGAACTATTAGGAATGAGTTCCCATCTCAGAACGAAAAGAACTAGTTCGCCAAGCACGATCTTAATCGGTCTTCGGTCTTTAGTTCAGCAGCAGAGCGAGAGTGGAACGGAACGAGATACGGGTGACGCGACCGGGTAACATCGCGCGAGCGCGCACCGTCCGAATCAAACAGTGCTTAACTAACGGCCACTCCCACACTGACCTAAAAGAGCGAAGGAACTAAAAGACCAAACTAGTTCCTCAAACAGATTGAACGAGATCGGTCGGAGCGCTCCCGTAAAAGATCGAGCAAGCACAAGCTTAGTTCGCTGAGCTCGTCTATACCATCTACAGGACTTAATATCGCAATTTACCTGGCGAGCCTTGGGCGAATGTAATTTGAGTAATATAATATAGGTCCAGCCTAATTAATGTCATTTTTTCTTGGTGTTTTTATATCAACGTAGAGCGCGGTCAAGTTTTGTATGGGAGGTCGCTTTTAAAGGTTACTGAGATTTTGTTTAGTGTTAAGTAGACCCCGGGATTCTATAGATTGAGGATAACGTTAATGTGTGGAAAATAATAAGGCCCTTT